>OZ010614.1:57594507-57679507 GCA_963932145.1 Acanthosepion lycidas | reverse complement strand
GCAAATCATTGTATATCATATGTCGTCGAGTTGTAGAAATTGACATTTAATATTCGGCTGAGTATAACTTAATATGTTTGAGGTTGAGCTCAATCCCAGGTTTTTACATTTTATCTCATAAAATACATTTGAAGAAATTATTTCTAAAAAAAAATCTCTCCCTCTCTCTCCTATAAAAAGAACGGGAATAGACTTGAAACACCGAGTGTAAATGTTATTTGGAAATGTGCAAATGTTTGGAAATTTCTGTGAGAAATATAGCACAAGTCGAGCATTACTTAAGTTTGAAAACAGCCAATGGCACTAGACTAGGGGTTCTCAACGTTTTTGGCGGTATTGCCTACATTCACATGGCAAAAATTTCCATCGACCATCTGTATAGTAAATATTCAAAAGCATACCAAAATTGTTTGGTAAAAGTTTGTAACTAGTTAGTCAATTGACTTTATGATGTAGTAAAAATACCAAAGGACGGTAATATTTAACGCTGCTACAACCGTAATAATGAACAATCGAAAGCAAATTTGTCCATTGAAAACTATATATATTATTTAGTTTTAAGGCTTGTGTTGTTACCACATTACAGAATCTGTATTTTTTTTTACTCCTCACTTGTTTATCCCTTTTGTAGTTTAGGTACCTTTTAGATTGGTTAGCCCTTAGTATATCACCGGAACCCCTCACAATAAAAGCATGACACCAAATACGTGGTTGGTAGATTTATCATCCTCCCAATCTCACCCCCAATGTTAACCATCACCGGTTTGTAACTTTTAATACTTTTTCTCTCTACATTTGTCTATTCTATTATATGAACATTTTTTTATACGTTTGTATCTCTCTGTGTAGTACCATTTCAACACGTGTCCACTGTCTAAAGGCATTGTTACAAAATGTCACCTTCTTCTAACTTCTTTTTCCGCGAACTCACCGCTACATTGAAATGTATTCCTCTAGCAAACTTTATACATTTTTTTCTCAAAGATTTATTGCTGTAATAATTAAAAAAAAAATATTACTGATATTAAAACCTATTTTTACACTTTCATAGTGTTTTGACTCCAGCTTAGGGGTTAACTATTTGCCCATAGCTGGAACCCTAACAGGTTTTTACCACCCCAGGTCAGAGTGGAACTGGAAACACCAGTAATTAAGAATCAGTTCTGTGCTCCTCAAAACCTCCCGATTTTCTATCGGATTTAGTTTATCGTCTTACTCAGGACGTACAATTTTTGTTCATAATTATAAAATTAAAAAAATAGAATATAAACAACTAACAACAAATAAAAATTCAGCGGATAATTTTTATGTCTGATATTGAAGAATTATTTGAATGTTAATGACCCTCCACAAAACAGTCGAAAAACCAAAATATTTCTAGGTCATATTTATATTTTTATCTCGGATTGTGATCCAGATATTTCCATTTATCATCTTAACTTTTTTTTTATATCCAGGTTCTTTGAATATCTCTTTTGAATATTTTTTTTCGAGTAGCATATGTTAAGATGCCTTTTTAATAGCCGATCAAAATTTCCATTTACCTACCATTTTCTGTTAAGTTACGTATTGCCCATCCAACAGTTGAAATCGCCCACCGGAGAGCGACTTCACCCAGGTTGGGAAACTCTGCTCTAGATATTTCCCATGTTTAAAAAATGAAAATAATTTCATACACCTCAATAAAACATATTTTCATATCCTCACTTTAAAACTTTCTGACATCTAATAAAGGGCCTTTATCACCAAGAATCAAAGACTGTTGGACCTGAATCACCAAACTGTCAACTGCTGTTTTTTAAAATGTTGTTCAAGTCATATTTTTTAAGATTTGTCTAATGTGGGAGATGATCCTGAAACACCAAGCATCAAATTTATTTGCACAGAATCAATTAGCATCAAAGAAACGTGAGCTTGAATCAGCAGGCATCAAAGACCCCGACACACCAAACATCAAAAGCCAGTGGAATTGAACCCCCAAGAATCAAAGACCAGTCGTTCTGAAACTTCAGACACCGGAGACATTGTGCCGTGAATTAGCAAGGAACGAAGAACATCGAACGTTAATTATTAAGCCATCAGAACAGAAGTTTTACCCTTTATCATTATGCTAATTTCCAGTGAAACCAGCAAAATATATATTTACTCAAATCAATTAGGATGACATATTCACATGCAATAAAGTTTTAAAACAGAAATACATTCAAAATTGATTATAGAAATATCCTTTGAACAAATGGCAAAGAAAAAAATCAATTGGATTTATCCTGATTCAATTATTTGTGTAAGTTTTATTAAAACCTAGGATTTAAGTGCCTATACATTTAATTTGATATTTCATCAATTTATGAAGGACAACTTTCGCCAATCTGTTGGGACACAATTCCGGAAAATCATTTGATACATTTGAACGTGTTACAGTTGGCAGATCTCATTTCTATTCGTTATTGTCATCACGCCCATTTTATAGTGAACGAGAAATACGAGCTTCGATCAAAAGATATTAACTGTCTTTATTTAATTTTAAAAATTATTAATCAAATTTGTCAAAGTTTTTTTTTTTTTTTTTTTAAACATATCATCCTTTGGAACCCGGAAGGAGGTTTTGTGACATTACTTACACTTTTCTTATCCATAATTTTCTTTCAAAATGGCTACAACTGTAGCGGCACCTTGAAAACAAAGAGCTGTCATAGTATTCCTGTTTTAGAAGAGGAAGAAAAAGAAGAAGATTAGGAAGAGGACGAGGAAGATTAGGAAGATTAAAAAGATTACGAAGAAAAAGAAGCAGACGAAGACAAAGAAGGAAAAGAAGAAGACGACGAAGAAGAAGAAGACGACGACGAAGAAGAAGAAGACGACGACGACGAAGACGACGACGACGACGACGACGAAGAAGAAGACGACGACGACGACGAAAAAGAAGAAGAAGAAGACGACGACGACGACGACGAAGAAGAAGAAGACGACGACGAAGAAGAAGAAGAAGAAGACGACGACGACGACGAAGAAGAAGAAGAAGAAGACGACGACGACGACGAAGAAGAAGAAGAAGAAGAAGAAGAAGAAGAAGAAGAAGAATTGCTACAAACAGGAACAGGACGTTAGAAAATATATATGGATGAATTTTTTCGAATCAGGACACATTCAAAGATGATGTACTTTGCAACATGACATCTTAAAAACAGTTAATCAATCACAGCTTTGCTTCGGCATACGACCACATCACGTTGAAACACCGGTTCTCGTATGATCACTGGAGCTAAGCAACGTGAAGCCTGGTCATTACCTAGATGGGTGACCGCTTGGGAATATAAGGTGCGGGTGGTGTAATGCCTAATGGTTCGGAATTTTCCAGTTGGGCTTGTTATATTTACTTACGAGCAAATACCCTTGAGAAAGGTATTAATCCACCTATTATCCCTCAGCTACTGGTTAATTAGTAAAATTTGTGCCACTAAATCATTATTGTTTTCAAAAATAAAATAAAATTGATTATAAAATATTTAGATGTCGGCATTAAATAACCTGCAATATTTTGATATGCCGCTAAACAAAAACATCCAATAACAGCTTTGTTTCATTCAACATAGAATTCTGATCTGCTACCCTAGAACTTCTTTGGGCTCACGAACCTATGGACAATAGTTTTCCAATGATGATAGGGCGAAAGTGAAAAGTAATACATAATTAAGAAGTCTCTAAGGTGGGATGTATACATGCCATCATTCGAGTAGGGATTACCACGTTTGAAAGAATTAGAGCGTTCCTCATATTTTCTTGTCACCAATAAAACTGATTTTAATTGCCCTAAAACTTACTTCTTAGACGAATAAGAACAGCAAAATGTGCCTTACAAAACCTAAAAATATTTTTTTAAAAAAAGGAAAATATTATAATAAACAACGAAACTAGTATTCTTGTATTATTCCGAACTATTTTTCTCATCTTGATATAAATGTTATTGTAAACACAACGTTTCGACCAAGTACCCCATGGTCATCATCAGGAAAAATAAGATCAATATCAAGCAACATGAGAACAACAATACAAGAACAATGGCAATTACTTACCTCAGAAATGAAATAGTAAATTAAGATAAGCGGTTCCACCATTATAACGAAATGATTAAAAACCATCTGATTGAATATAATCAGTTATGTGCCATGCGCGATACACGCTTATACGAAATATTTATCTTTCGATACATGACTGAGGAAGCAGAATTTTCCCGCAGTAGGTTGCCATTTATTTCTGCGATAGTCCAGTTGCCATCCAAGACTATAGAACCCGATCTGTCCTGCTATTTTACCCATAGCTGGGGGGAGAAGAGGAGGATTCATACCTTTCCCAATGGTATTAGCACCTAAGTGAATGTAGTGGATTCGACTGGAATTCGAACTCGTCTCTGCGATTCCGAACCGTTATTCATTACTCCACCCTGCCTCCTTGAATATAGAAAGGCTTAAAAAATAAACGACTAATGGGCTTCGGAACGGTGGCGTAGTGGATATAGACGTTGGTTATAAATATGTTACTGTTATCTAATTGTCATCTATTTAAATCCTTGGATCTGGTAGTGACTCCATAATTCAGTAGGAATGGTCAATAATTGATATCACAGGGACAATAATTAACAGATATCTTATATCAGCCAATCAACGGACACCTGATGATAACAACAGGGTACTTGGTCGAAACGTGACTATAATAACATTTTTTTACCAACCAAGATAAGAACAATAAAAGAAAAGTGTACTGAACTGCTATGTCATATCTAATCTTCTATAAGGCAACGAACTCTACGTCCTGGGTATGACGGTAAACTACATCCGCGTCCTGGGTATGACGGTAAACTACATCCGCGTCCTTGGTATGACGGTAAACTACATCCGCGTCCTGGGTATGGCGATAAACTGCATCCAGCAGCAAGGTCTCAGATAATGTTTTCAGAAAAATAATGTTGCCAGCTCTAAGTTTTTGAAACAATAATGTTGCCAGCTCTAAGTTTTTGAAACAATAATGTTGCCAGCTTTAAGTTTTTGAAACAATAATGTTGCCAGCTCTAAGTTTTTGAAACAATAATGTTGCCAGCTTTAAGTTTTTGAAACAATAATGTTGCCAGCTCTAAGTTTTTGAAACAATAATGTTGCCAGCTCTAAGTTTGTTTGTTTTTTTGTAGAAAAGGAATAATGTTGCCAGCTATACGTTTTTGTTTTAAACAATAATGTTGCCAGCTATACGTTTTTTATTCTATACAAAATAGGCATTTAAAATTCATATAAACTGGATTTGGCATTAAATAACCCACAGTGGTTGATATGCCATAAAACCCAAACAAACAAACAAACAAAGCAACGAACTCTGAAAATGTTTTCGTAGACCAAAAGAGTAGGAGCGACAGAAATGTTGTTTTACTGATAAATTCTAAAAATATGATGGACAGAACATATTACCAACGAAGAATTCTAAAACTTTAAGGAAACTAATATTTATTGAGAATTATATTTTATCAGCCTAAAATGGAGAAGTAAGAAGATTGAGTCTCTGGGATTCTGGGGTTTATACCGGTATCCATGATGTGTTTCAGTTATATCTTGTAATTAAAGATGGAGAAGAAAGAAAACTGTGATAATTTTCTGTTCACTTCGTCTGAAGCAGACGAAGTGAATACAAAATTATCACAGTTAAAACATTTGTCATTAAAGAAGAACATGTAATAAGTTTTATTGCCGAAATTCGTATAAAACCACTGAGCTAGCGAGCTAGATATAAATCGACCGAGTAAAACAGATAGATAGATAGATAGATACAAACCGAGAAAGATAGATATGTACAGACTTAGACAGACAGATAGATAGATAGTTAGTTAGATAGATAGATAGATAGATAGATAGATAGATAGATAGATATGTACAAACTGAGATAGATTTGAACAAAATGAGATCGATCGATCGATAGATAGATATGTACAAACTGAGATAGATATGAACAAAATGAGATCGATCGATCGATCGATCGATAGATAGATAGATAGATATGTACAAACTGAGATAGATATAAACAAAATGAGATCGATCGATAGATAGATAGATAGATAGATAGATAGATAGATAGATAGATAGATATGTACAGACCGGCACTAATATTTAAATAGACAGATATATACAGAATGAAACAGATATATATGTACAGAGATAGATATATAAATAAATATATAAATATATATATATGAATATATATGTATATTCTGAGATAGATAAATATGTACAAACTGAGGTAGATAGGCAGATCGATAGATAGATACGAACAAAGATAGATATGAACATACTGAGAAAGAAAGAAAGAAAGAAACAGACAGACTGAATAATTATAAGTAGATAAAATGATAGATATGAACAGACTATGTCAGATTTTATGATGCGAGTCAATGCTTTCCCAAGAATAGTATTATCCAATTGGTGTTGGTAAATTTTCCAATATTTGTTTATACTAGTAATACCCTAGAAAATTTCACGGTTTTTTTAATTACCAGTTTCTGATGAATCTTAATTCTAAAGTTAATGACCGAATAAGCTTATGGCGATTTCTACGACAATCAATTATCCGTAGAAATTTCCCTATCGCGTCGTTAAATATTTGAGCTTAAAAACTTCAACAAAATACTGAAATAACAATAATAAATATGAATGCTGGTCTTTGTTTAAAGAAGTAAGGGGATACAAATGAATAGATGAATGTTAGACATCAATTGGAAGCCTTGTCCACCGGACACAAAAGTCCTTCAACGCACAAACATAGCCAGCATAGAGAATCTACTTCTCCGTAATCAAATGCGCTGGACAGGTCATCTCACACGTATGGAGGATGGCAGATTTCCCAAAAGACTCTTTATAATGAGTTGGTTAGTACAAGGTAATCGACCATCTCTTAAGTAACCTAAAGACTCCTGGCATTAATATTGAAGACTGGAAAAATATTGCTGGAAAAGGTTGATTAATGGACACTGCAACAATTTTGAGCAGAAGAAACTGGAACTTTCCAACAAAAATCGGGTCATTAGGATGGGAGAAACAGAATCTGTCGTAGAGCCATTACGACACCAACACATTTTCAGTATTTGTGGAAAAGCCACTTTTTGACGGCTGGTTTTAACCAGTCGTGTGAGATCACATCAGAGAGGTCAGGTACAAACTGCTGTGAATGCAACCCTACCAGAAAGACCTCTGTATATATCAGGTTGGTGCAAAAGTAATGTCCGATTTTTGCGTTTTAAATAATATTTATGAAATTTCTGCTTCTCGTTATTGTTAAAGAATGTCAGAATAAGTAATTTAAACCTTTTTTTTTCAGATTATAAGAATATTTTCCAAGATCTTCTGCAATATTCACACCCATGTTCGTCCCATCTAAAGATCCCATTCGACATATCTTACAGTATGAGTTTCATAAAAGGTGTCAATGCAAGTGTAATAGCAAAGTCTATTCAGGGCACTTATGAAGGTGATGCAGTGAATGAAAAAAAGTTGCAGGAGGGTTTTTTTCTATTTCCAAAGTGAGGATTTCAGTTTGAAAGACAAACTTAAAGAGGGTCATCCAAGAAAAACTTGATTCTGAAGTGTTTGAAGAACAATTTAATGTAGACCCTACAACCATAGTACACCAATTAAAAAAGGATCGGAAAGGTTTCAGTGGTTGGGAAATAGATCCCACACGAACTATCTCCAGAGAATCTGTAACAGTGTGTTGCTTGTTATAAATCATTGCTTTCATGACACCTTGAGGCACCATTTTTAGGTAGGCTTGTTACATGTGATGAGAAGTGTATCCTTTACAATGACGTTAAATGCTGTCGATCATGGATCAGTTGAGAAGGAAGATCAGTTCAACAACCAAGTGAAGGACTTCCTCCAAAGAAGATCATGTTGAGTGTATGGTGGACAGAATTGAAAGAATTGCCCATTACAAACTGTTAAATAACAATCAACCAATTACAACTAATCTATACTATGATCAACTTTGTTGTTTGAAGACAGCTTTGAAGCAAAAGTGACCTTCCTTAGTGAACAGAAAGAGTTTCATTATCCATCACAATAATGTTTATCCTCACACGTTGACTAAAAATTTTGGTTGGAAAATATTGCTTCATCCCCCATATTCTCTTGACTTTGCTTCTTCTGATTATCATTTGTTTTGGGGACTACAGAATCATTTGGCTTGCCTTAGGTTGACATTGGGAGAAGAGGTTGAAAATGAGCTGGATTCATATTTTGCTTCAAGGAATTTAACATTCATAGCATTTAGAATCTTTTTGACAGATGGAATAATGTTCCAGAAAGCATAGGAGATTATGTTAACAAATAAATATTTTCATAATCATGGGCGTCTTCAGTTTTAATATAGATCTTGAAATCAGGCATTACTTTTGCACCAACCTGATATATGTAATCTATCAAAATTATATATATATATATATATAAAAAAAACTAACCACAGTACCTTGTCAATTCTTTTTAACGAAACTTGCATAAAAGAGGGATTTCTGCCCAAATACCCAGTTATATGTATTTGTGTATGTGCATATGTATGTACAGGGTGGGAGATGTATGTATATAAGTATATGAATATATGCGTATATATATGTATGCATATGTATATATGAGTGTATGTATATATGCGTGTATATATATATGTATGTATATATATATATATATATATATATATATATATATATATATATATATGTGTGTGTGTGTGTGTGTGTGTGTATGCATATGGGCATATATGCATGCATATGCATATATATCTATAAAATCTATATATCTGTATATGCCTACAAAAACGCATATATATATATTAGATTGGTGCAATAATAATGTCGTTTTTTTGCCTATTTTTTTTAACGTCAAAAACGACATTATTTTTGCCCCAACCTCATATATGTATATATATATATATATATATATATATATATATATATATAGTCAAAGACGAATTATTCCTACACCCATCAATTTTGAATATTTTTATCCATTTTTCATAATTTAATGCACGTATGATGCCAGAGTTTTTATATATTAATAAGTACAAAAAAAAAAAAATTAAATAAATAAAAATAAAACTTTAAATTTAAATTTTAAAGACAATAGGTTAAACACAACAAATTAGGTGAATTATGCAAAATAGGAAAATACAAAATTATTTGTAGTTTTAAAAAGTAGAAAATTTAAACAATTTTCACAATATTAATGGCCTCTCATCTTTATAACTTACTGCAATCGTTTTCTGAAGTTTTTCGATTAAGTTTTTCTGTGATTTTCTTCCATTCTTCAATGGTTACACGTTCTAATTCCTGAAGGTTTTTTGGTGACTGGCGATTTTTTCGAACTTTCAATTCTTGCCATATATTTTCAATAGGATTTAAATCAGAATTCACTGAAGACCATGACAGAACTGTAATCTGCTTTTTCTGAAGACACGCAGTCACTAAATTAGATATATGTTTGGGCTCATTATCTTGCTGAAAAGTAAATCCCCGACTTTCTATAAATATTTGTGGAAAAGTTGCGTACGTATATTCATGTTTTACTTTAAATTATGTAAAGATGGCCAAGATGTATCCAGCTCCGAAAACACAACGTTGTCTGAATCAAATTTAATATAAATAAGGAATCTTTGTTGTAAGAGCAGTTGATCATTGATGACTCCAATATGCACGGTAGTAGGTCATAGTGTGGAAGGACAAAGTATCAAAAATGACGAATGGATAAAATGTTGAAAAGACAAAGTTTCAAAATTGTTCAATTCGTTATGATATTAAAAACTCGATTCAAATAGTTAAGCTATTTTAAACTTTATTGCTTAACTTTGGCATCATTTAATAGAATAGTAGGCTTAAACGTGATTATCAATTAACGGTCCAGTTTGGGTTGGTGACGTTTATTACGCATTATTTTTTACCAAATTAAATTGAGTCTTCTCATATATATATATATATATATTCATTAGGGACTATAGATAGGTGCCTACCATATAATTCAAAAGGAGGTTTAAAATATAAAAATAATTATTTACCGACAGGAAACTTGCATGTTAAGTAAAAGTTATTCTATTGTAGGCATATTTGTGGCTTTTCGTCAATTAGTTCAACTCTGTTTTTCCGTTCGACATTTTGTCTGTTGAAACTTTGTCCTTTGACACTCTGCACACGATATGTACTGACTTCACTTCAGATGATATAAAAAGCCTTCGCACTCAGTGTTACACAAGAGTATCAGAGAAGTTTCCTTATTGATATTAAATTCGATGCAGACCATATTGTTATATCATAGTGTGAATCAAATGCCATAATTTTATTAACTAAAACACTTTCGTGGGATGAAGTATAGTAATGTTATTCTTTGAAATAGTCTGTGAATTCCTAGATATATACTAATCTAAATCTTAGCATCAAACAACATAAATGATCTTTTTTTTTTTACCGCTGCTTCAGTATGATCAATGTTACTCATGTCGTTCATCCGTGTTTAAAGGTACATCTGTGTCATTTTCCCCACATCGTTCATCTCAGTTTAACAGTTCTTCCACATGTCATTGTAAACACGTCATTCATCTCTATCTAAACATACAGCTATATGTCATTTTCTACACATTGTTCACCTCTGTTTAACCGTATATCTATATGTCATTTTCAACTCATTGGTCATCTTCGGTTAAACATACATCTATGTCATTTACCCCATACCATTCATCTCTATTTAACAATATATCTATATATCATTTGCCATACATTATCCATGTTTGTTTAACAATACAGCTATATGTTATTTTCCCCATATCGTTTTAGACGTACATCGACATGTCATTTTATAATTTATAAATTAGACCTAATATTTAGGTCTAATGAAAACAACAGTTTATAATATTAACAAATTAATATATATTAAATTTATATTAAAATTTATATATTAGAAGATATATTACAAACTGTTATGTGGGAATCCATCTTAAAGGAGAAAAATGTAACAACTAATTTGGTGAGGCGAATGGCTTTATGTAGGAAGGGCAGGAGATCAAATTGATATGGTTGCCAGCAGATATACACTACTGCAGACCCCATCGAAAATGTTATGCAGCGCTTAGTCGACCTCCATATTTTATCATCATCGAATAGCTTCACTACTGTTGTCGTTGGTAACACTGTATTGATTCTAGCGGTGTTTGTATGGACTACTAAATTTTGTCCGAGACGAGACTTTGTTGCTAAACGGCAATTTGTTTGTGTTTCAAAACTTTCTCTAATGTGTGAGTCACTCCAGATCATGCTGAACACAATTTCACACCAGACCGTCATAGGAAGTCAGGTGCAAGGGTTGAACTGAGTTGACGCCAGTCGGGCTTGGTAACCCGAAAGGTCAATGCCTACGTGTGAACAGATGGATATTGTGGAGTGAGTAGCCATAATCAAATGCAAAATAAGTAACAGAAGTGACCAACAAAGAGAATTGACAAATTTTGCAATAAGTAATAACAAGAAAAAGAGAAGAAAGAAAGAGAGCCAAAAATGATATAAAGAAAGCAAACGATATATATATATATATATATATATATATATATACAAAGAAATAATCACACATAGAATCAGAAATATTAATGCGATTAATGGTGACATCCGTCACTAGAAACATAATATATGCATTAAAATACTGTTAATCTATAGAGTGAAGTGATCCTCGTCGAAACCATTGATGTCTGTAGTTTTCAGTTTATTTGATGTTAAAATGCTAGTACTTACGAATAGTCCTCTATTTATATATATATATATATATATATATATATATATATATATATATATATATATATAAAGTTGCAAATTAAAAAAATTATGTTTTATTTTATGAAAGTATTTATTTATTTATATATATTAGGTTGGTGCAAAAATAATGACGTATTAATATCGTTTTTTGACGTATTTTTTAATGGCAGAAAACGACATTATTGCGTCATTATTTTTGCACCAACCTAATATATTTGATATTTCAAATTGTCCTCAATCTTTCATCAGAAATAACTGTTTGTTACAAATGAATTAAAATCACTGTTTTGAAATATCAAATATATATATAAATAAATAAATACTTTCATAAAATAAAACATAATTTTTTTAATTTGCAACTTTTTCTATATATACATATTAAGAAAGTATACGTGGCTTCTCATTATGCTATATATATATATATATATAACCCCTTACGCCCATCACCCACTCGACTCTTGCGGGTCCTGTCGTTAGGCCAAGCAGATTCCCAATCTGGGGCCAAGTGACAACAATTCACTTTCCACCCACGTTGTGAATTTTCTGAGCTGAAGAATGGTTTCGTCGATCCTAGACCGACAGGGTCTGTTGAGAGTGCTGAAGGCGGGACAAGGGTATATTAGTCAAAAAAATAAATTACGATAAAAATAATGGCGGAAGAAAGACCGAAGTTCCTTCAATAGAGTTCAAGTCTTTATATACAAGCAGAATTCCGTCTTGTGTAAGACGATAAATTACATCCGGGTCCTGGGTAAGACGATAAACTACGTCCAACAGCAAGGCCTCTGATCAGGAGTTTTTGAGGAGCGTGGAACCACCTCTTAATTGCTGGTGTTGCCAGGTACACCCTGACCCAAAGTGGTATCGCCTATTAGGCCCCAAAATGGGGTTAAAACACTATGTAAGTGTAAAAATAGGTTTTAATACCAGGAATACTGTGTAAAAAAATTTATTACCAGCAATACATTTTTGAAGAAAAAATGTTACCAGAAATAAAATTGTTGTCGGCATTGAGGTTGATGTGTCGTAAAACAAAACAAACCAAACCAAATACAGACAGAATCAAAATTAAAGAGAGAGAGAGAGAGAGAGAGAGAGAGACAGACAGACAGACAGACAGACAGACAGAGAGAGTCGGCTGTGTATCAGGTTATCTCTCTCTGTCGTTCCAATTTCTTACGCGAATATTGCGTCCACCCTCGCTTATAGAACAGGGCTTTCCACTTGGTTCATATCAGGTTTCTGCACTCTATTAACTGCTATTAAGATCTCGTCTCTGGAACTTTCACGGACTTCACTCTACTCACCGCAATTCTGCTGTTCGCCGCCCTGTTCCTCACTCCCTGCTCTACTGCTGAACGCTAATCTCTGCCACTCTCTTGTCACTCTTCTAACCACATTTCTCAACTCTCTACGATTCTATCATTCGTGGCGCAAACCCCTGCTTATAGCAAAAATGTGTGGGGTTTCGTGGTTCCTCACGCATAAATGCTACGGCCAATCACTGGCAGCCCGCCTACCACCGTAACTTGTATCTTCTTACTAATCCTAATTCCCCTCTTGCTTCCTCCCAGTGGACACTCTCACTTATACCCCCATGGGTGGGCCCGAACGGGACAGCCACTCACCATCCAAGAATTGTCTTTATCGGCTACTCTCGGCTCCCCTTACCTCTATTCAACTCTATCCTGGTCATCCACATAGTTCCGGGCAGTCTCGGGACAGCCAATCATCATCCGAGAATTGTCCTTATTTTCCCCCCCTTCGACTCCCCCTTCCTCTGGTCATTTCCAACCTGGTCGCACACGTATTTCCGGGTAGCCTTTTCGCCAGGATGCGTTAACTTCTCCAACAATGGTCAGTCATTCGTCCGGAACTATTGGTCGCCAGGATGTCTGGCCCTTCATTGTTTACGTCCACAAAAAACAGGAGCTAAAAAGAAAAAAATAATAATAATTTTTTCAACCTTTTCCTTAAGCAACTCACTTTAAAAATATTTCCAGTTAATCCCTTAATTTCATCAAGTTACTCATAGCCTCAATTTTATTATCACTCGAACCATCCGTAATTGTTATTAAAAAATCCTCGCTTCCTAATCAACTCATTACGCTTCGTTAATTAACACTTATTTAAATTTCACCGACTTTCTCTCTCTCTCTCTTTCTGTCATATCATGCAAGGTAAATAAACAGTAATATGGCAAAAAGTTCACAAACTATGAATTGGCGTCGACACACAAAATCAAGTCCGGACAAGCGAACGTAGCATTCTGGTTTCAAGACAGATCGGGACTGCATTATATGAAACCGAGGACCGGTCTAATTTATTGCCTAAGAAAATATCAGAGCATGTATGTATGTGCTTCTGCCTATAAAATTAGCCGGGTAAAGTATTTTGCAGTCATTCTTAATAGAGATTGGAATCAACAGATATACTGCTCCAGAGATGACAGTATCTCTCAGACATCAGTCGAAAATGTGGGGTCTGCTGGTTTAGAGTAACTGAGTTAGGAGTTGAATAAAATATAAATTGATGTGTTCATTAGTCCGCACGTGTTATTATTAACCGGTACACCGACTTCATTACAATGTGCTTTCCGACAGGGACTGAAACTTTATTACCTTTGAAATTTGGGAAATCGCTTTCAGGCCAAACATACTTTACTATGAAGAAATCACGACGGCAAGACAAAGTCCAAATACCCTATGTAAGAAATACTGGGATCATTTTATGTCTTATATCTATACTAACTTTATTTTTGTACAATATAAAAAGGAAGAAACGATATGAGGGAAAAGGTTTTCAGCACAACCCGCTTCTTAAAATCAATATTTTCATCTCCAAATATCGGAATACTGATATTGGAAAATGCGTTGGGCCAAGAATTTCTTCGTACCTTTTGGTATATAAAATATTTAAGTGTTATTTGTTTTGCATGTAAGGTACTGTCAATCCATACTAGCAACATCATATAAACTATTTTACCTTTTAACAATTCTCTACTGAACTCAAAACTGTGAATATTCACACACCACACACTGGTCGAGAGTAATGGACGGAGGAGTTGAATAAAAGACAACGAGAGAATTAAATCTCGAGTTATTCATTAGTCCGCACGTGTTATCATTAACCAGAACTTCATTATATTACCGTATAAGTCTGGCATAAGGCTTTAATAATGGAGTACCTAGTGAGGATTGAACCCTTACAGTAGTTTAAGGAAAAATGCTTATTAATCAACCTTTTGCATATGAATATGAAGATATTTATTCAATATCAGAAACGGTCACAATTGTGGATTGAACAGCAAGGTCAGTTTGCAAGCCACCATTGTGCACCAAGGTGCAAACCACATGAGGATAACATGAACTAAATAAATTTCAACTCATTTGGTTTCGAAGATCGACGAAAATGAAGTGAAGACACGATTCTCACTGTATAAACTACGGGGCTATTCGTGACTTGACTCAGCACGCGAAAACAGATTGATTCCACGAAGTGTTCACATACATATTGAGTTTTGTTTTCAATGAAAGCCAAAAAAAAAAAAAATAGAAAAAATAGAAAAAAAGAAGATGAAGAAAAAGAAGAAGAAATCATCTTTGGCTTTTCGCATGCTCACTAAAACGAAGATATATGTGTGAATATCTATCGTAACTTTTGACTTACGACCACATCTGCATAGAATTTGAGGCCTATGGACGGCACGTAGAAATGTTTCTGGGGGCACAGATGTAATCAGAAAGATGATCCGACGTGTACAAGATAAACAACAGATATAACAAATACTAAATTCAGTATAAACTCTTACATATTTGTATATATTATATCCTGAAATCAGTAGTTTTTATATTTGTATATGGTCTATGCATATATACATAAAAATAACATTTATAGCCTATTCCATGCTTAGCAATTTTTCAAAATGGGCGTTTGTTTATATGAGACACTGACTTCTTTTCACGTCTTTCATCCATGTATATATATATGATATAATGATATATATACTTTTGTATAATTTTATATATTATCTCTATTTGTTATATATCAGCAAACAGTATTTAGAAAAAACTACGTGGCAACATCAACAAAGGCCTGTCCAATAAAATCCCAACGAAACGCGTCACAAGAAATTATCCAGTTTGTCATAATTTTTATTATGCCATTTTGTTTTGTTTATTATCTTTATTGGTTCAAAATAGACAATTTTAAGGATAAGGGTTCGATTCCTGTCGGAGGACGGATATTTTCTTGGATATTCAGGCCGGTAAATTTTATTAATACTGTTTATTATAAAACAGAGCACTTACTTAAATATTTTTATCTATAAATAGAATGTATAAACGTAAAAATGTCTTAAAAATATATATATATATAAATTTGTTAAATTCATTTGTTGCAAAACAAAAATGATAATTAAAGAAAAATCTTTTCTTTCTGCGGTAGACTGGTTGCCAACCAAGGCTATAGAACCTAGTCTGTTCTGATATTCAACCCATAGAGGGAGAAGAGATGGATTTATACCTTGCTAAAGGATATTTGCGTGTAAGTAAATGTAACTAACCCGATTAGTTCTCCGATTTCTTATACCGAGCCATTATCCAATGAATATATATATATATATATATATATATATATATATATATATATATATATATATATATATATATATATATATATATGTTCTGAAAGATGGTATTACAAAGCGTCTTTATATACGGTTCATATGTAAATTGTGAATTTCACATGATTTTTTTTAATTTAAGCATTGTTTCATTTGGTACTCTTTTATTTCTACAGCGCAAAAACACTATATAAACATCTAAAAATGTGAGTGTTATTTATGGAGATTGTGCCATAGCTGAGAGAATAGTTCCTAGGTTCAGAAGTCGAAATTTTCCTTTTGATTAAGCGACTATGTTTCAGCAGACCTGCAGTCGATAATGATCATCAAATTACAACGCTGATTAAAAAATAATCCCAATAACACAACACGGGATATCGCAGATATACTCCACATATCTCAGAGGTGTGTTGTAAGGCATTTCAAGTTACTTGGATAAGTGAATCACTTGGGGCTTCGTGAATTAACGTAAGAAATCACTAGAGTGCATATTCATCTGCCATGTTCTCTTCAGATGCAACAAAAGTAACCTGTTTGTGAAAAGAACAACCCCATTTGGTGAAGAATGGATTGTTTACAACTATGTGCAACGAAAAAGGTTCTGTTGCAAAAGAAATGAGCCACAGCTATACATTCCAAAAAAACCGGCATTAAATTTGTGTATTCAGTGCGAATCAAAAATAAGGAACAGAACAGCAATTATAAGTCGGGAAATGCAGAATATAATGAGAACTTATATAAAGATGTTCAAAGCTCAATACAACAAAGATGGAGATACTAGCTCGAATAATGGTTGACTGCTCGTTTTCGAGTATGTGTGTCTTTTAGGGTGGACAGTCATCTCTGTTGCAGACGCCTGCTTGGCAACATTGGTGTTTGTTCAATACTCACATAGTCTGCTTGTGGCTTATACTGCAACTATGCTGAACGGCTTACAGTTTCTGGCGTGATTAATAGTTGAAACAAAACCAGTGCGCGCCAAAACCAGCGGTCATGATGTTAAATAATTCTTGCCATAATGACTATAATGAAAAATCCAGATTAAATTATTTAATGCTGCATATTTCAAATTCTGAATAGAAAGAAAAACTTAAAGTAAGCCGTATCAATTAAGGCCGTGATTCACAACCTTTTCTCTCCGGGCCGCATTTTCGGAATTAAAATTTGTTCGCGCCTCATCAAATTTATGTTATAAAAAGTACATTTAAAAATTACAAAAAAAAAAAAAAAAGAAAAAAAAAAAGAAAAAAAAAAGAGCGGTTAAAGGGAGATAACCGCGGACAAGTAACCATATAAAAAGCAAATGACTATATAATTTCCAAGCATAGCTTAGATGTGGCACAAAGCCGAAAGGAGGGGGGGGGACCCAGTGAGAATCGAACTCACTTCTCAGCCGTAATTGTTCTAGCGAGACAAACTTGTTAACTATCACTCCACCTCTAGATGCCCGAAGCAGATGACTATATAAAAGGCAAATGATCATATAAAAAGTAAATAACCATAATAATGCAAATGACCATATGAAAGGCAAACGATTATATAAGAAGGAAAATGTCTATATAAAAAGTAAATGACCATGTAAAAATGCAAATGAATATATAAAAGCCAAATGTTATCAACGGAAGAAAATAATTGCCAGAAATAAGAATCTTTTTGTAAATTCGAATTTCTTTCGTTCGCTTTTTATTGGTGGAAATTTCAAAAGGAATGAATTTTATTTTTTTTTTAAAAATATGTCTCAATTTAAATATTTTCCTATCTTTTTATTCAATTTTTCTTCAGAACATCTCGACGATTTCCGCTTTTCTCCCCTCCCCCCACATGAACATATTTACTTAATTTTAGTTCAAATTCTTTAGTTCGGAGATTTCGATAAATGTTTGCATATATGGTGATAAAACTGGACGAATCAATAGTTTTTTGTTTTTTTTTAAAGTGCAATGCGTTCGCAATCTTCGAAAATAAATTTTCTTGAATTTTATCCACAACTTTTTCTCTTGAGAGCTTTAGATGGTAAATTTACACCCACATTATTTAAATAAAATCACACACACACACACACATATATATATATATATATATATATATATATATACGTAAACACATAAACATGCACACACACTCAAATATATAAATGATCAATTGTGTGTTAATCTTTTTGTGTTTATATATATATTCTTGAGAGATTAATATTATAGAAAATTTTATATATATGTGCGCATATATGCGTGTGTGTATGCACGACTATATGTGTGTATATGTGAATGAATATATGTGTGTTCAAGCAAAACAAAGCAGCCCCGTTTTCTTATAAAATATGAAAGAAAATTAATCATAAAATTTTAAGGTATGTCGACTACTACGGATTTTAATTTTTGTACCGAGAACACTATCATAAAAAAAGAAGAAAAATGAGAGTATGATTGTGTAATTACAGTGCATATTTAAGTCTTCCTCAACACTGAAATAAAATACTGTTATATATATATATATATATATATATATATATATATATATATATATGTATATATATATATATATATATATATATATATATGTAGATATATATATATATATATGTATGTAGATATATATATATATATACATATATATATATATATATAACAGTATTTTACACACACACACACACACACACACACACACACACACACACACACACACACACACACATATATATATATATATATATATATATATATATATATATATATATATATATATATATTAAAATTAACGGTGAAAAATATCAGAGAGTGTACCAGCCGAAATAGTGATCCGAATAAATATAAGAAAATTTATTTACACTATTTATATTCGGATTATTGTCTTCATCTTTGTTGTTTTTATTACAGCGTTTCACCCGTTGTAACCTGCGGCCTTCCTCAGGTGTATATCGTTCTACAATTTTATCTGGTTTCCTCCACAATATCTGACTGATCTCGACTTTGCCGATGATCTTGCATTAATTTCTGAATGTATCAAGAATGCAGAATCCTTGCTGCAATCACTCGAGCAAGCAGCGAGCAAGGTATGTCTCTTTAGTGAACTATCCATCCGTGTTGAAATCACTCAATAATACATCTATCAAAAGAGTAGGGGACTTCAAATATCTTGGATCTCACATAATAAATCCCCCCAAAATTTCAACATCCGCAAAGCGCTTGCATGAAATGCGTGTAACAAACTTCACAACATTTGGCGATCGAACCTTCCATCCTCTTCCATCCAA
Organism: Acanthosepion lycidas; assembly: GCA_963932145.1. NCBI lineage: Eukaryota > Metazoa > Mollusca > Cephalopoda > Sepiida > Sepiidae > Acanthosepion > Acanthosepion lycidas. The sequence continues at coordinate 57,659,818 of OZ010614.1, read as the reverse complement.
ACCTTTCGAACATTGATTGAACCACTCCAAATGTATGGATCGGAAACATGGACATTATTTATTTGTCTTGAAAAACGACTGCATGAAATATATATAAATTTGATTAAAAAAATCCAGAACATTAATTGGAGATCCCATGCAACATTTAACACAAATTACGAAGAACTGAGACCAATCTCTCTTAAACTGAAACAAAAACGTTTTCCAGCTACACCCACTGAGCGGACAAGGAAATCGTCTCATCCTTACTCCTATGGTATCCTTCTGGAAGTGTCCTCTCACGGAAACTGACTTTTCCAGACACCATAGCTCGGGACTCAGGGTCAGACCATTGGGGAGATGTAGAAAGCGTGGAAAGGGATTTTTCAATGGAGCTCCGATCAACCGTAGGGAGGTCGAAGAACAATGATGGATTCTCACAATGCCATTGATTGAATATTGAAGGAGCGAAGATGTTTTAAGGAAAATCAAAATAAATCAGTTCATGAGTTCGTAAATATAGGGCACGATTTTTCACCATTTTATATTTGTAATTTTCACCATTTTATATTTGTAATTTCGCGCATGCGCGTTGTTTTTATTTTATTTTATAGGAAAGTCAGTTGGACACCGTTTGCGAGAAAAAGAGCAACCATGATGCAATTCACTCAGCCAGAAACGGCATGTAGTACTGCTTGGCATTTGTGGTGGAAGCTTCAATACGAACATTTTAGAGTGTTTGGGTGTCAATCTGAGGAGAGTGCAGAAGATTCGGCAAGAGTTGGATGAGTCTAATGGTGATTACGAAGGTTTTTGGAGTGATCACTAGTGATGACGATTTTATCCCTTCATTCATCTTCCCTCAGGATGTCTACATCAAGTGTCTTGAGGAGGTAGTGCTGCTCTGGGTCAAGAGGGTGGCTGCTGGAAGACCCGATATCTGACAACAGGACTCTGCACCATGCCGCTCAAGCAGGAGACCCAGTCATGGCTGTCAGACAATTTCTGCGACCACCTCACAACTTACATCTAGCCACTTAACTCATAAGACTTCAACCCCCTTGATTGTGATGTGTGGGGTGCAGTAGAGCGAGAGAACCTGTAGGAACAAAGATGAACTGAATACAAGGATTATGGCAGCATCCATAAACTTAAAGAAGGAGACCATCCAGGGTTTCAGGAGATTCCGAAGTCCTTTGTAGGCCGTGGCTCAAGCCAGTGGTGATTTTATTGAATAAATTTATTCATTAGTATTTCAAAAAGTGTTTGTGTAATTTTGGTGAATGTATCTGCTAAAATGTTATTTTCATTTTGCATAATTTAGACGACAATTTATCCATCGCGCCCTGTAGAAGTTAATATTTTTAAACATCTAGTGTAATGATTTTTATTAGAAATTCTTTTAATGTCTTCTGAAATTCTGTGATAACATTGTTCCATATTCGATGAGTTATTCTAACTAGTATTCTTTTAAGCACTCCAGTTATCCCGTGGGCTTTCCTAGAATTGTCAAAAATTCGGTGACGTAAGATTTTCATTTATTCACTAAATCAATCATCTAAGTTTTCTCATTTTTGTCTGAATGTTTCGGATGAGGATCTATCATTACTTATATATATTCGGTCTATTTTCCTCATCCTTGTTGTAACAACGCTTCACTCGACGTATCCTTAGGATGATAACAGTTTTAAAAGTAAAGCAGGGTGGTACCAACCACTGGACAGTACTTTTGATACTACATTTTAGAAAGATAGATATAGACAGTCTGACAGATAGATATGAACAAAATGAGACTGACATAGACAGATAGATATGAGCAGACACACACACACACACACACACACACACACACACACACACACACCACACACACACACACACATATATATATATATATATATATATATATATAGAGAGAGAGAGAGAGAGAGAGAGGAGTAGGAGAGAGAACAGATTTAGATATGAGATAAATACAGGGGTTGGACAAAATAATTAGAACAGTTGCAAATGCCCCTCCTATATTTCAAAGACCTATTATATTAAGAACTTTAACTAAAAACTTCGTAATTGCAGGTTATATCTATTGTAAATACGTTTATTTATCTAATTTACTGTCTTTGTCTTATTTATTTTTTAGAAAGTCGTAAAAATTAAGCTAAATGCGTGACCTCTCCGAGGTCGAAAAAGGGCAAATTGTTGGAGCTCGCATGGCAGGAGCCTCGATCCCTAAAGTTGCGGAACTGTTTGGTTTTTCAAGAGTTACCATATCAAGAACTATGCTGCAATTCAAGAAACAGGGCAAGACCTCTAGCAAACGTAGCAATTCGGGCCTGACTTGTAAACCTACTGACAGGGACCGACGCGCATTTAAACGCAATGTGGCAAAAAATTATCGGACAAATGCGGCCAAAGTGACTGCTGAGCTGAATAACCATCTGAATAGTTCAGTTTCTACTAAAACTGTTCACCGTGAGCTCCATAAGGCTGCATATCATGGAAGAGCCGCTGTAAGGAAACCTCTTCTCTCTACTCGCAACATTCAAAAGAGATTGAAGTGGTGCAGAGATCACTATGCCTGGTCTGCAGACCAATGGAAGCAAGTCATATTCTCAAACAAGTCCAGTTTTTCTCTTTTCCCAACTTCAGGGCGAGTTTATGTTTGGAGGCAGCCCAAAGAAGCTTACAACCCTGACTGCCTTCTTCCAACATTGAAGCATGAATGTGGATCAGTGATAGTTTGGGCCGCCATATCATGGAAATGTCTCAGCCCAATAGTTGTCCTGCATTGTAGACTCAACAGCAAAGATTACCTGAACATTTTGGGAGATCATGTTCATCCAATCGCCAAGACTTTATTCCCCGATGGTGACAGCATTTCCCAAGACGATAATGCTCCAATACATACCGCTCGAGTGGTTAAGAATTGGTATGAAGAGCATGAAAGTGAGCTAGAACACATGGAGTGGCCTCCCCAATCTCAAGATATCAATATTATTAAACATTTGTGCTGCAATTGGGAGCGACAAGTTAGGAGCCGCTATCCTCCATCGTCGTGTCGTAAAGAGATGGAGAAGGTGTTAATGGAAGAATGGCTGAAAATTCCTTTGGATGAAGTCAGGAAGTGGTATGATCCCATTCCTAGACGTATTAAAGCTGTCTGTGAGGCTAAAGGAGGACCAACTCCATATTAAATAAATTTTCTTTCAATTTAACAAGTGTTTCAATTATTTTGTCCAACCCCTGTAGATAGGGACAGGATGTGATAGACTAAGATAGAAAGACACACACACACATATATATATATATATACACACACACACACACACACACACACACACACACATATATATATATATATATATATATATACATACATACATACATATAGATAGATAGGAACAGAATGAGACTTATATGTACAGACTAAGATAGATAGATAGATAGATATGTACAGATTGAGATAGATAGATAGATAGATATGTACAGATTGAGATAGATCGATAGATAGATAGATAGAATAAAATAAAATGTTTTCGATATACGTATGTTCATTTACTAAAATATTTATCACCGACTGATTTGTGAATTAGCATTTCAAATTTTATTAGGCTCCAACAATTTTTAGCATCAAATTTCCCGTAGGAATTTTATATTCTTCTATTTTCAGACGAGCAGAATAACATTGTCTGTATAAATATTTCCTTTACTTACACACAGACTGTTATAGACATGTTTGCAACATGTGTTCCCAATAAAATTCTATGCTAGCCTTTCAGAATAAAACTTCACAGATTTCTCATAAATATTGATTCTTCAGTAGATAGAAAGAAGCCTAATAGTTTTATATATGGTCGCTGAATAATAATTTCTGGTTCATTAAAATTAAATTTTAGAGACAACTGTGAAATGTTATCAGATTATTTACAGGAGGATTATGCTATTTTTATTTCAGCAAGCTGACTAAAATAAGTCCTGAGGAAAGCGAAAGTAGATTTCATCACGAAGTTGAAACGTGCTTAAAGAAATATCGCTAAAGGCCTGCCATATTAGCAATCAACGCAAAGAATGTTGAAAGAAAAAAAGTTACGAGACGGGAGGGATTCATAAACGTTACCTACAAAAAAGCACAAAAATAAGAGCTACAATTATTCATTGAATAAATACTTAAAATATCGTCATTCCTTGTGTGAAAACAGCGAACATTGAAGACTAAAATGAGAATGATGCGAATTGGAGATCTGTGGCGGAAATATGATTGACGGGAATTCCATTTCTAAGGCTAAAATGTGATTGGCGGGAATTTCATTTATATGGTTAAAAAGTGAATGACTAGAATTTCATTTCTATGGCTGAAATGTGAATGATCAGAACTTTATTTCTATTGATAAAATGTGAATGACCAGTATTTCATTCCTATGGCTAAAACGTGATTGACCAGAATTTCATTTCTATGGCTGAAATGTGAATGAACAGATATATATTTCTATTGATAAAATGTGAATAACCAAAATTTCATTTCTATGGCTAAAATCTGAATTACCAGAACTTTACTTCTATTGATAAAATGTGAATGACGAGAATTTCATTTCTATGGGTGAATTGTGAATGACCAGAATTTTATTTCTATTGATAAAATGTGAATGTCCAGTATTTCATTTCTATGGCTAAAATGTGAATGAGCAGAATTTCATTTCATTGGCTAAAATCTGATTGACCAAAATTTCATTTCTATGGTTAAAATCTGAATTACCAGAATTATATTTCTATTGATAAAATGTGAATGACCAGAACTTTATTGATAAAATGGGAAAGACCAGTATTTCATTTCTATGGCTGAATTGTGAATGACCAGAACTTTATTTCTATTGATAAAATGTGAATGAACAGAATTACATTTCTATGGCTGAAATGTGAATGAACAGATCTATATTTCTAATGATAAAATCTGAATAACCAAAATTTCATTTCTATGGCTAAAATCTGAATGACAAGTAATTCATTTCTATGGCTAAAATATGAAGGACCAGAACTTCATTTCTATTGATAAAATGAGAATGACCATAATTTGAATTCTATGGCTAAAATGGGAATGACCAGAATTTTATTTCTTTGGCTAAAATGAGAATGGCGGGAATTTCATTTCTATGGCTAAAATTAGAATGACGAGATTTTTATTTCTATCGATAAAATGGGAATGACCAGAATTATATGTCTATGGCTAAAATGGGAATGACCAGAACGTCATTTCTATGGCTAAAATGGGAATGACCAGAATTTTATTTGTATGTCTAAAATGGGAATGACCAGAATTTTATTTCTATTGATAAAATGTGAATGAACAGTATTTCATTTCTATGGCTAAAATATGAATGACCAGAATTTTATTTCTATTGATAAAATGTGAATGACCAGTATTTTATTTCTATGGCTAAAATATGAATGACCAGAATTTTATTTCTATGGCTAAAATGGGAATGACCAGAATTTTATTTCTGTGGCTAAAATGGTAATGACCAGAATTTTATTACTATGGCGAAAATGTGAATGACCAGAATTTCATTTCTATCGGTAAAATGGGAATGATCAGAATTTTATTTCTATGGCTAAAATGAGAATGACCAGAATTTCATTTCAATGGCTAATATGGGAATGACCAGAATTTTATTTCTATGGCTAAAATGGGAATGACCAGAATTTTATTTCTATGGCTAAAATGGGAATGACCAGAATTTCATTTCTATCGCTAAAATGTGAATGATGAGAATTTTATTTCTATGGCTAAAATGTTAATGACCAGAATTTCATTTCTATGGAAAAATGGGAATGACCAGATTTTTATTTCTATGGCTAAAATGGGAATGACCAGAATTTCATTTCTATCGCTAAAATGGGAATGACCAGATTTTTATTTCTATGGCTAAAATGGGAATGACCAGAATTTCATATCTATCGGTAAAATGGGAATGATCAGAATTTTATTTCAATGGCTAAAATGGGAATGACCAGAATTTTATTTCTATGGCTAAAATTGGAATGACCAGAGTTTCATTTCTATCGCTAAAATAGGAATGATGAGATTTTTTTTCTATGGCTAAAATGTTAATGACCATAATTTAATTTCTATCGCTAAAATGGGAATGACCAGATTTTTATTTCTATGGCTAAAATGGGAATGACCAGAATTTCATCTCTATCGCTAAAATCGGAAGGACCAGATTTTTATTTCTATGGCTAAAATATGAATGACCAGAATTTCATTTCTATCGGTAAAATGGGAATGACCAGAATTTTATTTCTATGGCTAAAATGGGAATGACCAGAATTTCATTTTTATCGCTAAAATGGGAATGACCAGAATTTTATTTCTATGGCTAAAATGGGAATGACAAGAATTTTATTTCTATGGCTAAAATGGGAATGACCAGAACTTTACTTCTATCGCTAAAATGAGAATGACCAGAATTTCATTTCAATGGCTAATATTGGAATGACCAGAATTTTATTTCTATCGCTAAAATGGGAATGATCAGAATTTTATTTCTATGGCTAAAATGGGAATGACCAGAATTTCATTTCTATCGCTAAAATGAGAATGACCAGAATTTCATTTCAATGGCTAATATGGGAATGACCAGAATTTTATTTCTATGGCTAAAATGGGAATGACCAGAATTTTATTTCTATGGCTAAAATGGGAATGACCAGAATTTCATTTCTATCGCTAAAATGGGAATGACCAGAATTATATTTCTATGGCTAAAATGGGAATGATCAGAATTTTATTTCTATGGCTAAAATGGGAATGACCAGAATTTTATTTCTATCGCTAAAATGGGAATGATCAGAATTTTATTTCTATGGCTAAAATGGGAATGACCAGAATTTTATTTCTATGGCTAAAATGGGAATGACCAGAATTTCATATCTATCGCTAAAATGGGAATGACCAGAATTTCATTTCAATGGCTAAAATGGGAATGACCAGAATTTTATTTCAATCGCTAAAATGAGAATGATCAGAATATTATTTCTAGGGCTAAAATGGGAATGACCAGAATTTTATTTCTATGACTAAAATGGAAATGAACAGAATTTCATTTCTATCGGTAAAATGGGAATGACCAGAATTTTATTTCTATGGCTAAAATGGGAATAACCAGAATTTCATTTCTCTGGCTAAAATGGAAATGACCAGAATTTCATTTCTATTGCTAAAATGTTAATGACCAGAATTTTATTTCTATGGCTAAAATGGGAATGACCAGAATTTCATTTCTATCGCTAAAATGGGAATGACCAGAATTTTATTTCTATGACTAAAATGGGAATGATCAGAATTTAATTTCTATGGCTAAAATATGAATGACCAGAATATTATTTCTATTGATAAAATGTGAATGACCAGTATTTCATTTCTATGGCTAAAGTCTTAATGACAAGAATTTCATTTCTATGGCTAAAATGTGAATGACCAGAATTTGATTTCTATGGCTAAAATGTGAATGACCAGAATTTCATATCTATGGCTAAAATGGAAATGACCAAATTTTTATTTCTATGGATAAAATGTCAATGACCAGAATTTTATTTCTATGGCTAAAATGGGAATGACCAGAATTTAATTTCTATGGCTAAAATGGGAATGACAAGATTTTTATTTCTATCGCTAAAATGGAAATGACCAGAATTTCATTTCTCTGGCTAAAATGGGAATGACAAGAATTTAATTTCTATTGCTAAAATGTTAATGACCAGAATTTTATTTCTATTGCTAAAATGGAAATGACCAGATTTTTATTTCTATGGCTAAAATGGGAATGACCAGATTTTTATTTCTATGGCTAAAATGGGAATGACCAGAATTTTATTTCTATGGCTAAAATGTGAATGACCAGAATTTTATTTCTATGGCTAAAATGTAAATAACCAGAAATTTCATTTCTATGGCTAAAATTGGAAGGACCAGAATTTTATTTCTATGGCTAAAATGGGAATGACCAGAATTTTATTTCTATGGCTAAAATGGGAATGGCCAGAATTTCATTCCTATGGCTAAAATGTGAATGACCAGATTTTTATTTCTGTGGCTAAAATGGGAATGACCAGAATTTTATTTCTATGGCTAAAATGGGAATGACCAGAATTTTATATCTATGGCTAAAATGGGAATGACCAGAATTTTATTTCTATGGCTAAAATGGGAATGGCCAGAATTTCATTCCTATGGCTAAAATGTAAATGACCAGATTTTTATTTCTGTGGCTAAAATGGAAATGACCAGAATTTTATTTCTATGGCTAAAATGGGAATGACAAGAATTTTATTTCTATGGCATAAAATGGGAATGACCAGAATTTTATTTCTATGGCTAAATTGCGAATGACCAGAATTTTAATTCTATGGCTAAAATGGGAATGACCATAATTTTATTTCTATGGCTAAAATGGGAATGACCAGAATTTTATTTCGATGGCTTAAATGGGAATGACCTGAATTTTATTTCTATGGCTAAAATGTGAATGACCAGAATTTTATTTCTATGGCTAAAATGGAAATGACAAGAATTTTATTTCTATGGCTAAAATGGGAATGACAAGAATTTTATTTCTATGGCTAAAATGGGAATGATCAGATTTTTATTTCTATGGCTAAAATGTGAATAACCAGAGTTTTATTTCTATGCCTAAAATAAGAATGACCAGAATTTTATTTCTATGGCTAAAATGGGAATGACCAGCATTTTATTTCTATGGCTAAAATGGGAATGACCAGAATTTTATTTCTATGGCTACAATGGGAATGAACAGAATTTTATTTCTATGGCTAAAATGTGAATGACCAGAATTTTATTTCTATGGCTAAAAAGGAAATAACCAGAAATTTCATTTCTATGGCTAAAATGGGAAGGACCAGAATGTTAATTCTATGGCTAAAATGGGAATGACCAGAATTTTATTTCTATGGCTAAAATGGGAATGGCCAGAATTTTATTTCTGTGGCTAAAATGTGAATGACCAGAATTTTATTTCTATGGCTAAAATGGGAATGACCAGATTTTTAATTCTATGGCTAAAATGGGAATGACCAGATTTTTCTTTCTCTGGCTAAAATGTGAATGACCAGAATTTTATTTCTATGGCTAAAATGGGAATGGCCAGAATTTTATTTCTCTGGCTAAAATGGGTATTACCAGATTTTTAATTCTATCGCTAAAATGGGAATGACCAGATTTTTATTTCTATGGCTAAAATAAGAATGACCAGAATTTTATTTCTATGGCTTAAATGGAAATGACCAGAATTTTATTTCTATGGCTAAAATGGGAATGACCAGAATTTTATTTCTATGGCTAAAATGGGAATGGCCAGAATTTCATTCCTATGGCTAAAATGTAAATGACCAGATTTTTATTTCTGTGGCTAAAATGGAAATGACCAGAATTTTATTGCTATATCTAAAATGGGAATGACAAGAATTTTATTTCTATGGCTAAAATGGGAATGACCAGAATTTTATTTCTATGGCTAAAATGTGAATGACCGGAATTTTAATTCTATGGCTAAAATGGGAATGACCAGAATTTTATTTCTATGGCTAAAATGGGAATGACCAGAATTTTATTTCGATGCCTAAAATGGGAATGGCCAGAATTTTATTTCTATGGCTAACATGGGAATGACCAGAATTTTATTTCTATGGCTAAAATGGGAATGACCAGAATTTTATTTCTATGGCTAAAATGGGAATGGCCAGAATTTTATTTCTGTGGCTAAAATGTGAATGACCAGAATTTTATTTCTATGGCTAAAATGGGAATGACCAGATTGTTAATTCTATCGTTAAAATGGGAATGGCCAGATTTTTATTTCTATGGCTAAAATAAGAATGACCAGAATTTTATTTCTATGGCTAAAATGGGAATGACCAGAATTTTATTTCTATGGCTAAAATGGGAATGACCAGAATTTTATTTCTATGGCTAAAATGGGAATGGCCAGAATTTCATTCCTATGGCTAAAATGTGAATGACCAGAATTTTATTTCTATGGCTAAATTGGGAATGACCAGAATTTTATTTCTATGGCTAAAATGGGAATGGCCAGAATTTTATTTCTGTGGCTAAAATGTGAATGACCAGAATTTTATTTCTATGGCTAAAATGGGAATTACCAGATTTTTAATTCTATCGCTAAAATGGGAATGACCAGATTTTTATTTCTATGGCTAAAATAAGAATGACCAGAATTTTATTTCTATGGCTTAAATGGGAATGACCAGAATTTTATTTCTGTGGCTAAAATGGGAATGACCAGAATTTTATTTCTATGGCTAAAATGGGAATGGCCAGAATTTCATTCCTATGGCTAAAATGTGAATGACCAGATTTTTATTTCTGTGGCTAAAATGGGAATGACCAGAATTTTATTTCTATGGCTAAAATGGGAATGACCAGAATTTTATTTCTATGGCTAAAATGTGAATGACCAGAATTTTAATTCTATGGCTAAAATGGGAATGACCAGAATTTTATTTCTATGGCTAAAATGGGAATGACCAGAATTTTATTTCTATGGCTAAATTGGGAATGACCAGAATTTTATTTCTATGACTAAAATGGGAATGGCCAGAATTTTATTTCTATGGCTAAAATTGGAATGACCAGAATTTTATTTCTATGGCTAAAATGGGAATGACCAGAATTTTATTTCTATGGCTAAAATGGGAATGACCAGAATTTTATTTCTATGGCTAAAATGTGAATGACCAGAATTTTAATTCTATGGCTAAAATGGGAATGACCAGAATTTTATTTCTATGGCTAAAATGGGAATGACCAGAATTTTATTTCTATGGCTAAAATGGGAATGACCAGAATTTTATTTCTATGGCTAAAATGGGAATGACCAGAATTTTATTTCTATGGCTAAAATGGGAATGGGCAGAATTTTATTTCTATTGCTAAAATGGGAATGACCAGAATTTTATTTCAATGGCTTAAATGGGAATGACCTGAATTTTATTTCTATGGCTAAAATGTGAATGACCAGAATTTTATTTCTATGGCTAAAATGGAAATGACAAGAATTTTATTTCTATGGCTAAAATGGGAATGACAAGAATTTTATTTCTATGGCTAAAATGGGAATGATCAGATTTTTATTTCTATGGCTAAAATGTGAATAACCAGTGTTTTATTTCTATGCCTAAAATAAGAATGACCAGAATTTTATTTCTATGGCTAAAATGGGAATGACCAGCATTTTATTTCTATGGCTAAAATGGGAATGACCATAATTTTATTTCTATGGCTACAATGGGAATGAACAGAATTTTATTTCTATGGCTAAAATGTGAATGACCAGAATTTTATTTCTATGGCTAAAAAGGAAATAACCAGAAATTTCATTTCTATGGCTAAAATGGGAAGGACCAGAATGTTAATTCTATGGCTAAAATGGGAATGACCAGAATTTTATTTCTATGGCTAAAATGGGAATGGCCAGAATTTTATTTCTGTGGCTAAAATGTGAATGACCAGAATTTTATTTCTATGGCTAAAATGGGAATGACCAGATTTTTAATTCTATGGCTAAAATGGGAATGACCAGATTTTTCTTTCTATGGCTAAAATGTGAATGACCAGAATTTTATTTCTATGGCTAAAATGGGAATGGCCAGAATTTTATTTCTCTGGCTAAAATGGGTATTACCAGATTTTTAATTCTATCGCTAAAATGGGAATGGCCAGAATTTCATTCCTATGGCTAAAATAAGAATGACCAGAATTTTATTTCTATGGCTTAAATGGAAATGACCAGAATTTTATTTCTATGGCTAAAATGGGAATGACCAGAATTTTATTTCTATGGCTAAAATGGGAATGGCCAGAATTTCATTCCTATGGCTAAAATGTAAATGACCAGATTTTTATTTCTGTGGCTAAAATGGAAATGACCAGAATTTTATTTCTATATCTAAAATGGGAATGACAAGAATTTTATTTCTATGGCTAAAATGGGAATGACCAGAATTTTATTTCTATGGCTAAAATGTGAATGACCGGAATTTTAATTCTATGGCTAAAATGGGAATGACCAGAATTTTATTTCTATGGCTAAAATGGGAATGACCAGAATTTTATTTCGATGCCTAAAATGGGAATGGCCAGAATTTTATTTCTATGGCTAACATGGGAATGACCAGAATTTTATTTCTATGGCTAAAATGGGAATGACCAGAATTTTATTTCTATGGCTAAAATGGGAATGGCCAGAATTTTATTTCTGTGGCTAAAATGTGAATGACCAGAATTTTATTTCTATGGCTAAAATGGGAATGACCAGATTGTTAATTCTATCGTTAAAATGGGAATGGCCAGATTTTTATTTCTATGGCTAAAATAAGAATGACCAGAATTTTATTTCTATGGCTAAAATGGGAATGACCAGAATTTTATTTCTATGGCTAAAATGGGAATGACCAGAATTTTATTTCTATGGCTAAAATGGGAATGGCCAGAATTTCATTCCTATGACTAAAATGTGAATGACCAGAATTTTATTTCTATGGCTAAATTGGGAATGACCAGAATTTTATTTCTATGGCTAAAATGGGAATGGCCAGAATTTTATTTCTGTGGCTAAAATGTGAATGACCAGAATTTTATTTCTATGGCTAAAATGGGAATTACCAGATTTTTAATTCTATCGCTAAAATGGGAATGACCAGATTTTTATTTCTATGGCTAAAATAAGAATGACCAGAATTTTATTTCTATGGCTTAAATGGGAATGACCAGAATTTTATTTCTGTGGCTAAAATGGGAATGACCAGAATTTTATTTCTATGGCTAAAATGGGAATGGCCAGAATTTCATTACTATGGCTAAAATGTGAATGACTAGATTTTTATTTCTGTGGCTAAAATGGGAATGACCAGAATTTTATTTCTATGGCTAAAATGGGAATGACCAGAATTTTATTTCTATGGCTAAAATGTGAATGACCAGAATTTTAATTCTATGGCTAAAATGGGAATGACCAGAATTTTATTTCTATGGCTAAAATGGGAATGACCAGAATTTTATTTCTATGGCTAAAATGGGAATGACCAGAATTTTATTTCTATGACTAAAATGGGAATGGCCAGAATTTTATTTCTATGGCTAAAATTGGAATGACCAGAATTTTATTTCTATGGCTAAAATGGGAATGACCAGAATTTTATTTCTATGGCTAAAATGGGAATGACCAGAATTTTATTTCTATGGCTAAAATGTGAATGACCAGAATTTTAATTCTATGGCTAAAATGGGAATGACCAGAATTTTATTTCTATGGCTAAAATGGGAATGACCAGAATTTTATTTCTATGGCTAAAATGGGAATGACCAGAATTTTATTTCTATGGCTAAAATGGGAATGACCAGAATTTTATTTCTATGGCTAAAATGGGAATGGGCAGAATTTTATTTCTATTGCTAAAATGGGAATGACCAGAATTTTATTTCTATGGCTAAAATGGGAATGACCAGAATTTTATTTCTATGGCTAAAATGGGAATGACCAGAATTTTATTTCTATGGCTAAAATGGGAATGGCCAGAATTTTATTTCTATGGCTAAAATTGCAATGGCCAGAATTTTATTTCTATGGCTAAAATGTGAATGACCAGAATTTTAATTCTATGGCTAAAATGGGAATGACCAGAATTTTATTTCTATGGCTAAAATGGGAATGACATGAATTTTATTTCTATGGCTAAAATGTGAATGACCAGAATTTTAATTCTATGGCTAAAATGGGAATGACCAGAGTTTTATTTCTATGGCTAAAATGGGAATGACATGAATTTTAATTCTATGGCTAAAATGGGAATGGCCAGAATTTTATTTCTATGGCTAAAATGGGAATGACCAGAATTTTATTTCTATGGTTAAAATGTGAATGACCAGAATTTTAATTGTATGGCTAAAATGTGAATGACCAGTATTTTATTTCTATGGCTAAAATGGGAATGACCAGAATTTTATTCCTATGGCTAAAATGGGAATGGCCAGTATTTTATTTCTATGGCTAAAATGGGAATGACCAGAATTTTATTTCTCTGGCTAAAATGGGAATGACCAGAATTTTATTTCTTTCGCTAAAATGTGAATGACCAGAATTTTAATTCTATGGCTAAAATGGGAATGACCAGAATTTTATTTCTATGGCTAAAATGGGAAATCCAGAATTTTATTTCTATGGCTAAATTGGGAATGACCAGAATTTTATTTCTATGGCTAAAATGGGAAACTCCAGAATTATTATTTATTATGCATCTGTGTATCGTTTATTATATGAAAGATTGTTTATTCATTAGTTGGAAATACAATAAATTAAAAATTTCTGTCTGTACACATATTTGTTTCCCCTGCCACTCTATATAAGCATTATATACATTACATAAATATCCAGAACTGTGAAAATATTTCATCTGAGATCATTAAAAATTGACAACTAATTCATAAATCTGTCTTTATTTGATACAAAATTCCTAAAAATTAAATCTGTTGGAATACTAAATGCAATAAATTATAAAGACAATGGAAAAATATATATAAATAAAAGGCAGTAATTTTTCAAAAAATAAATCCTGACATTGATTTTACAGTATTTACATTATTCAGACTGTTGTCCTCATCATGGTTGTCATATTCACGATATTTCGGCCGTTGCACGCTACGGCCTTCTTCAGGTGATTGAAATTTCGAACTGAACCCTTTATGTCGTCTACTTGGCTAGATTGTTCTTGTTCCACGTGCCATGCCTCTACTAAATGTATCAATTTCAATTATTTCCTTTTAGTAACTCAACTCTCCAATTTTTTGTTCATCTCTGCTGTAGCCAGGTATTGAACTCATAACCCTTTGGTTCAAGTCCATCGATTACTTCAGCCAACGCGTTTATCCACTGGGTCATGTATCTTTGAGGAATATGACAACCAAGATGAGGACAACTGTTCGAACAATGTAAGTAATGAAAATATTTAGAATACTTCATCTCCGAAATATAGACAGATACGGAAGAAGCCGAAATGTCGTGAATAACAATAAAGATAAGGACAACAGTCCGAACACTGTAAATAGTGCAATAAATAGTTACAATATCACATCACTGTAAATAGTTACAATATCACATCTCAAAAATATAGACAGATCCTGAAGAGTGCCGGAGCACACAACAGCCGAAACTTCGTGAATGTTACAATAAAGATAAGGACAACAATGTAAATAGTGTATATAGTTACAATACCTCGTCTTAGAAATATAAACAGTTACTTCGAGTTTTAACAAATTTTCACAATTAAAAATGATGTGATATAGATAAAGATTTTCCTAGACATATTTATCTTTGTTAATTCAAAATCTAAAACGAATCTTGTGAAATTGATTGATTTGGAAAAGAGAAACATTTGTCTAAAAGGATCGACTGAAATATCAGAAGGTAATCTTGGAAAAGTATTTTAAGAAAATAGTAAGAAAAATGACCAATGCGTTTATCCATGAAGGTAAATATGTTTTTTTTTACATTACTTACGTTTTGAAAAAAAAAAAAAAAAGAAAAAGAAGAAAAAAGGACAACACTCAGTTTCTTAGAATTTCGTCTTAGTAGATCCTAAGTCGAACTTAGACGATGCTAGACAAATGTCTTGGAGGGGATATTGGGGTATAGAATTTATTAATAACGAAAGACATTCTTTTTTTTTACCTGTATTTTTTCTAAATCTATATTCTAATCCAAGATTGTTCGTGTAATTTGTAAAAGAAGTGAGTGGACATCTCAGGAAAGAAAGAAGCCATTGGCGAGTTTTTGGAAGCAAAGTTTTTAATATAAAAGAGATTTCGAAACGTATTTTCATGAAATATTTACTTTTAAATTATCCTACTAATTCTAGATTTGGAGTCATACTTTTCTCTAATGTGCAAAATTCATGATGTCTTGTTGATATTCAATAAATCTTTTTTACTATCAGCATCTTTATTATTTTTCTCAGAGATTCAGAGTAAGAGCTTGCAATCGCCTTACATGAAATGATGAATCTCGTATTTTGTTAATGATGGACAAGATCCTGGTATCCAGAATTGAAATACCTCCAAATGTAGGTGACTCGTTCGCTTGTCCCTACACAAGCCATTAGTCACTGAATTTCATGCTTCAAAAGCCTGCTGTCTTGAAATAAACTTAGAGACAACAACCAATTATGAGGTTGTACTGATGGCGGGAACAGGAAGCAGACTAGCGGAATTCCAGGAGAAGGTATTAAAAGAAAGCATGAAGAAAGGACTCTTCATTAATTGTAAAAAAATGGAATGTACTTTTGCCTGTAATGGAACAACCAAGACGCGAGCTACAAATTAGAAACGTCAAAATTAAGCAAGTCCAGGAATTTAAATATCCTAGCAGTGTCATAAAAAACGATGGAAAATGTGACACAAAAATCCGAAGTCTCGTTGGAACGCCAAAAAATGCTTACTAAAAACTAAACAAAGTATTAAGAAAAATGAAAATGTTACAAACAAAGAATAAACTGATGAACTTTTATGTAATAGCAATCGTTATCCTAGTGAATGCTGGGCAGTTTCCTCACAGATAAAGAAGAGAATTGTGGCATCAGAGATGTGGTCCTACAGAAGGATGATGAGAATTCCCCGGATGGAACATGTGTTCAACGAGGAAGTTTTAAGGGAAATGAAACAAAAAACAATTATAGTTATAATCAGGAATATTCACTTGATGTTTCTGAGATGCATAATAAGGAAAAGAGGCTTGGAGAATTTGATAAGCACAGGAAAATTTGAAAGCAAGAGGACAGAGAGAAAAAGCGTAAAATCTACTTACGAAATTTTTGCAACAGGTGCTGGGAGGAATAGTAAGGAGGAAGCGGATAGGAAGTTGGGTAGAGGCATGCTCACTTATGGCTTAAAGTAACACAACACCAAAATTAACCAACCCCTTGGAATACAGCAAAAAAATTTTCCATACGTTCTATTGCTTTTGAAGCACGGTCATAATTAAAATATTGTGAAAGTTATGCAAAAAAAACTGTTGGATTTTGAAAATGTTTTATTCTTGTGTTTAAGTTTCGTTAATATTTAAGTTAGTATTTTCAAAACAGGCCTCTGTTTATGTTTTAGCAGAACAGGAACTAGGTTGATTAGTAGAGGGACAAAAATAGCTTAAGAAGATGTCGAAAGTCCTGATCAAGCATGTCCTAAAAGGGCACAGTATATAAAAGAAGAATATCAAAGAAGATCGGTTTTCCGAGACTAAGTGTTTTTCATGTGAGAAAATAATAAAAGAATAAAAGAATTAGACCAATTAAACGTTTCGAAATAGGCAACAATTCCTCTTCCGGTTAGCTTGCCACTTGCCATAATAACAGAAATATGGCGGCGATGTTAAAGTGAAGACTGAAAGTATTATCTTGCTACATACGTACGAGAATATGGACAAAATAAACAATTCAGTTACTTTTTCTTTCCTTTTCCCGCTAGTATACAAAAAAATCAACACTAAAGCAGACGATAATAAAACTGTGCGTTAAAAATATCATTATCCTAGCAGACAAACACATCTACTAATATTTTGACACTTGGATATATACTTGAAAATAAAATAAATAAAATATCGCAAAATAAATGTACATACGAAAAATTAACAAAATAGTTTTTTTTATTATTATTTTAATTTTTAACCTATAAGAGGATAGTATCACGTAACAATTAAGTACTATTTTCTTTGTTTCTAACAAAGTTTCTCTGTCTCCTAATATTTTGCTTAGATTTTAGAATGCATCTTTGGTTCTTACAATGCGTCTTCAGATTTCAGTATCGCACTTTCCGTCCTCCGTTAATATATATATATATATATATATATATATATATATATATATATATATTAAGGCATTAAAAACAAGAAATTTTATATTATGGACCATGATAGATTTAAAATAAAACAAACACCAGTCGACCGGTTTCGTCCCCTCTCATCAGAACTGTTAACGGGGAAATTATGAGGAAAAGAAAAGAAGTCTGTTATGCATGACATGAATGATTGGACAGGAAGAAATAAATTATTATAAAAGTTATACCAACCAAGATGCTAGAAACGCAGCACAGCAAGTCCAAGCAAACAATCTCTTTGTTTACAAAGAGTAGGTTGCCCGAACCTGATGTAAAGCGTCTCTAACACCTTAAGATGGAATAGCGAGTGCGAACTGGCCAAAACAGAAAACCAGTTCACACTGAAATTCAACGCACAAGTAGGATTCTTTATAAAGTGATCCGCAATCGAAGACCCATACGTGTTACGAATGGTATCACCCAAAGAAAATTTTTTATTCAGTATTATAGCAGGTACGTGCTGTTTAATTCTAACGTCCAACCGCTGTGTCGTTCTACCTATGTAGTCGCATCCACAACTACATTTGAAATGATAAATAACAGAGTTAATATGGTGGGGGGGGGCAGAACATCTTTACACATAGATGAAAGTACGGACTTAGTTTGAAAAACAACACGAACATTAGCTGCAAAATAACACTGATGTGAACTCCATGAAATACGCTTGGCGAAGGATTCACTAATGCTACCCAACCACGGCAAACGAAGATAGACCGAACATTTACCCACTGAAGCAGGTTTAATTTTGTTAAACCTGGCAGTTTCATCTCGAATAACTGAGTGAACAATGTTCAACGGATAACCATTGTTCACAAAAATCTCAGTTAAGGAACTGATTTCATGTTTCAAAGTGTCATCCGAACAAATCATTAGGGCCCTATGTGTCAGGGTCCTAATCAAATTAATCTTTTGTCGTTTAGGACAAAAGGAGTCCCATCGAGTATATAATCCAGTAAATGTAGACTTCCTGTAAACTGATGTGATGAACGAGGAAGGAGTTCTTTGAACAAGAACACCTAAGAAGAGCAATGAACCATTGAACTCCTTATCTACTGTGAATTTAAGGGCAGGATGAACACTGTTGAGTAGGGAAAAAAATTGATCCACTTCCGATTCGTGGCTGAACACACAAAAAGTGTCATCCACATACCGAAAGTAAACCTTGGGTCGGGCAGAACTTAACATAAGGCTTTCTTCATAAAACCCACAAAGATATTAGCCAACACGGGACCCAAGGGGGAACCCATCGCTACACCATCTATCTGACGATACATGATATTGTCGAAACTAAAATCGACAAACATGGTGGCAAATTTCATGAGTTCAACGAACACTTCTTCAGGTATATTAGGAGGAGTCAAATTACTACGATATAACATATCGCTGCAAATATCAATAGTCTCCGATAAAGGCACACACGTGAAGAGGCTGCAGATGTCAAATGAACACATAAATCCATCTGTGGCATCACAATTCCGAATGAATTTGGAAAAAGAAAACGAATCTTTAATACAAAAGGAACTGTAATGCTGCAACACTGGTTGCAACAATATAGCAAGCCACTTTGCAACTTTATGCTGTGAAGATCTTAAGGTGTTAGAGACGCTTTACATCAGGTTCAGGCAACCTACTCTTTGTAAACAAAGAGATTGTTTGCTTGGACTTGCTGTGCTGCGTTTCTAGCATCTTGGTTGGTATAACTTTTATAATAATTTATTTCTTCCTGTCCAATCATTCATGTCATGCATTACAGACTTCTTTTCTTTTCCTCATAATTTCCCCGTTAACAGTTCTGATGAGAGGGGACGAAACCGGTCGACTGGTGTTTGTTTTATTTTAAATCTATCATGGTCCATAATATAAAATTTCTTGTTTTTAATGCCTTAATACGCTTCTGTACCGTTTCAAATATATTCTATATATATATATATATATATATATATATATATATATATATATATATATATATATATATATATATATATATATATATAGTTTAGTTTGACACAAGGCCAACAGAATCGATCTTAAAATACTTGCAAGTACTTGAAGAAATAAGAAATTATTAAACATCACAATCTTTTAAAGGACGAATGGACAATGTATTTAGTTTTCAAAATGGTTAAACAAATCAACTTTTTTATTCCGTAAGTTTTACTTATCTCCAAAATGTCTTCAAGTTTAAAAAATAAAAGTCATTATAAATCTTTTTTTTTTTTCTTTTTTTGGTTCGGATTCAAGAATATTAATTGATTGGGATTCAATATCAACTGTTGAATGCTAGGGAAGAACTCCTGCCAAAGTACGTCTTGAGAAGATAAGAAAAAAGGATGTGGAAAAAGGAAAGAAATATGCATCTGATGGAAGTGTTTGGCAGGCATTTCCATTTACGGGAAACATTTTGATAGTGTTCAAAGGACGAAAAAAAAAATATTTTCGTGATCAAATCGAAATAAAAGTTATTTTTGTCTGACATTTTGTCGTCAGAGTAACATCTGAAATGTAAGATAAAGGTTATCGGCCGGAATTCAAACATTGTGAAAATTATAAAGGTAAAAAAAAAGTCATTGTGTATACTTGTTGTAACAGCCAGAACAGCCTTCATATGAACCTCGTATGCGTACGTGACATCAAATGTTGAACAAACATTGAGATGTGTGATTGTTACGTGCCAAATGGGGAAAAAAATCCAACTTCGCATTTTTAAGCAGACATGAATTTCTTTTGAGCTTTTTGACGAGTATAGGGGATATTTTGGGGACTTTTTAAGGACAGGATTACAGTTAATGAAACCTGGGCGCATCAGGTTAATCTAGACAAATATTAATTCAATGAGATGGACGCATCCATTGTCACCTCAAAGTAGTCAGTGAAGAAACTTCCGTGTTCCGGGATGCAAAAGGTGTGCATTTCGTGCACTTGATGCCGCATGGTCAAACATCTAATGCAGTCAGAAATTGTGAAAAAATGGACAGACTGATTGAATCCGCTCATTGACCAATACGTATGCATAATGAATGGACGATTTTTAATAAACTCGTTTAGCATGATATCAATTTTGAGTTCAATCCTCACTGGAGGCACCACTTTTAACCTCCATTCTCGAATAATTCAAGTTATAGAACTTTTTATCAACATATCAAATTAAATATCAGTGAAGTGTTTTAACGGAGGACGATACTGAAATCTGAAGACGCATTGTAAGAACCAAAGATGCATTCTAAAATCTAAGCAAAATATTAGGAGACAGAGAAACTTTGTTAGAAACAAAGAAAAGAGTACTTAATTGTTACGTGATACTATCCTCCTATAGGTTAAAAATTAAAATAATAATAAAAAAAAAAACTATTTTGTTAATTTTTCGTATGTACATTTATTTTGCAATATTTTATTTTCAAGTATATATCCAAGTGTCAAAATATTAGTAGATGTGTTTGTCTGCTAGGATAATGATATTTTTAACGCACAGTTTTATTATCGTCTGTTTTAGTGTTGATTTTTTTGTATACTAGCGGGAAAAGGAAAGAGAAAGTAACTGAATTGTTTATTTTGTCCATATAGGCTATTCTCGTACGTGTGCTAATTGACTCATTTGAGTCTTATGAGCCTTGGAGCGTCTTCATTCAGAGAGGAGAATGACGTCATCATCCCTTCTTGCCTCAACTGAAGAAAGTACGTAACCACAAAAGCAGGAGTTAATGTCTGACAACCACAAAACAGAGCGAAAGTTTTCTTCACAAAAATAGAGGTTAGTAATTCAAAACTTATTATTTTTTAAATATCCGGCAGAATAAGCCAAAATTTTAAAGGATTAAATTTAGAACCCATTATTACGATCCTTAGTGGTCGTATGAAACTTTAAAATATACAACAGTTCAGATAAAAAGAGCTGAGATATCCTTTTCGATCCGCTAATAAGTTAAAAAATTATTTTATTTACATGTTGGATGTTAAATGACTGGAAATAATGTCATAGCAGTTAAACCTCCTATTAGTGCAATTCAAGTAATATTCCTTTATCTAACTGTTGTTTATATTGTAAATAAAGTTTCTTTTTTCTTATTTATATACACATCAGTCGGCTTGTCGTTTGTTTTTCGTAATACACTATTAAGATGCGTACCATTTTTTTTTGTTTCTAGTATTATCGTCACGTAAACCTTACAGATCGCAGGCGTCAACTTTCAATTTCTTTTTCCGATATCTTCGCTGAGGGAATCACACATGTTAACCCAATTCCTGAAGGATTCAAGTTACAGATTTTTTTTTTTACATACATAAGCAATTACAAATCGGGAAAGTGTTTTAACAGAGGACGGAAAGTATGACATTGAAATCCAAAGACGCATTGTAGAAATAAAAGACAACAATATTTTGTTAGAAACAATGAAAAGAGTATCACGTGATACATGTCTACCTATATGTCAGTGAATACTGGACAATTTCATCAAAGAAAAGAGCTGAAATTTTTGTGGCACATAATGAGGAAGGAAAGTTTGGAAAATCTGATACTCACAGGACAGATTTATTTTTCTTTAGACGTTATTTTATAAATGGATATTCATATCTGAGTAGATGTTCTGTTTTTATTCATTTATTAAATAATATATCTATTTATTTACATCTACCGGTTTGAATATTTTGAGAAATCTTGGTAGAAAAATAAGCGTCTTTCGGCAGGATACGAACGTGCGGCTCCTAGGAGAAAACGTCAATAGATCTGACATGACTTAGATCAACTCGACCACGTAGAAAATCCTGATCAAACGAAGCCGGATATTTTTGTAAGAAGATATCTCGAAATATTCAGGTTCAAGATGGAAGGAAATAAGCGACATTTTCAACGTATTATACTTGTTTATTTTAACAAAAGCAAAAAGTTTCTGGAGAAAGTTCTGTAAATGTTTGAACCCGTCAAAAGTGATTTGTGAAATTGCATACTGGAGATTTCTAGCCGAAAGTTCGGGGAAACCAGTGGAGCGTTATAGTGATCAAATAAAGACATTATTTGTGAATAAGCAAAAAAAAATATGTTGCTTAAGAAAGCTAAGGCACCATTGAAATCAAGTGGTTGGCAGCATTTGCTTTAGCATGATTATGGTAGTCGTTTTGATGTGTGACTTCCACATAAGCAAAAAACAAAAACAAAACAAAAAACTCTACATTACATTTAAATATTCCGTTTTTGAAACAGAATGTGACTTGTAATGAAAAGTTTGTATCAACATGTAATACAACATATCGTGGAACAAGCAAAATAAACGAGCACTAATTGTACCAATTGTACAAAGAATATTTGATTTCTTTTTTTACGGCTTGTCAACCTTTTAAGGTCATTTAAAGTCGAAAAATAATTTTGGATCATAAGAATTTTTTGAAATAATAATATTTCGATACAATTCCTGCTGTTCAACGCATAGCTGGGACGAAAAGATTTGGATTCATAACTTACCCAATGGTATTTGCAAGTAAGTAAATATAAAGAACCCGACTGGAATTCGAACTCAGGTTCTACACTGTACATGTACAAGAGTTGAAATTTCTAGGACGCATATTGAGGAAAGAAGGCTGGGAGAATTTGGTATTAACAGGACACATTGAAGACAAGATGAGTAGAATATTTTCACCATTTTACGGCAATATATTTTAATCCTTTCACGATAATATTTCGCCATTTTGACGGTAATATATCTTCACAATTTTAAGCTAATATTTTTCTTATTCTTCCTTTGTTTTTTACCATTTTACAGTAATATACCCGTGTCTGCTTAACGTTAATATATTTTTCACCATTTTACGGTAATATTTTTCTTATCCTTATCTTCCTTTTGTTTTAATGAATATATTATTTGAATATATACTTTTTAAATGTCTTTTTTAATTTATAATGGCATTTTTGTTACCCCCACACACATTGCTGATACAAAATGCTTTATTTTCATCTTAAGAAAACTTTTAATTGAATAAATGTTTATATCTTTCGGACATGAGTCGTATTTTGTTAAAAATTGATTAGTTTGGAAAATTTATAGAAACTGATATCACGCCCTTACTCAAATTTGACCGTATATAAATTATTTCCGAAAATGGCTTCAATCCAATTTATTCTTCGTCCAAAGATTTTCCTTCTTTATAATATCTAACTTGACATTTATTATTATTATTTTTTTATTTTCTTTGCTTTCTGGCGTTTACACATTTCTTTCCGGGTCCCACCCAGAAACCTAAGGTTAGAAATGGCATCATGACACTTTTCACTGACAAAAAAAAATAAAAATAAATAAAAATAAAAAAATAAAATAAAAATTACATAGAAAAAGCCCTTCGTAAAGTGTGGGCTGTACTTGTCAGAACAATTTTTTGTATCTCCTTGAGGCATGGGCTTCCAGGAATCCCTGCAATTAGTCTACTGCAATCTTCTCCAACCAGTCCTAGGGCTCCAACTACAACAGGGATTGTTATCATTATTATTATTATTATTATTATTATTATTATTATTATTTTCTGCTTTCCTTATCCTTTCGGTTTAGTATTAGGTTGGTGCAAAAATAATGACGTTTTTTGACGTATTTTTTAACGTCAAAAAACGTCATTACTTTTGCACCAACCTAATACAATTCTTTACCGGGTAATTATTATTGAGAGAGCAATACGCCAACAAAATGGCGCTGGTGTACAAAATGGACGAAATCCTATATCACCTTCATGATAACGAGTATCGTAAGGAAATACCAGGCACATAGCTTACAGCTAAATATGCATACAATATGGTGACAGGTTCTGATAACAGGGGCACATAACCTAGAAGGTAGGGTCCAATTAGAAATAACTTTAGGTTGAGTAACCCAGTCCACTTAGACGAACTTTAATAGAGTCCCAACTTCTCGTTGTTGTTGCTTTTGTTGCTGCAGTTGTTGTTGTTGTTGTTGTTATAAATGACTGTGGTTGACGCCGCCCCATTATTCATTATATAGATTATATCAGTCCGATAAGGACTAGTATGGCTGCCACTTTTGTGTTCCCCAACTTTCTCAGAACTACGACGAGGTTGTCTGTCTTTTCAATTTCAGATTTAATTTTGTTTGCTAAAACAGCAAATTTATTATTATTATTATTATTTTCATTTTCTTTGATTTCTGGCGTTTACACATTTTATTCCGGGTTCCGCCTAGGGACCTAAGGTTAGAAATGGCATCATGACATTTTCCAATGACAAAAAAAAAAAAAAAATACATAGATAAAGCCCTTCGTAAAGTGTGAGCTGTACTTGTCAGAACAATTTTTTGTATCTCCTTGAGGCATGGACTTCCAGGAATCCCTTCAATTAATCTACTGCAATCTTTTCCAACCAGTCCTAGGGCTCCAACTACAACAGGGATTGTTGATGTTCCCATATGCCACATTTTCGAGATTTCTATTTCATTTATTATTATTATTATTATTATTATTATTATTATTATTATTATTATTCCCTTGGATTTCTGTTGTATACACATTTCCTTCCAGGTCCCAACCAGAGACCTAAGGTCAGAGATGCCTTCATCATATTTTCCACTAATCATTTTTATAAAAAAAATAAACAAATCCTAAGATCACACACATTTTATATCGATAAAACTCTTCTTGATGTGTGAGCCATAATTGTGAGTAGAATTTTTTGTATTTCTTTAAAGCATGGGCTACCAGGAATGCCTTGAATGAGTCTATCGGAACCTTTTTCAATCAATCCGAGGGCTTCGACTGCCCATGTCCGACATTTTTAAGATTTCCACTTCAAGATAGTCTAATGAAGATCTTCAAACATATATTACAATCTACAGGGTTTGTCCTATCAATAAGAAAGCACATTCTGTTCTTGTGGTCTTTGATCAGGATGTCTGGGCGATTAGCTTTGATTGTTCTGTGTGTGTGTGTATTGTAAAGTCCCATAAAATTGTTACAGGTCCTAATCTCTGCAGTTGGGTCTGGGTGGTGTTCATACCAATTTCTTATTTCTTAACGTTTCCTTCCTGTAAAAGTTGCATATTTTCCAGTTCAGATATTGGCGCACTCTGTCATGCCGAGTTTTATATTCACTGGGTGCTAACACTGTGCAACCTGATACAAGATGATCAATTGTTTCTGAAAATTTATCACACAATGAGATTTCCGGTTTAACACAATTTTTCAGTATGTGTTCTTCGTAACTTATAGATAGCAAGGATTGGTCCTATACAGCAAGAACGTTTGCTAACTAGAAATTTCCAAGCACGCATGCTGAAAAATTGTGTTACCCCGAAATGTGATAAATATCCAGAAACAGTTTATTATTATTATTATTATTATTATTATTATTATTATTATTATTATTATTATTATTATTATTATTTCGATATCTGCTATGGTCACACTTCCTATCAAGTCTGCGAGAAGACCTAAGACAGGTAGTGGTGTGTTGTTATGGCTACATTTCATGATTTGTTTTTCTAACTTCCATAACATCACCAGCGTTAGATGGACAAAGTTCTTAGTGTGTGCGCTGTATTTACCAAAACAATTTTTGTATTTCTCTTAAACTGGGATTTCCAGTGATTTTTTCAATGTGTTGTTGTGTTCCTTTTTTATCACTCCAAGCGCACCTATTATGATAGATTCTATTCTGGTTTTCCATTTCCGCATTTTTCATTTCGATTTCCAGGTTTATATTTCCACTTTGATAGTTTTGCAAATTTCTTGGTTCAAATATTACCGTCCGCTTTAGTAAGCCATATCAATTACTAGGCAAGTTTTTCTTTGCAGTTTTTGACAATTATGTCCGGCCTAATTGCTTCAATCTTCTCATAAGAATTGTGATGCCTTTTTTTTTCTGTAGCCAGTTTTTTGTTAAAATCTTTTCCAAAGTGTTTTGCACATTGTCCCGTTTAAATATTTCCCCCTCTCTATCGTGACAATTTTTATATTTATCTGACGCAAGTACAGAATATCCTGAGATTAAAGGGCCTATGATTGCCTGATATTTGACTCAGAACCCTACATTTATTATTATTATTATTATTATGAATGAATAAGAGATCATTATACTAACAAAATGACATTGGAGTGAAAACATCCGAAGCTCAGTATATCTGTTATGACGAATATATATGATATATAAAGTTATGTCGATATAACAGATTTTGATAGAAAAACAATGCATAAGCTTGTAGGTGAAGCCCACTTCGAAATCCGTTCAGGTTGGGTAACCCAGTCTATCATGATGGTCTCAGATTAAGGGTTTTCCCAAGTATCTATTAGGTTGGTGCAAAAATAATGACGTAATAATGTCGTTTTTTGACGTATAACGTCAAAAAACGACATTATTACGTTATTATTTTTGCACCAACCTAATAGATGTAGCTCCCAAGTCGCCTTGGTTGTCTTTTCCTTCAAACTTAAAAAAGAGACTAGAGACAAGTCTTTCAACATCCAGCTATGATGCTATCCCACTACTGACACAGAGACGCAGAGTTCATCAACCAAGTGATCAACAAGTCAGGCAACTAACAAATAAGTGCGTGTTACTGAACGGGATATATTTGCGAGCTATAAACTTAAACAATGAGTTGAACATAGGGAATGCATTTTTCTAAGCAGAAATAAGGAATTATTTTGCCTGTAAACAAAATTATATGCATGTAGTATGCAGACGTTTTGGCCATATTAAAACAAAATCAAACGCACAGTTTCTAATTAAATTAAATTCAAATTATTAATTTGAGAGTTTACTCCGATCTGTTAGAGCAGACTCCACACAAAGGCTGACAATTTAATAGTCCTGCGCGTCCTTTGAACGAATACGGATTTCTCTCTGGCATGTAGAATTTTTTTTCTCAATGGAGAAGACAAAGAAGATCGCTGAAAAAAGTTCGTAGAATTATAACTGACCACAATCAGCGTGGAATGGGATACTGAAAGAATTCCAATAAACTTTATATTTCAATCACGATGAGAGCATACAAAGGTAGAAGCAATATGGCCTGATAAAAAATCTTCTTCGAAATTAAATCAAATTTGTTGGAATGTAACTCAAAAGCCATTCAATTCTGAGAAGTTCAGAAGAACAAGTAGGCAAAGATACAATATGTCTGCGTTAATTATGATTAGAAGCTTGCATAGTAGCCATTTTATCTCACTGTAAGTATTATAAATGTCAGACCAAATTAGGTATCAGTTTTTAAGCCTTTCTTCTGAGGAAGACATTGAAAGAATGGAAATCCATTTGGAGTTTTCAAATCATCACTTTCATAATAAATTTAATTTTTTCCATATTCCTAATGTGATGTTGCTTTTATTGTTATTTTTTGAAATATCAGTTTGGGTTAATAAATATTCTTTCATTGAAAACTATTTTTAAAAATCGGAAAATTTGCAGTGATATGGATAGAATTCCAGATCATCAACCATTTTTCAATACAAGTATCAGGTCTTCTTGAGGGCCTGTTATATTTTGGCAGGGCATTTCAATTCAGTGTTTTACTAAGACTATTGAACTGATTGCAGAGAGTTCGGACAGAATTTAAATTCGGCCTAATCAATGCCCACAAAATGATACAGACGAATCAAACCGAAATAAACACAAGATATGAAAACAGAATAATATTCGAACACAAAGCCGAATTAAAACTGAACGACACATTCAAAGAAATTTGAAGCCTCCAGAACTTTCACGGTCGCAATTTTAGATTAGGAATAGCTGTCTTAACAAAAAGTGAATACAATGATGGCGATATATTGAAATAACCGTGATTGCGTAGTTTTTAAACGATAGAGTTGAAGGAAAAATCATTCATATGCTTAACGCGAATAAAGATTTGTCGTTCATTTTATTGAAATAAACTTCTTTTTCATTATGACGCCGATTCAGCGGCGAAATATGTCAGATGTAATATATATGCCGTTATATATATATATATATATATATATATATATATATATATTGCGCTACTCTGTATCCCACTTTTAAATTAAATGTTACGAATGTTGGTATTGTATTCTATTCGTTCTCATTGTACCTGGTTATATATATATATATATATATATATATATATATATATATATATATATATATATATTAATCGGCATCATCACATGCAAGGCAATAAAGTCACTAAGACACAAGGAGTTACAGGATGTGGAAGAATTTGGAACATCAACATTACTAATGAGTAAGAAGAGAAATGAGTAATCAGGAGGACAGTAGGTAGCGATTGACATTGCATTTAAATTCTTGGAGGTTAAAGTTGACTGGAAAGCGTTTAGGAAGTTCCACAAGCGGGAAATGCGATGAAAGAAACTGTTAACATAGAACTTACAGTTACATCTAGCCAGCTCAACTGTAAATAAAAAAGAAAAAAAAAAGAAAAAAACAACACACAGTAACATCAACTATGAACAGGGTCACAATGTGCTGACCGTTTTTGGAATATTAAACATTCCTATAACTCTAAATGAATATATAAAACAATTCATATATTCAGTTAAAATAAAAAAAAATATAATCATCCTTGATAATAGTTAAAAGTATAAGCGAATGCGTTCGGACATAATTTATGTTCTGAAAATGCATTTTTAAGTTTTTTACTAATTATATATATATATATATATATATATATATATATATATATATATATATATATATATATATTATTATTATTATTATTATTATTATTATTATTATTAAATCCAATTGCCAAGTCTGTTTAATGTCCTTAGCCGTAGGAAGGTCGAAGGTCGAAGTGTAATGAGGATGATAGATGTCCTTGTGGGCTGCAGAGTTGTGAAGTTTAAGTTATGTATATTTGTGCATCAAGCATTCATTCAAGCATTCATTGAAGCATTCATTCAAGCATTTACGTTCAGCCAATTGTCGGGTGAATTCAATAAAAGAAACAAGGACACAAAAGAGAAATCCGTTGAATTTAATAAAAGCTGCATAAATAAATTCTTGCTGAAGGAATATCTATAGGAATGTATAGGATACGAAATGTACACGGTCAGAATCTGTGCGCCTGTAGACTGCATTAACTAAGTGAAACTCCGAGTAGAGTTATCGGCGTTGGATATTACGTATATTCACTAATATATATATATATATATATATATATATATATATATATATATTAGTGAATATATATATGTGTGTGTGTGTGTGTGTGTTTCACGTCACAACACAGGCCCCGTAACACACCAGGGTTGTAATGCCACCATACACTGCAGAATGAAAACAGAATAATATTCGAACACAAAGCCGAATTAAAACTGAACGACACATTCAAAGAAATTTGAAGCCTCCAGAACTTTCACGGTCGCAATTTTAGATTAGGAATAGCTGTCTCAACAAAAAGTGAATACAATGATGGAGATATATTGAAATAACCGTGATTGCGTAGTTAAAAGCTTTTTTTAAACGATAGAGTTGAAGTTCCGCCATCGAAAAGAGCGATATATTAGGTTGGTGCAAAAATAATTTCGTTTTCTCACATAGTAACATATGTTAGAAAACGAAATTATTTTTGCACCAACCTAATATATATATATATACATACATACACATATATATATATATATATATATATATATATATATATATATATATATATATATATATATATATATATATGGCCCGGCGTTGCCCGTGCTTGATTCAAAAAACGTACGACTCATACAGCAATCGCTATTACTTGACTTAAAATATATTTGCCCTTCCTTGCCTTTAAAATAGTGCTCTTTGCCGTGCTGATGTTGCTACATGCCTTACTTCTTGCCTTTTTTTTTTTGTTAAATCATTTCACCTTAATGAAATTGAATTAGAACAATGCTGTATCTATTACTAGATTGGCTGAATGAGCCAATCCCACTTCAGGCTGGTTTTAAATTTGTAGAGTGAGTAGCCATTGTCAAATACAAAATAAATAACAGAACTGTCTAACAAACAGAATTGACAAAGTTTGCAAAAAGCAATAACAAGAAAAAGGAAAAGAAAGGAAGAAGGCAATAAAAATAATATAAAGCAAACAAACAATATATGCAAGGCAAATTAACAGTTATAAGGCAAAGAAACAGTAATATGGCAAAAAGTTCACTAAGAATTTGGGGTTGACACACCAAAGCAAGTTCGGACAAGCAAACGTAGCATTCTCACTTCAAGACAAGACAAACTGAGACTGAGTCAGATTAAACCGAGAGCCGGCCTATTATATTGGCTAGGGAAAAATCCCAGCATGCATTTGTGCGCTTCTGCCTATAAATTGGTGTGGGGAAAGTGTTTTACATTCATTCCTAACGATTGACACCAACAATATTCGTTTTATTTGCCACCTCGAAATAAAAGAAGACCTACTATTTCACCCATAGCAGGAGAGAAGAGATGGATTCTCAAGAGAATTAGATACGAAATTTAATGTAAGGGATATCAGCACATTACATAGTTTTTCGCTTAACCCTTCATAACTTCAATTATGCTAAAGCAAGTAAATATATAAAATTTACCGGAGAATACCGATCTGATTCGAGCTGGGGTTTGTTTGTTTTTTTTTTTGTTAAATCATTTCACCTTAAGCAAAGAAATAAATCCACGAAGACGGAAAGGGTTTTACTGAGGATGAAAGAATATGAGAAAAAAATCATTATTATAAAGAGAGAGAGAGAGAGAGAGAGAGAGAGAGAGAGAGAGAGAGAGAGAGACAGACAGACAGACAGACAGACAGAGACAGAGACAGCGAGACGGAGGCGGAGACAGAGACAGACAAAGAGAGGACAATAAAAGAATGGATTTCAAGGAAAAAGAAGATGGCAATTGATGTTGTATTAAAATATTTGAAGATCAAAGTTGACTGGAAAGCAAGAAGCGAGAAGTGAAATAAAAGAAAATGTCAATATAGTATTTACACCAATCTAGTATGTGTTTAAATTTATAGAGTCTTGGTACCAAAATAGGAAAGTTCATCAGAAAAATTACCATGGAAATATTTATAGAAATGTCACAGCAAATGGTTACTGAGTGTTAGACACTACGAGAGAACAATAAAAGAAGAATTAAGAAGACAGAAGATAAAGACTGATATTGCATTTAAATATTTGAAGATCAAAGGCAATAAAGCCACTAGGACGCAAAGGGTTACTGAGTGTTAGAGAATATGAGAAAAACTACTATTAAGGAGAGAGGACAATAAAAGAAGAAGAATTAAGGAGACAGAAGATAACAATTGACATTGCATTTAAATGTTTGAAGATCAAAGGCAATAAAGCCACTAGGACGCAAGCGGTTACTGAGTGTTAGAGAATATGGGAAAAACTACTATTAAAGAGAGAGGATAATAAAAGAAGAAGAATTAAGAAGACACAAGATAACGATTGACATTGCATTTAAATGTTTGAAGATCAAAGGTAATAAAGCCACTAGGACGCAAAGGGTTACTGAGTGTTAGAGAATATGAGAAAAACTACTATTAAGGAGAGAGGACAATAAAAGAAGAAGAATTAAGAAGACAAAAGATAACGATTGATATTGCATTTAAATATTTGAAGGTCAATTTTGACTGGAAAGCAAGAAACCGGAAGAGAGTTCCGCCATCGAATAGAGCGATAGAAGAAACTGTTAGCAACTTATGGTTACATCCATTAACCGTTTCAATTGTAAAATGAGGAGCTGACTATTTAGTATTGCAATTAGTGACATAATCATTACGCGACCGTTCTGATAATTGTGGATCCTGGCAAAATTAACTTCAAAAAGGAAATATTAGTTGCCAGGTAGTTCGAATAGATACTCTTATTCACGACAAAAGTGTTTGCAAAATGTGCGCCAGGTTTTTGAGAACGCATTTTAATGCACCATAAATGGAAGATGATCTAACATAATATTAGGTTGGTGCAAAAATAATGACGTAATAATGTCGTTTTTTGACGTTAAAAAATACGTCAAAAAACGACATTATTACGTCATTATTTATGCACCAACCTAATAATACGAGGGACCAAATCTGAACATTTCTATTTTCTAACAGACGTATCAAGTGCATTAACATGGCAGTTTCCAACATTACATAGTAGTGAAACAATAGGTCAGTTAGACCAAAGAGAGAGTATTCTCACTTTCTCGCCATGACAGAGTTCAAAATCTTTTACGCGAACTTGTGGGTGATGAATTATTTCTCGCTCTGCAGCTGCTTTCTTCGCAAGTCTATCGCTTCTCTCTCTCTCTCTCCGTCTCATGGCAAATGTTCAGATAAGCGCTCCATTCTTTAGTCCCACTAGTTAACAGGTACGACAAGCTATATTACTTGTACAGAGTCGAATCACTATAACTCCCTCCGTATCCCAAAGATAAGAAGAAAGTTCCACAGAAAGCCTTTTCCCGAGAACCACATTATGGAATAGAATCCTTCGTGGATGCTCCCCTGAACACAACAGTTTTATCTGTAAGGGTCAACCGTTATCTATTCTCCTTATACTTTTAATCTTCTCTTCTTAACAATTCCATACAATCACACGTCACACATAATTCTTCATAACCTGAGTGGCCCAGGTACTTTGTATTGGAAAGGTAAAAGAACACCATGCTTAGGTTATTAACTGCCAACCTCAACACACTCGGAAATAGTGAACTCTTTGGCAGTATCTAAGCGAACATTCGGAATGGCCAGTGGCTTTATTTGGATACCCGCCGTGATGGTGCTTTTTGTCAGGGTCTTGTGGGGAAGTGATACATCTGTTGGAATGGTCAATGCCAAAATGATTTATTGCTACTGTGAGCATCTTCAGGCTAAAGCTGGAAATATTGCATTCTCAAAGCTTAATTCTAGTAATGCGTCTGTAATAAATTTCTCTATGGGGATGTAATAAGGTTTTATTTAACAGCAAACAATATTTTAAGATTGATATTGCTTTTGCCCCCGGAGACAATTCATTCCTGAATATTGCAAACGGCAGTTAACAAGTGCAAAATTGTGTTTAGAATCCTGGCAGAATAAAATATCCACTTGGTTGGAAACTTTGATAGATTTTATAGTCCTTAATGCCCATGTAGGTCAAAAGTCGATTTGGGTTTTTTTCATTTTACTTGATAAGAAATTATAGAGAAGAAGAAAATAGTTGATATGAAAAATAATCGATTATAAACAGAAAAATCAATGACAGAATTCAAATAAGATGCTTAAACAAAGTCGATATAAATTGGGAACTCTCTTCTGTGAAAAGAGCTAGATTTGTACTCGACTGCAACATTTACAACGCACTTTCGTATTCATTTCAGAAGACACAGCTGTAAATAATTGCCGGAAATTTTAACACGATCAAAATAAGAAGAAGTGACGGTAATTTGCTAAAGTGTCATCATTTGTAAATTCTTTTGGGGTTCATTCCAATGGATCATTAGATAATGAGAGGTGAAAAGAAAGATTCCTGATAATTTTTGGAACAGGAAAAAAGTTTCGATTCGAAACGTTAATTAGGGAAAATAATCTTGTCAGGGATTATTTAAGATCACATTCGGTTACAGATAAAGCGACTGAAAAACTGGAAAAAATATAGAGTGGTTGAATTATTTTTTAAACCACATAAGATGTTCAAGTTAAGATGACAAGAAAGGATATCATGATTCCTCATTTTGATGATTAACGCTACACAAACTAATATTCGCGTTAAACTAGTGCAAGATTAAAATAATCACACACACGCACAAATATATATATATATATATATACATAACGTCATCCATAGACAGACTGTTTCGCTGCTCATCAGTGTGGCTAGACATCCGGTTGCCTCTAGCTAGGATCGAAACCCGACTGAGTTGGTGTCAGTCGGAGATTCTACCACTAAGCCGTCGGCACACGGCAGGGATGTAGGTGGATTTTTAGCGTATTTATTTTTAGAAACACGCCCAGTGACCGACAGTGACTCAATTCGCTTTATATATGTGGCCCGGCGTTGCCATGCTTGATTCAAAAAACGTACGACTCATACAGTAATCGCTATTACTTGACTTAAAATATATTTGCCCTTCCTTGCCTTTAAAAGAGTGCCATTTGCCGTGCTGATGTTGCTACATGCCTTACTTCTTGCCTATCTCACACTGCGAATTTTTTTCAAAGCTCTATACTAAACATTAAATCTGTTACGAAAAAAGAACTAAACAAAATGAACACAAAACGATCAGCTTTAAAAAAGGACTTGTAACTGGAAAAACTGAATGAAAAAAGAATGTAAACAACAAATACTTTTTCACACTCAACCCAGTTCTGCGGAATCAGAATCAACGTTGAGTTTAAGCAAGCGAATGAGCCAATTGGAGTAAAGTGCCATGCAGATTTAAATTTTTCACACTTGTGACGAATGCAGATATCGATTTTTTTGGCATGCTAGTTAACATTCGTGTCAGTCAGCTGTTGGCTCATCTTAACTTGATGAGCTGTTGGTTCGCACACTGGCCAATAGAATCTTCCTGTTTATTCGTGGCAGCCAACTATAGGCTCTCAATTTGGCCACTAGAAAATGGCCGCAACCTACATGAAAACTGCCGTAGAAGCATGAAAAAATCGATTATTTCCACTAACGATGCGAGTTGGGAAATGCAAAGTTGGTCTTGGCCTTTCCGCTAACTTTACATGTGCATGTAAATTTTGGTGCAAATCCGTCGAAAATTGCGGTCGTGCATTCGTTATACACACATCCTGCCTTTTATAAATATATATATATATATATATATATATATATATATATATATATATATATATATATAGGGAGAGAGAGAGAGATAATGCCACGTGGTATTAAAACAGCTCTGCGCATAATTAAAAAAAGAACACACACAATGAATCTAGGATATAATACATGAAATTATCTATGAATATATATATATA
Source organism: Acanthosepion lycidas (assembly GCA_963932145.1). NCBI lineage: Eukaryota > Metazoa > Mollusca > Cephalopoda > Sepiida > Sepiidae > Acanthosepion > Acanthosepion lycidas. The sequence goes on along the minus strand of OZ010614.1, from coordinate 57,624,013 downwards.
TATATATATATATATATATATATATATATATACACAAATCAGTGAAAGAACGGATGGAGTAAAAATCCGCAGTTCGTAGCATTTACTTTTTTTTTTAAAAGTGCTCAATACAAAGTAGAATAAAATTAAGAAAGTAATGAATAACTGATTCGTCTAAGAAAATTGCTATCATTATGCAAAATTTGAAAGTGTATACATTTAAATGTTAGGAAATAAAATCATAGATTAAAAAAATACACACACTCAAATATGAACTTCAATTGATTTCAATGGAAATTTAAAAAAAAAATAAATTAAAATCAAATCTAAATTCTGTTTCAAAGAAAATGAATATTAAAGCAAATTAATTAATATAATAATCGAAGAATAACGGAAAGAATTATTTGAAAAAAAAAAAAAGGTTAATACTTTCTTCATTTCTTCAAATACTAACGCTGTATTATTACCAATTCCATACACACTTATTTATGTATGCCGTGATAATATTTTGCGGCACACTTAAAAGGATCTCGTGGCACACTAGTGTGCTGCGGCACGGCGCTTGAAAATCACTGCCTTAATAGAAGTGAAATGAAAGTAGATTATTTCATAGCACTATTTACATTCAGGACATTGTCTTCTATGTTGTCATCATAACCTTCAGACTGTTGTGTACGCCTGTCTTCAGTTGCTTGCCATTTCCGGTTATCTTCAGGGAATTTTGAATTGACCCCTTAATCTACGACGAAAGATTTTTTCATTCCATTGACCACCTATCATCTTTTTAGTACTGTTCAGTTTTTGCTTACTCTGTTTTCACTGGGCTTAAGTCTATACAACTACCGCCCGGTTAATACTCCTCCCTGGTCTTCTGAACAGGAGTAGAGGTTTATCCCATTGTTGCTTGTTGAGGATTAAGTTTCTGGTTCCTTCTAAAGACTTCTCATACCCTCTAACTCCCAGTAGCCCGTTGCGTCTTAGTGACATTATCGCCTTGTTTGGGGTAAATTGATTTGAAAAGAAACTCAGCCCAAGGATTGAACTTACAATTACAATGTCCCCAAATTCACGAAGCAGTGAATCCACTAAGTTATCGTCCCGTTATTCCATTAGGTTTTAATAATAACAACAAAGATGAAGACATTAATCCCAGAAAGTTAGATAAAAATAATGAAATAACGGTCATTTCGCAATAGTGTTTTTTTTTCTTTCGCATTTTATTTCGTGTCTGAATATTCAAAAACGCCATAGTCATTTAAACGTTAGCAACAATAACCCTTTTCTCCCCTTTTCTCTCCTTTTTACTCTCTGTAACTACGACAGTAGCCTTGTATCAGACTTAACTTTAGTAAATATTTACAGAACCCTAACCAGAGTCTTACAGTTTAAAATAAAGTAAATATTAAGTTGGTGCAAAAATAATGTCGTTTTCTCACATATGTTACTATGTTAGAAAACGTCATTATTTTTGCACCAACCTAATACCTAATGAACACGTGCTGTGAAGTAATTTGCTTGCATAATGATTTCAAATCTCATTGGAATTTTCAACTACAAAATAAATAGAAATATAACGAAAAAGAGTATTTTATTAATGTACCGAGGACACAATCATCGAAAAAAAGAAAACAAAGTAAATTAAACGAAAATAATTTTTAAAAATTTATTAACTTATTGAAAATAAGATTATCATTTATTTCACAGACAGGATGATTTTTTTATTCTTCGAATGGGAATCAAATACACTTGGCATTTTTAGGTCTTATCAGTCTAAAACTGTTCTTTTTTTCGATCAAGTCTGGTTTGTGTATCCAGGGTCTTGTCACCGGATACTGAGATGAGGTAACGTTTCTCTTGTGTTTATCAAATGCTTCTGGCTGTTTCGGCAAGAGAGAAATAAATATCAATACATCAAATGGCGATACAAATATCGATTCATTAGTGAAGCAAGAACACTATAAATGAAATATTACAGAAACTGAAGCATGTGGATCGATTTAAGAGAAAATGAGGCTGAAACAGCTTTGGTTCACTAGACAATTTTTCTCGCCAGAATCTATCTTACATCTTTATATGTCTACCAATTATCTTTGCTTTGAATATTGCTGCCACATCTAGTTTGGTGCTTCTGCTATATATTTAGAGATTCTTGATAAAATCCAAATATGAATCTGCAATGTTATTGATCCTGAACTGGCATCTCGGCTTCAGTCCCAGTTTCAACACCGTAATGTAGCCTCCCTGTTATTTTCTAGAAATACTTTCATGGTAATTGTTCTGATGAACTTTCCTCTATGGCACCTAGCCTTTACGAATTTAAGCGCAGTACTAGATTGATGGCAAGATATCATTACTTTGCATTTGAATTGGCTAGATATAGCCGTAAGGTCTATGCTAACAGTTTCTTCTGTCGTGCTACTCGCTTATATGACTCTCTTCTGTGTAACTGTTTTCTAGTTAACCTTGAATTTCAAAAAATTGAATGTAATGTCAATCATTATCTTGATTCTTCTTTTACTATCCTCTCTCCTTACTAGTAGTTTTTCTCATATTCTCTAACACTCAGTAACCCTTTACGTCCTAGTGGCTTTATTGCCTTTGATCTTCAAACATTTAAATGCAATGTCAATGGTTATCTTCTGTCTTCTTAATTCTTCTTTTATTGTCTTCTCTCCTTACTAGCAGTTTTTCTCATATTCTCTAACACTCAGTAACCCTTTACGTCCTAGTGGCTTTATTGCCTTTGATCTTCAAACATTTAAATGCAATATCAGTCTTTATCTTCTGTCTTCTTAATTCTTCTTCTTTTATTGTCCTCTCTCCTTAATAGTAGTTTTTCTCATATTCTCTAACACTCAGTAATCTCTTGCATCCTAGTGGCTTTATTGCCTTTGATCTTGATACATTTAAATGCAATGTCAATCGTTATCTTCTGTCTTCTTAATTCTTCTTCTTTTATTGTCCTCTCTCCTTAATAGTAGTTTTTCCAATATTCTCTAACACTCAGTAACCCTTTGCGTCCTAGTGGCTTTATTGCTTTGATTGGGGTGAAATGATAAAACAATCAATATAGTTGAAAAGCGTTTTGCATATTTTTTAATCATTGTAGCTCTGAAATGAGTAAGTACTATTTTATTATATTGGCCTACAACGCCTGTGGAGGTTGAACATTCCGTATAGCTCATCATATTTTTCTTTCTTGCAAATAGCGGTCTAGCAAAATTGGCGTCAGTTATGAAAGCACGTAAGAAGGTGTGTCACTGAGTGAAGAATGAAAATTAAACCCCATTGACCGTCATCGTCTCTTCTTTAGAATGCCGAAGGCCAGCGTCAGAATGGTCAGTGCTTGGCCGTCGTGCCTCGTAGGGGTAGTATTATGACAGTGATGGATTGTCTTTGTCTGGGTTTTGGATGCTTTCATAATAATTGTTCTGATGAACTTTCCTCTATGGTACCTAGGCTTTAAGAATTTAAGCGCAGTACTAGATTGGCTGCAAGGTCTCATCATTTTACAGTTGAAATGGCTAGATGTAACCGTTAGTTCTATGCTAACAGAAGTCCGTAAGAATTTTGAATCGTCGATACGCATCTCACACCGAGGTTAGAGACCGGTTAAGACTACCCGCGGAGGGATGCTGAGTCAACGTCCAACATGTCTTTCTCTGACGTCGTTCCTTCCGCTGCCACCAAGCTGCCTCCACACTCTCCTAATAAAACGACTAAGAAAAAGAAAGTCTCTTTTTCATTATTTTATGTAGCAGCGTGGGGACCCAGAGATGACACAGAACGCAACAAAGGTTTACGGAAACCAAAAAGTGTATGTGAGCACTGTTAGCTGGTGTGTAATGTACTTAGGCAGTGGTGACAACTATATTAGTCACGTTTAAGCGTATGGTATGCAAGATTGTATGCATCGTATGCAGAAATATTTGCATCGTTTTTTTTTCAACACACTATTTCAGTCAATCCTATATTGAGTCGTTTAGATTAATCAGTTAGATTGTTTTCATATTTTCGACGAAGAAAAATGAACTATATATCAATATACTCTTGAAGAGGGCCAAATAATGTTATCTTTTTACAAAATTGTTGTCAAATAACAAAACTAGAAAATGTGAAAATACTTCGCCTCAATTTCAAGCAAAACCTGTTAATTAATCATCATCATTTCGAGAATTATTCTGAATTTTTCCTTCCAACCATTTCTCTCAGACATTGCAGGTCCTCCAGATGACATCCAGTGTCATCTACATGTTGGTCAATGTAGGTGTGATGAAGTCTTCTAACCGATCTTTTGCTGCGCAATGAGTCCCATGGGACGGTCTCACTCACAAGTTTTGACTTAATTCTCCAGGAGTAACCAGCTAACCGAATGCCTTCTCTTTCTTAGCGAAACTGAGATGGAAGGAAGGTGTCCATACAGGCATTTCTTTGTTGGGTGTTTCTTCCAACTAATGTACAATACAACTCGTAACATCCTTGTGTATGTTCCGCCAAGTGATGCTTCTTGGTGTTTCGTTAGCGTCCATGTTGTTGATTAAAAAAGCTTTGTAAACCTGAACATTGGTGTCTTCTATCAGTTTACAGCTCTTTCATGCTCTCTTTGTCAGTCACGACATGGTGGTAGCAGCCTTAATGATACATTCGTTTTGGTCATTTTTAAGAGATGGAATGTGTGAGTTATTGAACCCAGGTGCACAAGTCATGAACAATTTCTCAAATTCAATGTTGGTTTATATTGATTTTATTTCCACTCTGAATTAAGCCTCCTTTTTTGTTATTTTATCATTTCTCTCCTCGTGGAGTAGGAGGCATTGTGAAATGATTGTGCAGTTTTGGCGCTAGATTATCTTTTACAATGATATTCACAGTATACAAGGCTTAAGAGCCACTTGAGGTAGACGGCTACAGAGTAAAGATCATCACCCCAGGCAAAGAGATAACGCTACCAAAACTTAAGGGGCAACCGACCGGAAGTGAAGGAGAAAGGGAAAAAAATTACAAGGAAACGGAAACCCGAATCTAAGTAGAAAACAAGAAAAGACAAAATTAAGAAAATAAAAGATAATTGAATAGTACACATAAAACTTCAGAGTTTTAGGCAAAGACGTAAGAAATATAGTGTTGAAGTAGATTTTATAAGTAACCGTAAACCCAACCCTAAACAGGAAACCAGGGATAATCCTCTGCTCCTGTTCAAATACCGGCGAGGAGTGTTAAGCGGATGACAGGCGAACCTATCTATTCCTATTTTACAGTAATCTGGGTCATTTTGTTTTAAGAGGGTGTAAATGCTGGGAATCCCATTCCTTTCAAGGGCGGTGTTGTTGGGGATTTTGTCTTGCATCGAGCCCGGCGCTTGTGGAAGGCGTTGAGCTTCTGTTCTTGACCAGCCCAACAGTGTATAATTTCACAGCCGTACAAGAGGGAGTTCACGACAAAGCTCTTTAAAATTGAACCTTGCTGTCTTCTATCAGTTTATAGCTCTTTCATGCTCTCTTTGTCAGTCAAGGCATGGTGGTAGCAGCCTTAATGATACATTCGTTTAGGTCAGTTTTAAGAGAGGGAATGTGTGATCATTGAACTCAGACGCACAAAGTCATGGACAATTTCTCAGATTGCTTTTATTTCTACTTTGAATTACGCCTAATTTTGATATTTTATCATTTCTCTCCTCGTGGAGTAGGAGGCATTGTGAAATGATCGCGCTAACTTATTTTCTTTTACAATGATATTCACCCTGTACAAAACCCAAGAGCCACTCGAGGTAGAGGGCTATAGAGTACGAGGTAGCACCTCAAGCAAAGAGATGACGCTACCAAGATTCAAAGGAGCAACCGGAAGTGAAAGATAAGTAAAATGCGCAACGGAAAAGGAAACCCAATCCTAAAGCGGAAACGAAGGATAAACATCTGCTCCTATTGAAAAAAACAGGGAAGAAGTGAGAACCGAAAGATAGGCAAACCTATTTACTCATATTGAGAAAAGAAAAAGTCATTGATAGTAAATAAAATTTCAGAGTTTTAAGCTGAATAATATTCTCTTTCTGGCACAAGGTTTGTAAGATAACAAAGCTTGAAAATACGTGAAACGGTGAAAATACTTTGCCGCAATTTCAAACAAACTTCACTAATTAAAAAAGTAAAGAGCAGAAAAAAGAAAAAGACGACATTAAGTTACATTTGAAGGCCTACAGATACTAATTATGGAATTGGTTTTCTGCTCATTAGTCGTCAAATTATTTAAAAATAATTATAGTAGCGAAATTATAATCCTAGTAGAGTTGGCTTTTCAAACAGCATGGCTGGAGAGCAACACACTGCGCCATCTTGGCCTGACGTTTTCAACAGACTTGGAAATGGAGCGACTGCATCGAGTCAATAGCTGCGTCTACTGTAACGAAAACTGGATCTCATTGTGTTGTGCCAAAAAAATGTTCTCGGCATTTCTGTACATTTACAAATCTACTATTCGTCCGTGTATTGAATACTGTCGCTATATCTGGTCTGGTATTCTTGATATTTACCTTGAGGGTCTTGAACAAATCCAAAGAAGGATCTGTAATGAAATCGATCCTTGACACTTTAGTCATTTTCTCAGCGACGTGACATAGCTTCCCTCTGTCTTTTCTACAAATAATTTTATGATAACTAATCTGACCTGCTTTTTTCCTTGATGAAATTAAGCGTCCTACTAGATTGGCATCTAGGTCCTACTCGTCTACTGTTGAAATAGCTAAACACAATTGCAAACTCCAACAGTTTCTTTTCTCGCACTTCCCGCTTGTGGAACTCCCTTCCGTCTACTTGCTTCCCTGATAAATACAATCTTCAAAAATTTAAATGCAATATCAATCGCCATCTTCTAATCAATTGAATTCCATTCAACTTTTATCCTTTCTTCAATCCTTTCTATATTCAATCTCTTCTCTCACCTTCTCTCTCTGTTACCCCTTGCGTACGAGTGGTATTACCGCCTTGCTTGGGGTGAATTGATTAACAAAAAAAAAATAAAAAATAAAAACAAAACAAAATAGACAAATTTGCTTATAAATACTTTTCTGGGGTTAGACCCCTAATGTGGAATCTACAGTTTCAGAAAATGGGAGAATCTGTTTATGCTGGTTATAAAACTAAGCTGACCCCCCCCCATTTAATAGCCACAAGCAAGATTGACAGACAAGGTAACATTTAATTAATTGGGTTCTAATTAAAAGCGAAATGGCAACTGAATTTTGAAATGAATTTCTTCTTGTCAATATCCTAAGGACGGAAATTATGACACCGTAATCCCAGGGAGCATTGGAATAGAAAAAGATGGCTTCCAAAATTTAAGGAAAAATTTTGTTAGAAACAATGAAAAAGTGCTAAACTGCTATGTAATATTTGCCCTCCAAACGGTAATAACTGCCGGAGAATTTTCTCACAGATAAAGACAACACTTCAGACAACCCGGATATGCTTCTACAGAAGGCTGCTGGGAATACTATAGATACAACATGTGAGCGACATTGAAGTTTTTTTTTGTTTTTTTTTGAAAAATTTTAATAAAATGGACACGTATACTTAAAACCAGAAATGGAGAGTTGAATATTTATAAGACACAACGAGGAAATAGGCTTGGAGAAATTAACACTCATAGGACATACTGAGGGCAAAATGAAGCGAACTGCGAGGGACCTAATGAGTTTTGTATATGTATTGCAAAACTGGGAGTGGGGGAGATAGTAAAAACACAAATATTGATAAGGTCAACAAAGAATAGGATATTGTGGAGAGCCATTTCCCTATTTATTTAAATATGTAACCCTCAAAATAGCAAGTATTACATTCAAACATCTCTTCCTAATCTGATAAACCTGTGTAAGCCGGAACTATTCTAAACAGACGAAAAATAAAGATCTTTCTGTTTTTAATAGTTTTTATAAAAATATTGTCCTGGAGGAAAATTGAATGTTAATAATTGCTGAATGATTGTTACGAACTGTTTTCATTTGCATGGAGAAATTATATTTTAATTAAGAAAAAATTGTAAACATCTACGGTGACAAGGACATTTAATATTTTTTTTTCCGTTGCGTTGAACACAATTCCAGAATTTACGGTGATTTTTAAGCGTAGATTAGATGTGGCACAAGGCCGAACGTATGAGGAACACAGTTAGGATCAAACTCATTATGCAGTCGTAACTGATCGAGAGACAACCTAGTTAACCATTATACCACGTCGAGGCGCCCAAATGACTTTCTAAGCGTAGTTTAAATGTGGCACAAGGCCGAAAATATGGGGCACAGAGTGAGGATCGAACATACTACTCAGTCGTAACTGATCTAGCGTGGCATGCTGGATAACCATTATACCACATCGAAGTATCTATATGATTTTCTAAGCGTAGCTAAGATGTGGCACAAGGCCGAAAGTGTGGGGCACTCAGTGAGTATCGTATTCAGTATTCAGTCATAATGGTTCTAGCGAGACAAGTTTTGCTAACCATTCAACCATATCGAGGTGTCTAAATGATTTTTAAAGCGTAGGTTGGATGTGGCACAAGGCCGAAAATGTAGCAGACTCAGTAAGGAGTGAACTCACTACTGATTGGAGGCAAGTTCGCTCATCATTACATCACGTCGAGGTACCCAAATGATTTTATAAGCATAGCTTAAATGTGGCACAAGGCAGAAAGCGTTGAGCACTCAGTAAAGATCGAACTTACTACTCAGTCGTAATTTGTCTCTGGAGACAAGCTTGCTAACAATTAGACAATGTCGTAGGCCCAATTTCAGTCTTTATGATCTTGTGCTTTTCTTTCTATCTTTACGGTTTGCATAAAAGCTGTGCAAACTAACGTTAATGACAGCAGATGGTAAATGCAATGAAAAAAAAAAAAAAACATGGCGCGGGAAATTAACTTTTTCATCAAAGCCACCATTTGTTTGGCATTCATACCAGTACTTAATCCGGGGAATTCATTTTATGTTTTCCTTCTGCTTGCGAGAGTAAAAACTTACTTTCCTTGTACATTAACTTCCATCGAGTGGAGAATGCAGGAAAGATATTTGCCAAGAAAAAAAAAAATGATTGTATTCTTCGCTATATTCATCATAATGTGGAACTGTAATTGATTTCAGAGTTAACAATCAAAGCTGGACGAAAAGATAATAAATCTAAACTATTAAAATTCGGAAAGATAATGTGTTTGAAAAAAAAATTATATAAATTTAAACGTAATCAAAATTACATTTATTAATTAAAAATGTATTTATTATAATTTGTAGTCCTATCAACCCACTATGAAACATGTTTCGATTACTTGTCAAACAAAAACTATTTTGATATTTTGGTCAAAAGAAAATTAAAAAAAAAAATCTCTGGAAATATTAATCCGATTTTCTCATATTTACTGTCGCTTTCTGTCGATCCCTTCAATAATTTTTACAGTAATTTTCCCCCTGTACAAGGCCCGGAAGCTACTCGAGATAGAGGGTTATGTTAAAGGGTAGTTTATAATGATAGGAGGGGAAAATACCGGTTCACTCTAGACTTGAACAGGCTAAGATTGCAGTGGTCGGGGAAACAATCCCTTGGGAGTCTGTTCCACAGGACACTGGTTCGCGGGAAGAAGCTGTTTGTGTGGAACTTACTTCTCTCCAATGGAATATGGAGGGAGTGAGAGTGGTTTGCAACTATGTAAGTGTCATGGCGGGTCCTAGCCGTGAAGGTCAGACCTAGTGGAACTAGGAGATGCAGTTGGATTGAGCACTTTCCATGGTTGTAGCGATAGAGCAGTGAGAAGCTCACCACATCCCGCACGCGCGTTTGTGTGTGTGGGTGTGTGTGTGTGTGTGTGTGTGAGAGAGAGAGAGAGAGAGAGAAGTTGGAGGGTGGAAAATAATTCTTCTTCAACAATGACTCGGAGACGATCATGGTTCTTCACAGTTTATTGCTCTCAGCAAAAGTTGCTTTCTTTTCATAATTATTCTCTCCCCAACCCCATCTGGACATAAAATGAGGATTTGAATAATTTGATAATGACAAGATGAACGTAAAGGGACAAAGGAAAATAAAACATAACCGACCCTACTGAGCTTGAATGGTAGAACAAGCAGAGATTAAAAAATACAACATTTATTAAGAGCTACAAAGGAAATTGTGGAGAGCCATGATCGCCTATGTTCCGAAGGGACACGGCACATAGAAGAAGAAGAACGAGCTTGAGTGAATGGATGGTGGGAAAAGTTTTAGGGGGGATAACAAAAATACATTTATTAAGAGCTACAAAAGACAGGAAATTGTGGAGAGCTATGATCGCCTACGTCCTGAAGGGACACGACACATAGAAGAAGGAAAACAAACTTGAGTGAATGGATGGAGAAACAAGGTTTAGGAAAAATAAAAACATACAATATTTATTAAGAGCTACAAAGGACAGGAAATTGTGGAGAGCCATGATCGCCTACGCCCTGAAGGGAAATGGCACATAGAAGAAGAAGAAGAAGAAGACAACATCAATAGGAATCGGATCTAAGATGAAGACAATAGTAGGTGAAATAGCAATTTGCTTTCGATATCCTGTCAGATTGTATTATGCATATCAATATTAAATCAACAAAATCAGTATTGACCGACTAATGTTGGTAAATTGTTCAGAATATTGTATATATGAGACAAAAAGTTACATATTTGGTAAAGTTATGAATCAAACTCTTCTCCCACAGCTAAGGGTTAAATAGTGAGACAGCCGTGAGTGACAACCAGTTTAGGAGAAGGCCACTTCTGAATTTAAAATCTTCCAACTATGGGTTAAGGAAGCTCACGCAATTTCACAATCGTCTTGAGTCAGGCTACACCCCTGATGACATGGCCTTGGATATGGATCTGAAACTGTTCTAATGAGCTTTGGTCTCTTTTTTTTTTTTATAGATAGTAATTACTCATGTAAAAGAAATACCACCCTCTTTTTGATATTCTATAAATTCGGACTGATACCATTTTAAATTCTACCGTAAAAATTAACAATTACAAACGAGCTCTAAAAATATGAAATATTTACATATACATTAGGAATGTTATTTTAATGTCATATAATGAGCGTACAATATTCACAAAACCCCTCAAAATAAGCATCAAAAACTACATCAAAATGTATATTTTATTAGCTACAAGGTCTTCAGGGTTTGATAACACAGTATCGAGACTCGGAGTATAAAAAAGAAAACTACAACACATATCAATTCGGCATTTAATCTCCTTCGAAGTAGTTCCGCTTCTGAGGCCACGCACTTTACCCAGCGTCGTTTCCATTGATGGAAGCATTCTTGGAACTCCTCTTATGAATAGCGAGCAGCTTTCTGGGCGGATTCTCTTGGATTTCCTCGATGTCTTAAGTCTTGTTCCTTTTATGATGAATTTGAATTTTAAAGAGAAAGAAGTCAGGATGGACGTGATCTAGTGAATATGGCGGTTGTTAAACCCGTGGAATGTTTAGCTTGGCCAAAAACTGCCGCAAAAGCCATGTCACTGATGGACCCTTACTCCGTATTCTACATACTATCCTTCCAAGCATATGCAGAGTCATAAGCTTAGTGTGTATGCATGACAAAGTTTAAGCCCAATCCGTGGCAAGCGGATTCACTGTGTACTTCAGCTTCATTACCATAGCAACAGTCCCGCTACATTTTGATGAAATCATATAACCAGTGAATGATCATACTTATTATAAAACCAAGTTTGTGTGTGTGTGTGTGTGTGTGTGTGTGTGTGTGTGTGCGTGTGTGTGTGTGTGTGTGTGTGTGTCTGTACGTTTATATATTGGATCGGATTTCCTACATTTTTCAACCGATTTCAACAAAACTTCACAGGACTACGTAAAATTACCTTGCGGTGGTTCTGACAGCGCCAAAAATTGGAAAAACACAATTGTTTTTGCACGAAATCAATTTGAAAACACGATTTAAGTCGCCAGAATGAAAGGGGGACAACTCATATCGAGTTATACTTATGATAACCCAGGTTGTGTGTGTGTGTGTGTTCGTTTATATATGGGATCGGATTTCCTACATTTTTCAACCGATTTCAGCAAAACTTCATTTTTTTTTTTTGGCAGGTAGTGTTTCTTATTGTCTTGCACACTTTTTTCTTTATTTTTACAATCAGAATGCTTTCAAAATTCCATTTACAAGACAATTGATTTTATTAAAATTCTATTCAATCAGTAGACTCATAACGATTGAAAACAATGTTTTTCTTAAAGTTTGAACAAAAAAAAAACAAAAAACTAATTAAGCCATGCGTGTCCGTCAACCTTAAACAATAATCTTTGTCAATTTTATTTTATGATGGTCGATACTTGATCTATCTCTTACTGTTCCATCCCCGGGCAACGCCGGGCTCTACTGCTAGTTTGAAATAAATTTAACTAAATATTCTAACATAAAAATTAACACAAAAAACACAATTAAAAATTGAATCAAAATAATACAGAGAACTAATTTCAAATCGGAAGCAGAAGTCTCCCATATAAGGATGTAAACCTTGCACCCCGCCTCACCTAAATACATCGGCCAAACATCGTGAAATTTTTAAAGATAAAAGGACTTAAAATTTAACAATACACTTAATGCACTTGTATGCTATCGGAACCTCATAAGTTGTACCTGGAAAATGCCATTTTAATAATAATAATAATAAAAAAAAATGAATACAATTTACTCAAACTAAGATATATAGAAAGTGCCATGATCTACAAACCCAACTATTAATATCCGACTGAATTACTTACTAAATTAGTACTGAAATAGTGTGAGATACTTGAATTAAGTTAAATGCTCATGAAATGTGTTATATGAATGAAAGACGAGGTGGTAGCAAGTGAAGATTACGAGGATAAGGAGGATAGATAACGACTGATCCATCACTTGTTATGGTCATAGAGTTGAAGGAAGCGTGTATTTCACAAAGTGGCAGGTCTTGGCAAAAGTGGGACATCTTACTTTCGGAATATGGGGGTAATAAGAGTGATTCGAATACGTGGAAGTAGCATGAAATTCTCTCTCAGTAAAAGTCTGAACTGGTGGAATAAGAAAATAGAGCTCATCTGAATATTATCTGCGACATTGTGACATTGCTGTTGTGGGAAAGATGATATCGATGCATGAACGCGACAGGATGAAACCTTAAAATCATTTTCCAAATTTTAACTCCCAGTATGTCTAGCTGGCCACTCGTATTCGAGGATAACTGTTTACTAGGGTCCCTATTGCAGAAGCTTGCTCAGACATATTTGTGTTTATTCAACACCCACAGAGCCAACATGTGATCTATACTACAACTATGCTGAGCAAACGTTATTTACAGTTTCTGTTATCTAGCATGATCAACAACTTGAACAAGGCCAGCACGCTGAAACCCTCGGCCACGATGACTTGTGACTTCGTACTAGAACAGCTATTGACGGCCCCAAGGTTCCGTTTACCCAATTTCACTCACAAGGCTTGGATATGGCTTTCAGGTACTTTCCAAAGGTGCCGCAAGCTGGGATCGACCCCTCCCGTCCGATAACATAAGGAGGTCTCCTTTCCTTACAAATTCACCATGATGAGATTCGAACTCTGGTCTCATGGTCAGAATGCTAACGTTCTAACCACTTGGCTACGTGCCCAGTACAAATAGAATTAAAGAGCAAATCAATTGTTCATTATTAATATTTCTGCGATTAGACCTGCTTCAAATGTTATCAGTCAGTGATCAGTTCCTAGTACATATACAAACTATGAAATGGATCTTAGCTAATAAGCATTCCTAGGAGAAAGAAATAGAAGGTGACAGTGTGAGATTGTATCTCGACCGCAAATGATTCGTGTATTAGGACTGATGGATAAAGTCTTTGAAGCCGGGTCTTCTAAGCGGCACCCACTTAACCAAAAGGGAACAAAAGAATAAATAATAACTTTTGGAGTTAAGTGACAACAAATCAAGGATTTACGGCTCGAGGTTTATATTAATAACCACAGTTAGGAATTGGAATTATCAGTTCAGTTCCGCCCTTGGTGAAGACAGACTATGTCTCAGGTAGACCAGATACTGTCTTTTGTGTTTTTTCCCGCCACGCATCAGGATAAGTAGAGAGTTTGTAGGAGAAAGAGTTGAAGGAAAGAACTGAACTGTTTGTCCAACATGACAGTATTTATCTTTGTGTCATCTACTTACTCACCAAAATCCAGCAAGTGAAACCCTGAATAAACATCTAAATATGTTAAAAAAGTTCTCATTTTTGCCGTGGCGTTTATTTTTCCATTCCGCTGCCTTGTGAGCGGCATCGAATACTTCACGGGTTTTTCGACACAAACGAAACTAGAGAAACAATACCAAGTCGTCATTGCGCGGTCGGTGAAAAGCTGGGTGAGGGACCCTGTTATAGGTTTAGATACCAAGACCTTTTCACCCCTTCTTGAAATATAAGATTCAAATTGTTAAATATTAAGTTAGTGCAAAAATAATGTCGTTTTCTCACATATGTTACTATGTGAGAAAACGACATTATTTTTGCACCAACCTAATAACTGTCTCATATTTTCCATTTTTTTAATGTCTGGCGTGATCAAAACAAATCTTTTCGTAACACGCATATTTATAAAATATTTATGCATCAAATTAATTTATCGCTTCGTTTGATTTTAATTTATTTGATTTTTTGGCTGTAAAGTTCCATTCGGAATTATTTTTATATCTTATGTGGCCTTTTTTAATGAAGAATTCGATTAATCATTCAGATTAACCAATTTACTCGTTTTTACTTCGACGTCTATAATGGTTTGGCCGACAGCAAAACGATTGTTAATCAATAATAAAAGACACGAGTTCAATTAATTAACAAAATGACAATAATTACACATGAAGCCGGAAGGGAATTAGTTCCACAAGCGAGAAGTGTGAGAAAAGAAATTTACGGCTACATTTGGTCAGCTCAACTGTAAATTGATAAGATCTCGACGCTAGTCTAGTCAGTCAGTTATGTGCCATGCGTGATACACGCTTAGGCGATCATGTATCTTTCGATACATGACTGACGAGGCAGATTTTTTCCCTCAGGAGGTTACCATTTCTTTCTGCAGTAGACCAGTTGCCATCCAAGGTTAGAGAACACTGTCCTGCTATTTATCCATTGCTAAGGGGAGAAGAAGAGGATTCATACCTTTCCCAAGGATATTAGCAAGTAAGTAAATATAATTCGACTGGAATTCGAACTCGGCTATCAAATTCCTCAAACCGAGCCGCTATCCATTATTCTCTCAGTCTGTTATATGCCATGCGTGATACACGTGTTGGCGATCATGTCTTTCGGTACATGACTAACAAGGCAGATTTTTTCCCGCATGCCATTTTTTTCTGCTGTAGATCAGTTGACATCCATCCAAGTCTATAGAACGCAGTCGGTCCTGCTATTTACCCATAGCTGGGGGGATAAGAAGAGGATTCATACCTTTCCCAAGGGTATTGGCACGTAAGTGAATGTAATGGATTCGACTTGAATTCGAACTCGGCTCTCCAATTCTTCAATTCGAGCCGCTATCCATTACTCCACAGTGTCTCCTCTAGTACTGCATTTAAATTCATGAAGTCTAAGGTACTCATCCGAACAATTGCTATGAAAGTATTTATAGAAATGACAAATGGAGGCAACTTTACGGGCAAATGACTGAAACCGAGCTGCCAGATCAGAACCAATAATATTGCTGATTCTTCTTTGGAATTTATTAAGGAGCTCAAGGTAAACAGTAAGAGAACCAGACCACACGTCACAGCAATATTCTAAGCGTGCATGAATGGTAGACTAAATAACATAGATTCTGGAGAGAAAAACTGTCTCTCACGAAATAAGGAACCAACTTTCTTTGTGCCATGTAATACTTAATCTATACAAACAGGAGAATTTTCTCACAGATGAAGAAAATGAAGAAGACACTTGAAAGGGTGGAGATATGGTTCTATCAACAAATGCTGGGCGTATGAGGAAGTGTTAAGTAGAATAGGAACTAGAAAAATTCTGATACCTCCAATCAGAAAGCCATAGAAAATAGAGAATTTAACACTGATAGGCACGGCCGGATTTAGGTCTTAAGAGACCCCTGGGATAATAGAATTTAGGGGCGCCTTCATTTCGTATATATATATATATATATATATATATATATATATATATATATATATATATATATATGTGTGTGTGTGTGTGAAAAGTGTGTGTATATAAATATAAATAAATATATATATATGTTTTAATTATTTATATATTATATGCGCGGTACTTATAAGAAAGCGCTCAATATCAGAGATAGAGCTAGCATATATGGTTGGATAGATGTGAGCTTGTGACCCTGGGTTTCACGCTTTAGCGATCGTCAGATAAACTCTATATAAACAAATATATATATATATATATATATATATATATATATATATCCTTGTGCAGGTATGCAGAAAATAGAAAAGAACACGTTGGGTGCATAATCCGGGGTTCCTTAGTATTTTTGTTTTTATTTTTAAAAAACAGTGCTCCATACAGAAGTAGAGCTTATATTATAATAATATTTTTTGTTTAAAAATATGATTCCTTCGCTACATAAGAGTTCTCATGTTTCAAAAACGTGAGCCGAAATCATCCAAATAATTAATAAAATTAAGTTGGATTGAGGTGTTTAGTCACGTTTCATCTTCAAGCGAAATTTTAGGAATAAGCTATCTCTCGGTTTACGTGTATTTTTACAGAATTTGTTATTGTGGGAGTGGCTATACTATTTTCATTCTTTAAGTGGTCAGGGAGTTAATTCTTATCAGTAGATTCATCATCCTATTCATTTCTATTTTTCAGACTAAATCAGACATCTCTATCCCAATATTTCTGGCACCTAAAGGAAACGAATAAAACACCAAAAGTAAAATGGAAAATAGTAAATAGAGCAAGAACCTGTAGAACCTGGGATGACCCATGCCTCTTATGCTTACAGGAAAAACTACACATCATTAAATTCCTAAATAATGAAAAATTATTAAACCATAGGCAGGAGTTAACGGTTCTTTGCCGACATCAACAGACTTTCGCATTAGATAATTAGCATAAAAAAAAAAAAAAAAAAAAAACATAGCTAAGTAAAATTCTAAAAAGCTCAGCCAAACCCTTAAATAAGAAAAACCCCTTTTTGTCGTCATAAAAAAAAAAAAAAAAAAAAAAAAAAACCGAAATTCAATGCAAAGCGATCTGTATATTAAACACCGACTTAAATAAACAAATAAATAAATAGATAATCAGATAGACAAGAATAAGAGACAATTCTCCAGACACAGAACGACTGTTGGCGCGCCATAAAAATATCCTTCACTGGGAACCAACTAAAGGATGACCGTAAACATTAGCCTTGAAATGGATACCCTACCCAACCTTAGCAAAACCTCTCAGAGGATGATGAATCTACTGATAAGAATTAACTCCCTGACCACTTAAAGAATGAAAATAGTATAGCCACTCCCACAATAACAAATTCTGTAAAAATACACGTAAACCGAGAGATAGCTTATTCCTAAAATTTCGCTTGAAGATGAAACGTGACTAAACACCTCAATCCAACTTAATTTTATTAATTATTTGGATGATTTCGGCTCACGTTTTTGAAACATGAGAACTCTTATGTAGCGAAGGAATCATATTTTTAAACAAAAAATATTATTATATTATATATATATATATATATATATATGGTTGGATAGATGTGAGCTTGTGACACTGGGTTTCACGCTTTAGCGATTGTCAGACAAGAAGATGAAAGGAAAATTACCTAAAGGAGTCAGGAGTTTGTCTGACGATCGCTAAAGCGTGAAACCCAGGGTCACAAGCTCACATCTATCCAACGATATATGTTAGCTCTATCTTTGATATTGAGCGCTTTCTAATAAGTACCGCGCATATAATATATAAATAATTATACACACACATATATATATATATATTTATCTATATTTATATACACATACTTTTCACACACACACAGACACACACACACGCACACACATACACATATATATATATGTATAGCTGTTCTAGTACGAAGTCACAAGTCATCGTGGCCGAGGGTTTGAGCGTGCTGGCCTTGTTCAAGTTGTTGATCATTCTAGATAACAGAAACTGTAAATAACGTCTGCTCAGCATAGTTGTAGTATAAATCACATATGGGCTCACAGTTTCATCAAAATTTTAATGGGGACCCCAAGTGAGGAAAGGTCCTTCTCTAAGGCCTGTCTGCCCACTTTCAGTATGGCTTCCGCTTTAGGAAAGTTCTTCTTTGTGAGAGGAGGGTGATGGTGGATCCCTAAAGGCAGAGGAAGAGACGTTCCTGGCCTTACCTGTAAGAGAATGCTTTTATTTACTTCTTGCCGGTGAAGCAGAGGCGAATTGAGTCTTGGTTTCGTCCATTGTTCGTTTTCCCCTACTTCGCTCAGATTTTCTTCCTTTAGGTAATTTTCCCTTCATCTTCTTGCCCTTTTTAAAGAGGAGGAGCGAAGTGGAGGCTTTTTGACCACCTCCATGTACAAGTTCAATTACGGCAACTGTTCTAGCAACTCCAATATTTATTGATCCTGCTTGATTTTGTTTCAGCTGTTCATACTGGCTGTCGTTGTTCCTTTTGTTGCTGCCGCTGTTGCTGTTCCAGCTCCTTCTGTCGCTGTGACCGTCGTTGCTCCTTGGGGACATCTTGCTGTCTTTTTTTCAGTCTTCGCTCCCCTCCTCCCAAACTCCTTACAACTATTGGGGACATCGGGGACCTTGAGAAAGACCCACTCCAACTAGAATGGCCTATATAGTCTAAAATGTTTCAAATTAGTTCAAAGGCTTGCTTACATTATTTATATTATTCGGACTGTTATCCTTATCTACATTGCCATATTCACAATGTTTCGGCCGTTGTACGCTCCGGCCTTCTTCAGGTGATTGTATCTCTGATATTAGGTATTATGATTACTTACATTATTTACATTATTCAGACTGTTATCCTCATCTTCATTGCCATATTCACAACGTTTCGGCCGTTGTACGCCCCGGACTTCTTCAGGTGATTGTAATTTCGAATCGAACCCTTTATTTTGTCCACTGGGGTAGAGTGTTCTTTAGATATCTTTCAGAAATTTACTTTTGCAGCCAATATTGATTCATTTTTGAAAATTTGAAAAAAAAAAGGATAAATTCCCCCTGCCCCCTGAGTATATTCACCGCTCCCCAAATGAAAGAAAAACTCTCCGTGCCGGTTCTCAACATAACAGAACCCATAACTCTGGTCTGGAGCAATGATTAACCCCACCCAGCCACGTGACACACTCATTTCCCTATCAGGGATCACTTCTTCCCATACAACGTAAAAAACGGCAAGTTCTTTTTTGGTTAACTTATTTTTGATTAAATAATATACCAGTATTAAGAAGCTAAGTACAAGTCCTGGTAGTCGACAGTAAATGCTTCTCAACCAGATCCTCCAAGAAATATGTTTGAACAATTCTTTTTTTCAGTTGCACCATTAAATATGGAATATAATTTGTTTCTTATGGTGTTAATTTAGTGAAATTTTAAAACGCTAATAATTTATTTCTTCGGCCGATTGCCGTAAATGTGAAAGGCAACGATATAATAAATTACAAATTAAAAACAACTTTCATTATAACTATTAACTAGTTGCTTAGTAAATTTATTGCCTTTTTGCCATTAGTTCTCTCCGGCGGCCAATCTACGGCAGTGAGAAAATAGTATGGATCGGAAAGAAATGTCAGCTCTTATTGGGACTCGGTCTTAGGTTCCTGAGAAAAATCTAGTTGAATACACCAGCTGCATATCCAACTGAGCTACGATTTAATTAATTTAGGGCGAAGATCAAATCTAACATCAATTCGTTTTACAAACGCTTTTAGATCAGGATTTATTTATGGTCTTAAAATTTAAGATGAAAAACAAAAACAAAAAACAAACATCTAAAATGAATAATCAGGTTTAAAAGTGTTTCACCTAATATAAAATAAAGATAATTCTTAAGATATTAATAGTGTCATTAATTTTACTGTCAAAAACTACGTTCGTTTTAAAATTGTATTTGTAAGAAGCACTACATAGCAAATCAACTGTAAAAATAGTAAAAGGCTTATAAGTTCTTATAATGATAACTTATTTATTATATAATAATACATAATAATAATTATACTATTTATTTACTGTCTCTTATCCTCACTATACATTAATTGATTACTTAATATTGTTTGACCAATAGTATTTCGTTTCAAAAAGTAATCTTAATCTTTCCAGTTCTCAAGTGGAACACATTTGTGGAACGTCGTTTCAGAATTGTAGAAAAAATGTCATTGATTATTTAAACTCAGTAATTAACTAATTTTTTGTATATTTTTTGCAGACTAAGTTTGTTTACGAGCGTCAACAGTAAGGCAGCTTCCCTGCTTATTCATACGGCCGACTGCTACAATTTATAGGCACACATAAAACAACGTACATCCGTATGACAGACATTTTCACATGTAGACGTATTCTGTATACTTCTATAGTAACGCAATTCATTCGATTGGTCTGTAAAAAAAAGATATACCAAATATTTTGCGTGAAATTGTTTCGTAAAGAATCTTTGTGGTGCATTTCTTTCAATATGAGTGGAAAATAATACACAAATAATCATGAAATTTGTAAAGGCTTGTTGAAGATTATTCACGTATATTCCGCCACACATATACAGGATCCAATGCTAAAGAGACTATTTTGTCGCGTCAATAAGTAACAGATTCCATTTGCTATCCTTTATGCTTGCAAGAAGCGATATATGCGGGATTGCCTTGTATTTTGATGCTGAAGGGTGTGGTCCACGCTTTTTCTCGCATTTTGGGAAGCGATGATTCTTTTTAAAAATTACGCATAAATTTTGCATATTTATTTTTTTTTTTAATATACATAAAAAACACGAATATTCTGTTTTATTCCAAATCTCTAACTGGATTATTATTTTGCACTGACAGTATAAATCTTATCTTACACTGACTGATTAATAAAATATTTAATAATGAAAATATTCAACTTCATCTTGACAAAATAATATAAGCATCTTCATCGTCGTCAGTGCCATGATCGGTCATGGTCTTAGGGTCAGTGTGAAGCTGAACAGCTGATCAGTTCGCTGAACATATCTAGGTTAAAAGTCGGAGATCTCTTTATTTATACAGGCGTGTCATTGCCAAGTAGATCTTGCAGAAATCTTCCCTCTGCACATTAAATCGCAGCCGACATTTTCCAACTTGGAGTCTAGTTATGTTTACAAACATGTGGCCATAACATAAGAACGTTTTTAATTTATTAGCCCAAGAAGAATCGAAACACTAAAAACGCTTGTATAAAAAGTGGTTTACAAATTTGAAAATAAGGAACGTATTGAATATATTGCTTTGTATTAGGTTGGTACAAAAATAATATCGTTTTCTCACATATTAACATATGTGAGAAAACAACATTATTTTTGCACCAACCTAATAAAAGATCTGTTTTGTGTGCATTTAATATCTTATTTAAATTCCTCGATATCTCTTTAGTTCTTGGGAAGATTGTATAGAGTTTAGTTTGCAAATTTCTGCTTTAGGCTTAAGAACCTTAAGCCTAAAGCAGAAATTTGCAAACTAAACTCTATATTCTGTTTGTGAAATTGAATCAGCTATAAGAAGTTTTATATTAAATTTGGTTCAAGTATTGACACTATTTACCTTGTTGTCTTCATCCTAACTGTTACATCCACGACGTTTCGGCCATTGTACGCTCCGGCATTCTTCAGGTAACATTTTCATATCTATCTATCTATCTATCTATCTATCTATCTATCTATCTATCTATCTATCTATCTATCTGAGTCTGTTCATATCTATCTATCTATCTATCTATCTATCTATCTATCTATCTCAGCCTGTTTCTATCTATGTATGTACCTATCTTCTTTTTTTTATGTTTATGAGGTTATGGTATTCAGTATCTGAGGTTGAGTGTTTATAGATAATGTAGACTTAGGGATCAACAGTGCATATTGACTGTCAGTCTTTTGATAGCCACTGGACTGAATAATTAATAATCGTACCTGTTCCATCACAATCCTCAAAAACTTGTATAACCAGTATACTGGTATACTGGTATCTTTACATTTGTTCTTGTTAATTGCACTTAGTACGACGGTGAAATAAAAACTTTAACTTGTCTTGTAAACAAAACAAAAAGAAAAACGAAAACTACCAATTAATCATACAAGGAGTTCACAAAATATCAGAATCTCCCTTCATTAAATACATTAAAATGCCTATAGAGGAAGCGCTGTAACACTGTTTGTCAATGATATGTGATGCTTTTCCGAATATGATTTCAAATACACGCGCCTTTTGTAAGAATATCGGCAACCAGCATTTCTCATTACACAACATTGATTCCATTAAAATAATGAATATAGGTCATTACTAAATAATTATTATCTACAATTATTCATTCTTCTTATGGCAACGAAATTGATCTTCTTTCAAGTATAAATTACTTTTCACTGTCAATCAATTCCAACAACTATCACTTATCGGTAATGTTTATAGAAAAGCTGTTGGGTCACAGACGATAGAAGCACTTAAAACATGGTTTTAATAACATTTTCCCCAGTATTATGGCCTCATATAGTTTGATATTTGAGAATTCACTATGAGTCCATTTTTTCTTCGACTATGTCACTTTCAAATGATAAACGTTTATTTCATTTGGAAAATTTTTGAGGTACTTCTGTGATGTATTCTCCTGGTTTATAACTGTTGTGTTTTCAAGAAGTTTTTGTGGCTAACATGAATTCATTTTTAGTAAAAGATTTATGGCACATTGGACTGGTTTTTTTATTGTTTGGAGTTTCCATGGAACCGCTTGAAGAATAGTTAAATGCTGTAAAGTCAGGAATACGTTTTCATTGGAGGCATATTAACGTTAAAGAATGAACATAAAATACAGAAAATATTAATCAAATACCGTATATTTCCGCGTATGAGACGACATTTAAATCTAAAATTAAAAAAAAAATTCGCTTAAAAATTTGGGATTGCCTTATAGTACAATAAAAAAAAGAAACCTTAAATTCTGAGTAAATTTTGTCGGTAGGCTAAGCACGGCCTCTGAATCTGAAAACATTCACATTATCAAATAAACTGATAATAAAAGTAATACAACCACTTTTACCTTATATATCACTGCTATAACTTCATAATAAATTACTTATTCGAAGATTAATTCTATATCAATGAAATCAACTTGTATCCATGCAAGCTCAGTTGAGAAAATGTAAACATTGAGTTATGATTGCGTCCACGGCAGTGGGATGTGCCATTATCGTACATTAACGTATTGTTATTAGCGGTATTTTGTGATTGTCGATGAAGTATAAGTAAATGGCCATTAGTACACCAGGCTGTTTAGATATAGGAAAAGAAGAGGAAGAAAAAAAGAATAAGTATTCGTAATAGATCATGCAACAAAATGTAAACAAAACAATGAATTCCCTTTTAAGGGGACGTGAATAGAAAAAAAAAACATGGTATAGAATCGATTTCGTTATTTCGTTTATTTTGAATTTCTAAGGATCCAGTGAGTAACATTATTTCCAATATCATCTTTATATAATCAATAAGCAGTCGTCTTATACTACAAGTATAGGATGAATTCATGAAAATTTGCTTTATTTTTTATTAACTCGTCTTATCTAAAGGTCGCCTTATACGCGGAAGTATACGGTAATCAATGTTTATTTAACTGCAGACAAACGTCGCCAGAATGTTTGTCAGCAAAAGAAACAGCCCAACATGAGAATTACAAATTTGAGATGCCAAAATCCAGCAAGTATAAAAAATTAAATATCTAGGAAGTGTTTTAAAAGAGGACGGAAAATGTGTTTTAAAAGAGGACGGAAAATTTGAACTTGCATTGGGGAAGGTGCGTTTCAAAAGCTAAGCAAAGTATTAAGAAACAGGAAAATGCTGTTAGAAATAAATAATGCACTGAAATGTTTTATAATATCAGTCCTTCTGTATTCATGGAGTCTGGGAACCAGCGAATGCAGCTCAGCGGAGCAATTACCATGAAAGTATTTGTAAAAAAGACAGAGAGAGGCGACGGCGCGTCTTTGAGAGAGCGACTGTAGACGAGATGCCAGATCAGGGCCAATTATATTACATATCCGCCTCTGGATCTTGTCAAGAACTCCGAGGTAAACAGAAGGTGCATCAGACCATATATGGCAGGAATACTCCATGCAAGGGCGAATTGTTGATTTGTATATTTGAAGTATTCATTCCGGGGAGAAAAATTTCCTGGCGCGGCACAGAGAGCCAAAAATATGACCTGTAAGTGTCAAATTTTCTAAGCTTCGGATGTCGGATCAGTTAATTAGATTTCTTCTTCATCTGTGAAGTAAATACAGGACAATCTCCTCACAGATGAAGAAGAAATCTAATTAACTGATGTGATATCGACATCCGAAGGCACAGGGAAATAGCTAAATATGCCTTCCCAAAACTAAGCAAAATATTAAGAAACAGGAAAATTTCTTTAGAAACAAAGGAAAGAACATGCAACTTTTATGTTTTATCAATCCTCCTATATGAGAGTGAAGGCTGGGAAATTTCCTCACAGATGATGAGGAGATTTGAAGCAACAGAAATATGGATCTACAGAAGGATGTCGAGCATAACATGAATGGAAAATGTGAGCAACAATAAATGGAAACAAAAAGGATACTTAGACTTTACATAAAAAGAGAGGTTAAATTTATAGAGCACGTAATAGGGAAAGAAAGCTTAGAAAATTTGACACTTACAGGTCATATTTTTGGCTCTCTGTGCCGCGCCAGGAAATTTTTCTCCCCGGAATCGATACTTCAAATATACAAATCAACAATTCGCCCTTGCATGGAATATTGCTGCCATATATGGTCTGGGGCACCTTCTGTTTACCTCGGAGCTCTTGACAAGACCCAGAGACGAATATGTAATATAATTGGCCCTGATCTGGCATCTCGTCTACAGTCACTCTCTCACAGACGCGCCGTCGCCTCTCGCTGTCTTTTTTACAAATACTTTCATGGTAATTGCTCCTATGAGCTGCTTTCACTGTTTCCCAGACTCCATGAATTCAAGCGCCCTACGAGGCTGGCATCCTGCTCTCACCCTTACACTGTAGAAACTACTAAATGTAGCCGTCTCTTCTACTCCAATAGCTTCATACCTCGCACCTCTCGCCTGTGGAACACCCTTCCCAATTACTATTTCCCTGAGAGCTATAATCTCCAACTATTCAAATGTAATGTCAATCGACATCTCCAGTTACTTTGATCTATCCACTATCCCTCTCCTCATCCTATCTTCTATCACTCCTATCTGCTCTCGCTCCAAATCTTCTGCAACCCCCTGCATCCTAGTGGTTTCACGCCTTGCTCGGGGCGTAATGCTTAAAGAAAAAAAAGCTACCTAACCAGCTTGTGTAAATGATTGGCATAAAAAACAATAAGGTTTCACTTGTTGCTATTTCTCCCAAGAGCTACAAAAACGGGTAACTGTGGCGTGACATTATCGCTCACCTTTTAAAAGGGATACGACACATAATACTGTATTTGATAACAAACTACGGAAATCGTAAGTAATAGTCAATCATTTATGTTTGGAACAGAACATCGTGATGTAAAATGTTTTTAATGAAAGAATAATATAATCTCTATCTAAATATTTTTGGCATATGAAGGAAATAAATAAAACACCAAAAGTAAAATGGAAAATTATGAACAAAACTAGAACTTGTAAAACTTGGGATGACCCATGCCCTTTGTGCCTCCATGAGAAACTACACATTATTAAGTTTCTAAATAATAAAAATCTATTAAACAATAGACAGGAGTTAACAGTTTTTTGTCGACATCATCAAATTTTCTCATTGAATAAAACAATCAAACAATAAAATAATTTTTTAATTCCATAATCTAAATAAATAGTAAAAAAAAAACTGCCATAAGTCGCTAACATGTTTTTTTGACGACTTCATAAAGGGTTATCTTTTTTATTTTTTTTTTATTTTTTTTTTTGCAGTGCTTAATGCACTGCAAAAAAAAAAAAAATTAAAAAAAAAAAAGATAACCCTTTATGAAGTCGTCAAAAAAACAAATGTTAGCGACTTATGGCAGTTTTTTTTTATATACACAAAACCCTTTCAGAAAATAAAATAAAATAAAAAATAAATAAATCTCCATAGACACTTAACCAGACTAGACGATGTCATCTTCCCCTTTAAATTTAGACACCCCGACCCTGGCTTGACATCTGTTTAATGTAACTGAGACATTGATACAAATTATTAACCCTTACGCCGTTTTTCTTTTAATAATTGCTCTCCGTTACCATAGTAATTTTAATTGTAATAATGAATCATTGAATATGCTTATAAAACGCGTAAATTTATGTAGCTTTGGAATCATATTTTTAAATAAATAATTATATATATATATATAATTATTTATTTAAAAATCTGATTCCAACTCGCTACATAAGAGGTCTCATGTTTCAAAACAAGAGCCGAAAACTTCAAAATAATATTTGAATTAACTTGAGTTAAAGTAGGCTCTGTTCCATCTTCAAGCGAAATTTTTTGGGGAATGACTTATTTCTGAAATTTACGAGTTTAATAGTATGGTCAGAATTGAAATCAAGGATTTCCATGGTAACATCAAGGGCGGATTGTTTAGAATCGGCAGGGGTGGGGTGTTAATAATTTGTATCAGTATAAAGTTACTTTCATAGATGCCGGGTCACGGTAAGGTGGGGGTGGCTAAATTTACGACGGGGTAAGTTTTCGCATAGTCTGGCTTGAGCGTCTACGGAGATTTATTTATTTATTTTTATTTTATTCTTTTATTATATCTCTTTATGAAAGGGATTTGTATATATGGAAAGGCCGTAACGTTTGTTATTTGACGACTTCATAAAGGGTTATCAATTTTTGTAGGGTATTAAAACTATGTATATGGGCAATGGATTTTAAAATTTATTTTATTGTATGCGTGTTTTTTTTAGCTAGTTATTCAGAGCGTAAGTTCGGTTGTGTCGGCAGAAAACCGTTAATTCTTGCCTGTTGTTTAATAGGTTTTTATTGTTTAGAAGCTTAATAATGTGTAGTTTCTCATGGAGGCACAAAGGGCATGGGTCATCCCAAGTTTTGCAAGTTCTAGTCCTGTTAATGATTTTCCATTTTACTTTAGGTGTGCTATTTTTTTCTTTCAGGTGCCAAAAATATTTAGATAGAGAGGTCTGATGTCTAAAGTTTATGTTGTTGAAGGAGCATTTCTACAAATTGGCTGTTGATGACTACAAAAACTTAATTAAAAAAAACTTAACAAGGACTTATAAAAAAGCTTGCAACAACAACATAAACATGGTTGACAGCATAAACAGAGGAAGTAAAAAAATAACTGATAAATTTAAAATTAGCGATAGAGTAGGCAAACTTGCAGAAAAGGAATGTTACGTAACCCTTAAGGACCATAAGCCTGACTTTCTGGAAAACCCGACCACTAGGATAATTAACCCTAACCGACCCGATATAGGAAAGATCAGCAAAAGGATCCTGGAAAAAATTACTTACCAAATAAAAAAACAACTCAAATTAAAATTATGGATCAATACTAAAGATGTCATCAATTGGTTCAACAATATTGATGATAAAACAAATTGCACCTTACTACAGTTCGATATAGTGGACTACTACCCATCAATTTCGAAGGATCTTTTTACGACTGCCCTGGACTAAGCTGCTGTATATTCTAACCTGACAAAGGAAGAAACCGAAATAATCCTCAGAGCAAAAAAATCCGTCCTCATTCATAATAGGGAGCAATGGATAAAAAACAATAACGACCTGTTTGACATCATAATGGGATCACTAGACTCTGCAGAGTCTTCTGACTTGGTTGGTCTTTTAATATTGTACAACCTAACGGCACACCGCGAGATTGATATCCAGGACATCGGACTGTATAGAGATGACGGGCTCATGGTGGTGAGGAGTTCCACTAGCTTTAAGATAGAGAAGATCCGTAAAATTATGTTTAGTGAATTTAAAAATCTTAACTTAAAGATAACAGTCTCTTCTAAATTGAAAAAGGTAAACTTCCTCGACGTAACCCTAGACTTACCGAGCAACACGTACCAACCTTATAGAAAACCAAACCCTTATATATACACCCGAAGTCAAACCACCCTCCATCCACAATTAAACATATACCCTCATCAATAGAAAATAGAATTAGCAGTAACTCCGCTAAAAAAGTAATATTCCACCAACATAATGACTTCTACAACACTGCCCTAAAAAGTAGTGGTTATAAAAATGCTAACATTAAATATAGGGACAATTGCAATAACCAAAAGAAAAAAAAACAGGAAAAGAAACATCATTTGGTATACACCTCCGTTCAACCAAATGGTTAGTATTAAACTAGGACAGAAGTTCTTAGCTCTCTAATCGATAAACACTTTCCCACCAAAAGTAGGCTTAGTAATATATTCAATAAGAACACACTAAAATTGAGTCACAGCTGCACTGAAAATCTAGAAGGTATAATAAGAAGACACAATAATAATATCCTGAACAAACCCCCTTACCTGAATAGTTTTAATAACTCTACACTTAAATCAGATAATGATAGGGAAAAATTATGCGATTGTAGAAACCCGGTAGACTGCCAATTAGAAAATAAGTGCTGCATCAAATCTGTGGTATACCAATGCACTATATCATCCACGGAGAACCCTAACAATAATATGATATACATTGGGTCCACGAAAAATGCCTTTAAAACCAGATGGAGGCAGCATAAATGCTCCTTCAACAACATAAACTTTAGACATCAGACCTCTCTATCTAAATATTTTTGGCACCTGAAAGAAAAAAATAGCACACCTAAAGTAAAATGGAAAATCATTAACAGGACTAGAACTTGCAAAACTTGGGATGACCCATGCCCTTTGTGCCTCCATGAGAAACTACACATTATTAAGCTTCTAAACAATAAAAACCTATTAAACAACAGGCAAGAATTAACGGTTTTCTGCCGACACAACCGAACTTACGCTCTGAATAACTAGCTAAAAACACGCACACAATAAAATAAATTTTAAAATCCATAGCCGATATACATAGTTTTAATACCTTACAAAAACTGATAACCCTCTATGAAGTCGTCAAATAACAAACGTTACGGCCTTTCCATATACACAAATCCCTTTCATAAAGAGATATAATAAAAGAATAAAATAAAAATAAATAAATCTCCGTAGACGCTCAAGCCAGACTATGCGAAAACTTCCTCCGTCGTAAATTTAGCCACCCCCACCTTACCGTGACCCGACATCTATGAAAGTAACTCTATACTGATACAAATTATTAACACCCCCAC
>OZ010614.1:57529507-57589507 GCA_963932145.1 Acanthosepion lycidas | reverse complement strand
TACATACTGGTTTATCTACTTAGTATTTTCAGATTCCTTAAAAGACCTGGAAATAAATGATGAAATAAAGTTCTTTTTTATATTTCCCTATCGATTTAACAATTATAAAAAATGCATTTTGTTACACATATGCAGAGTGAATTGACTATAAACTTCCGACCCTGTCAGAAAGCAGAGATAATTTCTGTTAATTTTGTAATATTTTCGTGAAATTAGCTTGATTTGGTCCCTTCAACCTTAAAATGCCTGATTCAATTTTCCTGCAAGACAAAATCTTCTTCATAATTTGTTCAATAATTGCAAACTGATACTGGTGAAAATTTGATGTGTTTTATCGAATTTTATAGACTCTGTTAGGTTTTTTTTACGACTTATTAACCTTTTATAGGTTATTTAAAGCCACAAAATATTTTTAGATTGTAAAAATTCTTTGGAGATAATAATTATTTACTGATACAAGTCATACTAATTAACCCATAGTTGGGGAGAAGAAATTCGCACATAAGTGAATATCCTAAAACCGGCCAGAATTGGAACTTGGCTCATCGATTTCCTATTCCAAGGCATTATCCATTAAACCTTCCTCACATCCAAGCTTACAGTACTTGGCATTTCCAAGCAGTCACCCATGTAGGTAATGACCAGAATCGATGTTGCTTAATTTTGGTGATCGTACAAGAATCGTCTATTTAAAAAATTGAAGTCCTGATTAACTTTTCCTGCTTATATTCTTTATTATTCGTTGAAGTATAATAATTATTCTTAAAAATATTTTTAACAAAGCAGTTTTCTAACGGACAGAATCTAGAGGATAAATTTCTTTGATGATTCTACATTCCCTATCATATATTGATTGCTTTTCAATATAGATATCAATAAAGATATTCCATTTGTATAAAAGATGATAAACTTTTTATGAATTGTCTTCCTCTGCCAAAGTGTCAGCCAAAATCGATAAAATTAATGAAGTCGCTGCGTTTCCATTAGAATAAACCCGCTCTCAAGGTTTGGATGGAAAATGGAAGACTTCTCCTGACATCTTGAAACAGGGATGATTGTTATTTATCAAATAAAATGGTGGATCAGATTTTGTAAATATTTCTTTCGTTCGTGGCAGAATATAGAGATGCTTTTCGTGTAGAAAACACGGAAATGACACATCGGGCTTGTCATTGAAAGTACCGGCTTTGGCGATTGGTCGTAAGGCGTCTCATTCAAATTTCACCTTTTTCTTTTAGGTTTGTTTTGTAAATATTTTGATGAGTGTTGTCTTGAATTATTCTGTCAGGAATAGATAGCTTCACAGATCAGTTGAAATACAACCATACTGCCGCCGCAGAAAACAGCCGCAACATCAATAATAATGATATAAGTAAATGATAGTTTCAAATAGGAAGTGTATAAAGATTGATCAATAAAGAGAGTGGAAGAAACCCTCATTGATGTTTATTCTCTGGGTATTATAACTTTTTTCATTTCATCACAAGCAAGGCAGGGATGCTACTAGTAGGCAGGGGGTTACTGGGAGTGAAAGTCAAAGAGAAGAATGAATACAGCAGTGCTTGCCAAACCTTTCTTTCTATGGGACGCGTTTTCTGAATAAACATTTTCTTGCGCCCCACCAAATTTTGTGCGATAAAAAGTACATTTAAAAATAAAAACAGAGAAAACCGAACATTTAAAGTCAGAACATTATCATTGATAACTCTCTCCTCCAATTTACGAAGCCTCTTTATTATATTCTTAATCTTACTTATAAAACCCAGGTTTTGTGTGTGTGTCTGTACGTTTATATATTGGATCGGATTTCCTACATTTTTCTACCGATTTCAACAAAACCTCACAGGACTGCGTAAAATTACTTTGCGGTGGTTCTGACAGCGCCAAAAATTGAAAAAACACAATTGTTTTTGCACGAAATCAATTTGAAAACACGATAAAACACGATTCTGTCGAAAGAATGAAAGGGGGACAACTCTTATCAAGTTTATATTATAAAACCCAGGTTGTTTGTGTTTGTGCGTGTGTGTGTGTGTGTGTTCGTTTATATATGGGATCGGATTTCCTACATTTTTCAACCGATTTCAACAAAACTTCACTTTTTTTTTGGCAGGTAGTGTTTCTTATTGTCTTGCACACTTTTTTCTTTATTTTTACATTCAGAATGCTTTACAAATTCCATTTACAAGACAATTGTTTATAATAAAATTCTATTCAATCGGTAGACTCATAATGATTGAAAACAATGTTTTTGTTTGAGTTTGGGTTTGACCAATTCGTAAAAAAAAAACAAAAAACAAAAAACAAAAAACTAATTAAGACATGCGTGTCCGTCAACCTTAAACAAATAATCTTTGTCAATTTTAATTTTCAGTCTTTATGATGGTCGATACTTGATCTATCTCTTACCGTTACATCCCCGGGCAATGCCGGGCTCTCCTGCTAGTACTTGATATAATGCAAAAATATCACAGTGGTAAAATCGGTCAATAATTATTTATCCCAGGACTCCTGCATACAATTACAAGTAATCTATAACAATATTTTAAATTTTGAAATATTTATTTTTGGTATATGAATTTTTTAATACTGTTTCTAATTTTTTTTTTTATTGTCATTCAATCATTCCTCCTCGCCTGCTATCCTCTTTCAGCGCACTTATGAGGCATGCCACACCGTTTAGCAAGCACTGGAGTATAAGCAATTAAACGGAAGGGAGTTCCTCAGACTGGAAGTGCAAGAAAAAACTATTGGAGTAGAAGAGGCAGTTGCAGTTGGCTATTTCAAATTTAAATAAGAATCGCTGTAGTCACACCACTTCAAGTTGAAAATGTAAGGCGAAGAAGGCGCTTTATGTTGCTTTCCTGCAGTCTTAGGATCCATCATGCAGAAAAAAAGTTCTCTATGGTGGTTAAAAGAAAGAAGCTTTGTTTTTGTTGGCGTTAAGATTTACAAGCCATTGCTTTTCCGATTTAGCCACTGAATAGATGTCCTTTTCAAGAGTAGCTACAAAGTTTATTTTGTCAGGTCTGACGGATTTGCTACTGAGACAGGAATATAAGTACTGAACTTCTGCATTGGCCTGAGAAAATTGGAGACAATGTCAAGTTTGGACAAATGCAAAAGACTGCACATCTTACGACTGCTCGTATAAATCTGAAAAGTCTTTGAAAAATGATAAAAATGTCTCATCTCAGTTCCCACTCGAGAAAAATTTGCCGTGTTTCTAAATCAAATAACATCAATAATAATAATAATAATAATAATAATAATAATAATGCTTTAAAGAAACACGCAAAATTGTACTTTTTTTGACGTAAAATTGTACTTTTTTTGTCGTTTTTTGACGTCAAAAAACGACATTATTACGTCATTATTTTTG
This sequence comes from Acanthosepion lycidas, assembly GCA_963932145.1. NCBI lineage: Eukaryota > Metazoa > Mollusca > Cephalopoda > Sepiida > Sepiidae > Acanthosepion > Acanthosepion lycidas. The sequence goes on along the minus strand of OZ010614.1, from coordinate 57,586,125 downwards.
CACCAACCTAATACAATTCGCACATTACGAAGAACTTTGTGTGATGTTACGGTTTTTTTTTTATTTATTTTTATTTTTATTTTTTTAGAAAAAGGATCAAGGAAACTACCACGAAGCCATTTCTGATCTCAAGTCTACGGTTGGGATCTAGAAGAAAATGTGTATACAACAGAAATCCAAGGAATAATAATAATAATAATAATAATAATAATAATAATAATAATAATAATAATAATCACCCAGAAATCATTATTAGAGACGACAAACAAAAAAGTCCCTCCTTACTCATATGGCAGTGCCTGCAGAATGCAATCTATTTTTGAAGATCATCAAAAAGTGGTCAAATACAAGGATCTTGAAATCAAAATCTCAAAAATATGGCACATGTGAACATCAACAATCCCTTTTGTAGTTGGAGCCCTCAGGTTATTTGGAAAAGATTCAAACAGACTAATTGAAGTTATTCATGGTAGAAATACAAAAAATTGTACACACAACTACAGCTCACTCCTTACGAAGAGCTTTACTTATGTAAATTATGTGTGATTTTTTAAATTGTTCAGTGGAAAATGTCATGATGACATTTCTCACCTTAGATCTCTGATCGGGACCCGGAAAGAAATGTGTACACACCAGAAATCAAAGGAAATAATAATAATAATAATAATAATAATAATAATAATAATAATAATAATAATATTGTAGTTGGAGCTCTAGGACTGGTTGGAAAAGATTCCAGTAGACTAATTGAAGGGATTCCTGGAAGTCCATGCCTCAAAGAGATACAAAAAAATTGTTCTGACAAGTACAGCCCACACTCTACGAAGGGCTTTATCTATGTAATTTTTTTTTTTGTTAGTGGAAAGTGTCATGATGACATTTCTAACCTTAGGTCCCTGGGCGGGACCCGAAAAGAAATGTGTAAACGCCAGAAATCAAAGAAAATAAATAAATAAATAAATAAATAATAATAATAATAATAATAATAATAATAATAATAATAATAATAATAATAATATAACAGTTACAACTATTAAAACTACTACTAATACTATTAATGCTATTAAACTACTACAGGTATGACTATCACTGCTTTTAATTTTAACTAATTGGAGATGTTAATAATAATAATAATAATAATAATAACAACAATAATAATAATAATATATAACTGTCACTACTACTACAATTATTACTACTAACAACAATAATAATAAACACCAGGTATGATTCTCATTGGAATTGTTATCATTAATAATAATAATAATATATATAATTTTTAATACTACGACATCTACTAACAATAATATTAAATACATCTAAATAGTTTAGAAAGCCCTCAGTCAGAGACTAGCGGACTAGGTTACCCGATCTAAAGCATTTGTAATGGGACTTCACATGCAAAGCTTGTGTTCATGAAAACCTGACACGATACCCCCGCTCACATTTACCTGTGATGCATGTGCCGGGTATATACCCCCATAATATAATGAATGTTATGATGAATATATTGATTTTCGTATATTTGTACCCCAGCGTCTCTTTGTTGATATGTTGCTCTTTGACTCAGTTACAGTCAGGGCCGGTGAAAGGGTCCTTATGCATCCCCCACCGTATCGATGAATCGAGCCTCTCCACTATACTACATTTCAATTTTCATAAGGTCATATTCATATAAAATACCAATTTTATTGTAAATTGTTTACTGTTCAAATATCTGAATTATGTACAATAATGGATCATATGCAATATAGGTGAACAATTCAACTAAATAAAAAAAGAAAAAGAAAATAAATACAATGTATCTAAATACAAATTAGAGACCTGTCATAAATAGTTCATTCCATCTTAAATAAATCAGCAATATTTTGAGGCCATGTTTAACATCAATTTGTGATTTTTCTTGTTAAAACTTCAAGAATTTTAACATATTATGAATAAAAAAAATAGTCAATTTTATAGAGTGTTTTTTTTTTTACGAGACTTAACGTGAACAAAACAAATTCACGGTCATGGACGAAATAAAAAAGCCCTCCTTACGAATGACGTCAGAATCTGTGAAATTTTTCATCCTTTAATAGTTAATTGTGCTTCGTTTATTTTCTTACGTATATAAATGGAGTAGAATAAAAGCAAATTTTGATAAGATTGGGAGGGTCACAAAACGCTGCCCGTAGCCCCTAATTAGGTGTGACGCCCGGTTCAGGGTTTTCGTTGGTAGTACGAACTGGTCCTGATAACAGTAATAATAAAATTAATTTCTTTGTTTAGACAAAGACGAGAGTAAATCTGAAAGCCAAGTTGGGACCTTGTCGTGTCTTTGATCTTTTATCCATATAAACAAGCGGAAAGGTGACAATAAGTTTTCAGGCTTTCTTCACTAAAATTGTTTTCGGGGTTTCAAATCAAAATATAAGATTACACACGTCAAAACTTTTATATTAAGAAAACCGGCTTTTCTAAAGCCTAAAAAAGGTTTTTACCTTAGTATTTCATACAATCATTTTCTCTTGTATGTTACATACTAGTTGATCGACCTCCGACTTCCAGGGTCTTCAATCGTTTTATTGTTTACTGTGTGATCGCCAATGATATTGTAACAATAAACCTGTGAATAAACGATCAAATTATCCTTTTTATATTTTCCTATCGATTTAACGATTTAAAAAAAAAGCATTTTGTTACATATATGCAGAGTGAATTGACTATAAACTCTGTTAGAAAGCAGAGATAATTTTGTAATATTTTCGTGAAATTAGGTTGATTTGGTCCCTTCAACCTTAAAATACCTGATTCAATTTTCCTGCAAGACAAAATCTTTCCCATAATTTGTTCACTAATTGTAAACCGACTCGGTGAAAATATGACATTTCTTACCGAAGAGTTCTGACTCAAACGACGCATACCTAGATTAATTCATTGTTTTCTTGACGGCTTTACAACCTTTTAAAGCCAGAAAATATTTTTAGACTGTAAGTATGTTTTGGAGATAATAATGATTTACTGATACATATCCTACTAATTAACCAAGAGCGGGGGAAGAAGAGGTGGGTTTGTACCCTTATCAAGAATATTTGCCCGTAACTGAATATAATGATCCTGACTGGAATTGGAACTCAGGTCTCCGGTTTCCAATTTTGAACTGTTAACGATTACCCCCCCCCCACCGCACAAGATTACAGCATCTAATTTTCTCAAGCGATCACCCATCTAGGTACTGACAATGCTTCGGTGATCTTACGAGAACCGATGTGTCAACGTGATATGAACGTAAATGTGGCCTATGCGTAGACAAATCCCAGCCGTGAGCCGGAAAAGTTTGGTACATGAATATGACTGTCATACCAGTAGTTACCAGAACGTTGGGCCCTATAATGTGGTTCAGTCATACTAGTAGTACTCATCATCATCATGGCTTGGCTTCGCAAAACGAAGATCAAGAAGGAGTCGATTGCAGGTACGCTTGTTACTGATAAAGCCAATGCGGGACAGGCATACACAGTCACAGGAGTTACAGCCGAAAGTCCCACCCTGGGCTCGATACATAGCGTTAAAATACTTCCTCCTCTGCCTCTTGTCCTTGAGAACGACCTTGCAGCTAGTTTTAAAGGAAGAGTCAGCTTGGTTGGTAGAATCCAAGCATCACGGTTCTCGACTAGGGTGGACCATTATCAATGGTCTATATGGCAGGCACCAAAGGATTTTTTTCAGGCAATCTTTGAGTCGCGCTCCTTTGCTGTCCTTCTGCCATGATATCCAGTGGAGAACTCGCCGTACAATAACACTTTAGGCAGGTGATGATTCCCCATCCTGGAAACGTGCCCAGCCCAGCATAGCTGGGATTTCAACAACATGGCATCGACGCTGGTTATCTTCGCCTTCAATAATAGTGACGAATTCTCTCCAGTGGATGTTAAGTATCGTGCGGAGAGTCCGCTGGTGGAACCGTTTGTCGCAGGTGGTGTCGGTAATTAACCCATGACTCTGAGCCGTATAGGAGATTGGCAAAAAAGATAACTCTATACACTCTGATCTTTGTGTCGTTCTTCAGGCATCTGTTGTATAGTCTACCAAAGGTAATGCTCGCCCTTGGCAATCTGTTTCTGACCTCCTTGTCTTGTTTAAACATCCCATACTGAAGAATATAGTTAATAGAGTCGATTCCAGAATGTAACCTTGCTTTACACCATCCATCGGTGATTGAGAAGGACTTTGAGTGATCAATGTCGTGTCTAATTTAGCTACGTTGATCCTCATGAAGCTGGATGTTCAGGAACTTTGGAGGACAGCCGAGTCGCTCAATGATCTGCCACATTCCTCTTCTTCTCACTGTGTCGAATGATTTTGTCAGATCAACGAATACAACATACAGCTACTTGTTTTGCCCCCGTCACTTCTCCTGCAGCTGCAGGAGAACAACCATCATATCTGTTGTACTCTCGTTGGTTCTGAAGCCGCACTGACTCCCTGAAAAGTGCTGTTCCGTGATGGTGGCTACCAGTCTGTTCAGCAGAATCATTGTAAGGATTTTTCTTGCGATGGAAAGCAGAGTAATCCCTCGATAATTGGATCAGTCTGATTTCTCCCTTTTGTTCATTTACAGGGCCATGATGACTGCATCGGGGAGATATTGTAGTCGTCCTTCTTGCCCCCAGCAACAGCAAAATAGCTTTTGGAGTTTCTTATGCAACACCGGACCCCATGTTTCCAGATTTCAGGTGAGACTCCAGCGACTCCTGCTGTTTTGTAACACTTCAAATAATCTCTTCAATGGTGGGCAACTTATCTAGTTCCATTTTTACTTGTTGTGGAATTCGGAGATCTCCTGGTTCCTGGACTAGCATTCAAGGGAGCCTAAAATGCTCCAACCAACAGTTTAGGATGGACACCTTTTTGTAAGGAGGGTCTGACCATTTTCCAAGCGTATAGGCCTCTAGACCTGATACATAGGGTCGTACACTGCTTTAAAGCCCCACAGAAGCCCCTGATGTCTCCAGTATCTGTATACAGCTGAGGTTTTCCAGTGAGTTTGATCCGCCACTCAAATCCTGAGCTGAAGGTCACGGCATATGGAAACGGAACGCATCTTTCTTTACACGACAAGCTGGCTGGCTAGGTGGCCCTGATGAGCTGATCGCTACCTCCCTAGCAGTTTTTGGATTTCCACGTGTCTATCATCAAACCAGTCCTTGTTTTTCATTGACAACAACCCAAGGACTTCTCTAGATGTCTGCAGAATAACAGTTTTTCCCAAAGTGTTTCAGGAAAGGAATCTGTGGAGACGCTCGCATCTTTAAGCCTTAACGGCTTGAAATACACAATTCACAAACCTTAAGCTGCTTGGAAGTTAGCTCTCACTTCATCTGCTGAAACCTGCCATTTTTTAACTTTTTTTTTACAGAGGGACCCTCCTTTTCTTGGTTTGAGCTTAAAGTGGAGCTTAAGTGTGCAGCGAACGAGGCGATGGTCAATATGACATTCTGCAGTGGGAATCACTTTGCTTGAGTATGGTGTCTTTCAGGTCACACTCGTGCACCATCGTATAGTCAATGAGGTGCCAATGTTTTAGACCGAGGATTTATTCGGGTTGTTTTCAATCTGTATTTTTTTTTCTGTTGAAAGATGGTGTTCGTGATGACGAACTCTAGCAGCAAGCGCCCGTTGTTGTTACAGTTACCAACCTCATGGGAGACCAAGCACTTCTTTCAGGCCACAAAATCTTGACCCACTCTGGCGTTGAAATCGCTAAGGATTATAATTCTATCGCCTGCAGTGGTGCCTCGTAGTATGCTACGCAGATTTGAGTAAAAGTTATCTTTTTCCAAAGAATCTGTAAAGTTGGGTATTACACACTAATTAGTGTGGTATATTGAAGATTACTCAGTGGGAGGCGCATAGAGATGATGCAGTCAGAGTAACCTGTTGCCATGTTTTCAAGCTTGGAGGCAATGGAATCCCTGATCATGAAACCTACGCCCGAAAGATGACTCTCTGCTACTGAATTGCCTAACCAGTAGAAGGTCTATCCATCGCCGTGCTCTTGTAGGCTGACTACCTCTGTGTAATAGATTTCACTGAGAGTAGCGATGCCAACATTTATTCTTGGCAGTTCGTTTTCAATTAGAGCAGATTGACGTTCTGGTCGACCACTGTTAGGTGTGACTAGCAGGGTCCCAGCATGCTACATGTAATCCTTTCATACCCTTACAGGTGGGTGTGAATCTTTGCTGATGTTTGACCGCATGAGAAAAAGCCCGTTAACCACGGTTAGGCAATTGAGTAATGAAGAAGCCTAGCTTTTCTAAGACTCTCTTCACATGGAGCAAGCAGTGCTGTCCCTAGAGAAGGCTGTTTGGTCAATCAGGGTGCTACCGGACGACCAATATCCTGCATGCGGCATTAAAACTGCCAATTCCAGTGTCATTTTCCACCTGCCGTTTTCACCTCTTCTCCATCGCTACAAGACTTGGAAATACTTGGTGGATGCGAACGTCCCCCTCTCCCCGCCAGGCCTGCACAGTGGAGCTTTTAAGTGAAGTATGCGCTGAACTGGCCCCACCCTTTACATCCGGGATTCGATCTGTCATGGTCTTCATGCTGGGACGATGACATTGAAGTCCCTGGCTCTTATGTTTTACAGAAGGTCCTTCTCTTAGCAAATGGCTAAAAAAAAGTGGAAATTGTGTTAGATGGACGTTGAGCGAAAAGCTTCTCCCGTCCTCTGAACAAGTCTTGTATTTAATCCTGCAGGGTGACTAGCCACCCTCCTCACATACAAAATCTGTGGGGGTACCGGTTTAGTCGACGATAATCCGACAGTGAAATAAGTAGTACAGGGTCACATATTACCAGTAGCGTTAGAGCAACCTGACCCTGAATACTACTACTACTAATATTAATAATAAAGGAACATACGACTAGGATTTGTGAAGACAATGAAATCCCTAATACAAAAACCAGTATCTTAAAGATATGAAACGTTAAATTCACTGGGATTGAGTCTTGGTGGACTGGGTTATCCGATTTAGAGGTATTTCTAACAGGGCCGCACCTTCAAGGTTATGTGCTGCTTTTATAAAAACTTGGCACCATATCGTGCACATATGGCTGTAAGGCATGTGCCTGGTATTCCCTTATAATACTTGTTGTCATATTGTGTTGTATATGTTTGCACACCAGCGTCATCTTGTCAGAGTTCTGATCTCTCAATAATTAGCCAGTAAGAAATTGTACAAAACAAAAATCAAAAGATAATAATAATAATAATAATAATAATAATAATAATAATAATAATAATAATAATAATAATAATAATAAGGAGGAGGAGGAGGAGGAGGAGGAGGAGGAGGAGGAATCTAAGCAACAATGGCTACAATACGACCAGATAGATAATGCAGAAATACACAATTCACAAACCAGAATCTCTCTTTAAAATTTAATGAAACGTTAACTTCTCTGGGACTTTGAGATTTTAACTGTTCTACCCAACCGTAAACAAGAAGAAAACTTATCAGATAAAATGAATTTCATTCTTCCAACAGACGAGAGAATTGAATTGGGAGAAAGTAATAAGCTGGTAAATATCTCGCGAGAAAACTTTTAATAACGGTGGCACATAGAGTGCATTGTAGCTAGAATGATTGAAACTATCTTAAAGTAGATAAGAAAAAGGATAAAAGAACAGAATATCCATGCATAAACCCTGACCGTCCAGATGAGAGCATTCCTGAAAACAACTGAAATACGAAGAATGATTGACTGGGAGGGACTTGTCATTTAGTCTCTTGTGGAAACAAAGAATTAGTTCATCTTTTATATCTCCTATCCTTATGTTACTGCAGCTAATATTTTACCCTTTTCTTTCCCTGTTTTTTTGTTCAGCCATCCATTAACACAAACTCGAGGTTTGTCTGTGATTCTCCTGCTTTCAACATACCCAGCATTCTCTAGTCTTTCTTATGTGTCCCGGAATCTCGTTCTGATTGTAAGTATAAGTTTTCTTTGAATTCTTATTATCCTTAAAAGTCCCTCATAGCACACATGCTCCCTCTATGGTATTCTTGGCATTGGTCAGTAGAATCACATCTCTGTTGCTTGAAGTCTCTTTTTCATCTGTGAGCAGATTGTCCACTATTCCTTGTTTAAATTCAATAATATAAAGAACGTAACGAAAGTTGTGTCAATAATCACAGGAGTACCGGGAAGAGCTAGAATGACAACAGAAAAGGAAGAACCTGAAATGAGAACATCAAGAGAACTGAAATGATTTGAACTTGTTACGAGTTGTAATGAAGACGGAAAGAATATGAAACAGATCATTGAAAATTCATATAGATTTGTTGTCACTTGTCCTGCAAGGATAACGACCAATAACTCCTGATAGAAAGATATAAATAACAATCATTTATTGCATTTATTAAATGTGCACAAACTTTCCCAGCAGTATTTTATAAAACAACATACTTTTAGAATTTTATATCCTTTCAAGGCGTAGTCGATTATGGCTCTTCATTGACCTATTAGGTTGATGCAAAAATAATGTCGTTTTTCTTTTGAAGTTGAACGTCAAAAAACGACATTATTTGTGCAGCAACCTAATATTTTGTTTATTATCTGTGAATTACCAACGGCTTTTGTAGTGGTCAGATGTCCCGTTCATTTTTCTTTGGTTAAAAATACAACATTTTCCTTCTCTTAGGCTAGTTGCTATTCACGGCTAATTAGATTCCATCTACTCTGCTATTTAACCAAATACCACGAAGGGAAAGAGATGGGTTCACACTTTTATTCAAAAGCCTTAATTCGAAATCGAACTCGACAGATGAAGCCGGATTTGAACTTAGTCCGCGGATTACACTTACCGCGCTGATAACCGTTACAGTACTCGCACCTCCCCAACAGAGTGAATACTAAGTTGAATGACGTGTTTTCATTGGAGGAACTTTTCACGTGCGACAAATGCGATAAGGAAACGAAATTTACATTCGTCATACTGCAAGTTTCTTCGATATTCGATCTCTTTTGAAATTTGTGACGAGGTCAGTGCCATTGCAAAAGGAAGACAGATTAAAGTATTGGCTTGATAAGCAGGAAGAATTTATTTGGAATAAAAGATAAGTCTGGTCGCAAAACGACCAGCGAGTTCTTCAATCAATAGAAGACTTGAAAGACAGGCGTTATAAAATCTCCTCACTCCTCTCGCTCACTTATTTAACCTTATGCCACACTAAGCCACTAACGCTATAAATATCAAGATAATGGTTTCACCAATAAGGTAGTCCAGTGGTTATCGTTAGAGTTTAGGTTTAAGAAAAATTATTCCAAATGATCTCTTTTCAAGTGACAGGGATTAAGTGTGTAATAAAAATTGCTATACTTTTCTTTATCGATTCTAGTATTTTGGCATGTTTTTTTAGTTAAAAATATGACTGAAATGTGCACACATTCAGAAAAATAATTTAAAAAATTAAAATGGAGACGGTACTGTTAAGTATTCGAATGTGCCTGAATGTGATCATCACTTGACACTAATTAACAATAAGAGATAGCTTACTTAAAATATCCAAAACAAGCAGGGAAATATCATTTTGTTTATGTTAGTCTCTTTAATGAGTGGCTTCCATATAAGCGCAAAACTCCTATTGAATCCTATTCATGTGTGAAATTTGTTACTAATATTTAATGAAAATATTCTGTTTTTAAAAAACAATTTGACGGATAAATTTTCTTTACGAACATATTCTGTTTTGAACATAACTATAATGTCTTGTTTTTAGTGGGTAATAAAATGGTGTAATTTTACAAGAACACGGAGTTCAATGGAAAATCCCATTGCTAAAAACAATAAGTACCAAATTTTATCCAATGAAAGTGATGCTGTGTTTATTGAGACATTAGAAAAGGCGTCATAGCTCCTTTCAGAGTGTCAACGTTTTGAATATGTATCTGTACAAATAAAACCAAGTGGATACAGTGATTAAATAAACTTGGCTTGAATTAGATAAGAGAATTCTATCAGTCTAATACCAGACTGTACATTATTCTTATAGAATTACCATTTAGTCATATCTTTACTCCAGACTTCGCTTCATAAAAAATTAATTTCCCTGAAAGATTGCAAAAGGCCTCATGAGCAGAATTGTTGTGAAAAGATAAAAATATAGAATTATGAAATTATCTGAAAGATGGTAGAAATCTGCGAAACAAATAGTAAATGTGTTGTTCAAGAAAATTAATTACTTGATAAATCGAACTAACGTTTTTTATTGATTTTGTAATCCAAAATATGGAGAAAATAAAATGTGAAAGGATGCTGGTGATTATAATATTAACCGTTTCCTTATAAGGAAAAATTTGGCATTCATTGACCGAGTAGCAAGTACTACTGTCGGTTACTTCAAATAAATTTAACAAGTACACTAGCTGTTATTGCTTTTTCCAAAACTGGTGAGGATTTCCTTCCTAACTTTTTGCTTGAAGTAGTGTGGAGTGTCAACATCGTTCAAATATGGCTGAAATTGAAAACTCCTCATGTGATTTGGTTTCTATTATTTGGTACTGTTCATTGTTTGTGATTCTTTAGTTTATTTGCTTGTTTGGGTTTTATGGCATATCAACGACTATGGGTTATTTAATGCCAAATCCAGTTTATATATACATGCCAAATATATGAATTTTAAATGCCTATTTTGTATGGAACATTTTTAGCAAGCTTGAGCTTATTTGCTTGTACACTGCAAAATAATCCTAGGTATTTTTGTTTAAGTCAAGAATTTCCATTTGATAAGGACATTTTATTTGCAAAATGGTAAAAGGTAGGATATGTTGTTTACACATCAGTCTACATCTTTGATAAGAGACCAATTCTTTTTAGAAAATCCAATATAATTTTTTGGTTCAGTTTTTGCAAATAATTTCTTCATGTTCTTGATTGATTGATTAATTGTTTTGTTTAACGGCATCTCAAGCTTATTGTTTGTTTGGCTTTTATGGCATATCAACCACTGTGGGTTATTTAATGCCAAATCCAGTTTATATGAATTTTAAATGCCTATTTTGTATGGAATAAAAAATGTATAGCTGGCAACATTATTTTTCCGAAAACATTATCCGAGACCTTGCTGTTGGATGTAGTTTATCGCCGTACCCAGGACGCGGATGTATGTAGTTTACCGTCATACCCAGGACGTGAGTTAGACTTGGAAAAACTAGGAGTTCACTATTTGCCCATAGCTTGGACCCTAACAGGTGCTACCACCCCGGGTCAAGGTGGACCTGGGAACACCAGCATTTAAGAGGTGGTTCCACGCTCCTCAAAACCTCCTGATCAGAGGCCTTGCTGTTGGATGCAGTTTAACGTCATACCCAGGACGTTGATTCTTTAGCGTCAATCTACAAAGTTCAATAAAGATGATCTCCACCAAGGTTTCACTCACTGCAAGTCAGGTGACCAGGCTTGACGTTTCTTAACTTCGGTGATGACTAGAGCAAGTTTTACCCAACACCGCAAATTGTTACTCACCGAAAACATTCGCCTGTAAAACTTGAGTCATGTTCATAAATAGCCTCGACAGATCGGGACTTTTGTATGCAAACTTTTTCTCAGATCAATGAGAATTGAGAATTGATCTGAGAAAGAGTTTGCACACACACACACACACACACACACACACACACATATATATATATATATATATATATATATATATATATATATATATATATATACTTATTTATATAAGATGCACACACACACAGAAACACAGACAGACACACACATATATATATATATACGTAATTGAATATTTAAGGTGACAAAATTCTATATTATGCGTTTCGTCTTTTATATATATATATATATATATATATATATATATATATATATATATATATATATATATATATATATATATACAGAGAGAAAGAGAGAGAGAATGTGGAGAAAATTATCTCTTAACTGAGTGGTGATGGTTTAGTCATGCCGACTTCGTAGTTTCGTGAGCGCATTGCAGTAATGCTTTCACTCTTCAGGGCTGTTGGCTTTTCTGCTGCTACGTCTTAATGCATGGGTTTGGCGTAATTTGACGTGTGATTTTTCACTTAATGGCTGTTGTGTTATCACTTAGGGAGTGTGGAGTTTCTTGGTGATTGTTTGCTTTCTACTGTTCAGATCCTCTTTTTGACCGTAGAGCAAATACAGTCAAAAAGAGGTCAATATATTTAAAGACCTCCTTTTTTTTTAAGCATTTCACCCCAAGCAAGGTGGGAAGCCGCTAGGACACAAGGGGTTACAGAAGATTTGGAGCAAGATCAGATAGGAGTGATAGAAGAAAGGATGAGGAGAAGGTTAGTAGATAGACCAAGGCAACTGGAGATGTCGATTGACATTACATTTGAATAACTGGAGATTATAACTCTTAGGGAAACTGGAATAGGGAAGGGTGTTCCACAGGCGAGCATACTGAGAAAATTCACAATGCGTCTGGGATTTTTATCGATTTAAGTTGACCCATTCAATATATAAAGATTAAAATTTGTGTATCGGTTGGAACCGTTGAGGATTTATTAAATGGCAACTTCTAGGTTAATTATAAGACGCCCTTCGGGTAGACTTTATGCTTTCTCGTGCGGTGGGCTTTTGGGGTTTTCCACATTTATATTCAGCGTTCTATGTACGTAGAAGTATCTTTATACGACACATTAATTAGGGACAATCTTTCTTCTTATACACAACCAATTTCCGTAGTTTGTTTACATTTATTTTGCGCGCAATTTTTCTTTTCTTTTAAAATCACTATTCTTTATCTTTTCACATAAAGTTACTCACAAATGACATTAAGGAACCGGAATTATTTAATATTTTGAATACGCCGCTTATGAGCAACATACCCTGCCCCGCTTAAGTTTTAATTATGGTTTTAATAAGACGATATCAATTGCAATTGTGACGAAAAGCGAAATTAAAGTTACACCTTTAATAAAGAAATATTTTTGTAAAGATTTCAGTCTGTTCGATATTTTAATTTTTAATCGCGTGTAACTAAAATAGTTATTACATGTTGTTTATGATACGCCGAAATAAATAAAAAAAAAACGGACAGACAGACACAGGTACACTGTGCTTTATTATTATAGATATATATATAAATTATTGTATGTCTGTATGTGTCTGTGTGTGCATAAATAGTAACATGAAAACGTAAAATCAAAACGTAAATAATAGCATCAAATAAATACGGTTTGATTTATTTAGATGTGATAACATGGGTCTTACATCTTGCCCAACGTTCTATAAAAGATGCCGAACAGTTTTAATTATAGCAGAACTCTCCTAATAATATTACTTAATATAGTAATTTTATTTAATATAATTGTATTATTTAATAACGTATTGATATGTTTAATAATGTAATAATATTATTTAATATAATATGTGGCCAATTGATGTTGATCTATTAATATATAATGTATAATATATTGTATTGGTGTGTGGTATATTGATATACTAGCAGTAGAACCCGGCGTTGCCGGGGGATGTAACAGTAAGAGATAGGTCAAGTATCGACCATCATCAAGACTGAAAAATAAAATTGACAAAGATTATTGTTTAAGGTTGACGGACACGCATGTCTTAATTAGTTTTTTTTTTTTAGTTTTTTTTTTACGAATTGGTCAAACCCAAGCTCAAACAAAAACATTGTTTTCAATCGTTATGAGTCTATCGATTGAATAGAATTTTATTATAAACAATTGTCTTGTAAATGGAATTTTTAAAGCATTCTGAATGTAAAAATAAAGAAAAAAGTGTGCAAGACAATACGAAACACTACCTGCCAAAAAAAAGTGAAGTTTTGTTGAAATCAATTGAAAAATGTAGGAAAATCCGATCCCATATATAAACGAACACAGACACACACTCACAAACGACCTGGGTTTTATAAGTATAACTCGATATGAGTTGTCCCCCTTTAATTAATACCTCTTAATCGTGTTTTCAAATTGATTTTGTGCAAAAACATTTGTGTTTTTCCAATTTTTGGCGCTGTCAGAACCACCGCAAGGTAATTTTACGTAGTCCTGTGAAGTTTTGTTGAAATCGGGTGAAAAATGTAGGAAATCCGATCCAATATATAAACGTACAGACACACGCACACACACACACACACACACACACACACACACACACACACACACACACACACACACACACACACAAGCTGGGTTTTATAATAAGTAAGATAATATAGTTTAATATAATGACATATCATTTAATAATATAATTATAACGTTATTTAATGAGGTATTTATATATTATATTGTATTATTTAATATAATAATATTTAATAATGATATCATTTAATATAATAAGAATCTTATTTAATAATGATATAATAATTCAAATAATAATTATATATATTATTTATATTTCATTATTATAGCTCTTTTTGTTTATATTGTTTCTTTTATTTAATTATCTGTTTGTACTTATTAATTATTAAATTATATTTTTCTATATTCCTTTAATATCTGGATTATAATCACTTCTTTATATACATATTCTTTATAATTTTAAGTGCAGACGTTTCGTTTCATTTACTCTTATTCAATTATTGTTTTTTTTTTATATAAAATAAAAAAATATTCTGTGATTTTTTATTTTTATTTTCTTAGAGAGGGTAACAGTTTTATTAAAAGATATTAATACATGTTCTTTTTTAATATAAAATGAAGACTAGTAAATAATACATTTACTAAAAAGTAATATATATTTTTAATATATAAATAATTTTCAAATAATTTTATATATATTCTTTTTAATATAAATATATTATTATATCTCTTAATATTGAAATAATAGTGAATTTGTTAATACGTGTTAAAAAAAAATTCCCTAATTGCCTGTCTATTTTCCTGATAGAAACCGAGGTGAATATTCTAATATAAGTGAAGGTCACGTCTAAATGTATCTGTCTCCTGCTCTCATCCCCATATCTAGACGTTAATAGCCTTTCTTTACCTTCTTTCTTTCTTTCTTTCTTTCTTTCTTTCTTTCTTCTTTTTTTTGTCTTTTCTCTATTTCTTTTACTTTTTATTTTTACTCTTTTTTTCTGTTTTGCTTTCATTCTTTTTCTCTGCCTTGTTTTAAAATTTGCTTTAGGTTTGGTTTCATTTCATTTTGTTTCATCTTATTACCTTCATCGGTTTGAAAATCCTTACAGGTAATCTCAATATATAAGGTGAAATGGTCATAACTATGAGGTAATTTTAATTCCTATTGTATGTAATATATATATATATATATATATATATATATATATATATATATATATATATATATATATTAAAGACATTTTTTTATGTTTAACGTTCTTTTTATAGATACAAGTATTTAAGTAAATGCTCTGTTTATAATAAACAGTATTAAATAACATTTACCGGCCTGAATGTCCGAGAAATTTTCATAGAAAATATTCGTCCTTTGACAGGATTCGAACCTGCATCCTATACGGAACCGTCATTTAGCTTGACGTGCCTAACGGATCGTTCGGTTGGCAAGGTCGAATTTACTGCTTATAAACTTCAATCTTCCATGAATCTCGTACATTCATAACTGCTCATGGCGTATCAAATGTAAACAAATGACGTCATACATTAAGAAATGGACAAAGTCCGACAATTTATTTATTAAAGACATTTTTTTACGTTTAACGTTCTTTGTGGCCGAGCGGTTAAGGCACGTCAAGCTAAATGACGGTTCCGTATAGGATGCAGGTTCGAATCCTGTCAAAGGACGAATATTTTCTCTGAAAATTTCTCGGACATTCAGGCCGGTAAATGTTATTTAATACTGTTTATTATAAACAGAACATTTACTTAAATACTTGTATCTATAAAAAGAACGTTAAACATAAAAAAATGTCTTTAATAAATAAATTGTCGGACTTTGTCCATTTCTTCATATGTGTGTGTGTGTGTATATATATATATATATATATAATGAAATGGATCGGAAATTATTTTAATATATTTTCTGTTTAAAAATTATTTTTATCGACACAAATAATAAACAGTATTAACTATATTGGCCGGCCTGAATGTACGAAAAATGCCATAGAAAATGTGTCCTCCGAAATTTAAAAACAGTAATTTGACTTTACTAAACTGGCCCTTTCTTTGTAGCTAAATTGTGTAGCATGTCAGGCTATATGACGGTTTCGTATAGGATACAGGTTCGATTCCTGTTGAAGGACAGATATTTTCTATGAAATTTCACGGCCATTCGGGCCGGTAAATGTTGTTAAGTCTGTTTATTATCATTTACTTAAATATTTGTATTTATAAAAATAACGTATAAACAGAGAATATATTAGCATATATATATATCTGTATTAATAAATATACATGATGCCACACGTCTCAATATATATATGTCTCTTTATCATGTTCTCAGGCTAGTTATCATATTATTTATGAAGTGGTCACACCTGGAAACGGATTGACATCTTGTTTTGATTCTAATCTGCAGGAACAGAAGTATCTCGGCATTTTCTCGGCGAAGTCTTTTAATATCGTTAAAGAACGGTAATTATTAGGTTGGTGCAAAAATAATAACGTAATAATGTCGTTTTCTGACGTATTTTTTAACGTCAAAAAACGACATTATTACGTCATTATTTTTGCACCAACCTAATACAACGTCTGTAAAAAAAAATTAAACTAGCAATCAATACGGATGCTAAATGTTGAAACTTGTATACATTAATTTTTTTTTATTTTAAAATAAAATACAATGTATGAACAAAATACATGTTCATACACAAATATGACAAAATGTTTACTTTTATTATTTTAATTTTAATTCCCAACACATATTCCCGATGTTTCAAATCGAGATGAACGAAACGTTGTGGTTTCTATTCCTTGCCTGGTAAATTGCACTAACATAGAGTTTAGACATCCGTCAGTCTGAAGATACTATGGACTTTTCTGTAAATGGTGTTTCATTGTAGCGTCAGTTGTGTCCTGATTGGCCAATTCGCGAATGGCATTTCCTCTTATACTATGCAAAGACAACTTTTGATGCTGACTAGACTTCGGGTTTTTCTTCTTTGTTTGTTCACCTTTCACCGTTGAGAAAATAGTCACTTTGCATTTAAAAAGTCCTTTCGGAACTAAATCTACCATTCGTCCATGCATTGAACACTGTTGCCATATCTGGTCTGAGGCTCTTGCAATTCATTTCGAGGTTCTTGACAAAATTCAAAGAAGGCAATCAGTCCTGACCAGGCATCTCGACTCCATTCACTTTCTCAACAACGCGACGTGGCTTCTCTCTGTTTTTTCTACAAATATTTTCATGGCAACAGTTCTGATGAGCTTTTTCCCCTGGTTTCGTGCTATTAGTTTGGCATCTAGGTCTCACCTGTTCACTGTTGAAATAGTTCAATGTAACCGCCACTTCCTTTCCAATAGTTTCTCTTCTTGCACTTCCTGCCCGTGGAGCTCCTTTCCGTTTACCTGTTTCCCCAATAAATGCAATCTTCAAAAATTTAAATACAGCGTCAATCGTCATCTTCTGTCTTTTCCTCAATCCTTCCTATACCAGGTCTTTTCTCTCACTTTCGCTCCCTGTAACCTCCTGTGGCATTCCCGCCTTGCTTGAGAGGAAATGATTAAACAACAAGAACAATAAAGCTTACAGCCTCTAGTACGATTGTTCAGCGGCTATAGATTCTTATCTGTTTTGGCTGATTCCAGTGGTATCAAGATCTCCTTTACGGACATCATATGACGGAATTGGTGTCTGTCTTCAGAGCGCTTTCTCTGAATCATCACTGTGTAGTGTACATGAAGTCCTTATGCATTTGACCTTCGTCTATTTGCCCGACGTGTCGAAACCAGCGCAAGCATTTTTTAAGAGGGTGTAAATGCTGGGAATCCTATTCCTCTCAAGGTTGGTGTTGCTGGGGATTTTGTTTTGCATCAAACGCGTTTTGTTCTTGAGCAGCCCACAGTGTACAATTCCACAGCCGTACTAGAGGGAGTTCACAACAAAGCACTGTAAAATTGAATCTTGCTGTCTTCTATCAGTTTATAGCTCTTTCATGCTCTCTTTGTCAGTCACGACAAGGTGGTAGCAGCCTTACTGATACATTCGTTTTGGTCAGAGAGGAAATGTGTGAGTTATTGAACCCAGGGGCACAAGTCATGAACAATTTCTCAAATTCAATGTCTGTTTATATTGCTTTTATTGCCACTCTGAATTAAGCCTCCTTTTTTGTTATTTTATCATTTCTCTCCTCGAGGAGTAGGAGGCATTGTGAAATGATTGTGCAGTTTTGGCGCTAGATTATCTTTTACAATGATATTCACAGTATACAAGGCTTAAGAGCCACTTGAGATAGACGGTTACAGAGTAAAGATCATCACCCCAGGCAAGGAGATAACGCAACCAAGACTCAAGGGGCAACCGGAAGTGAAGGAGAAAGGAAAAAAATACAAGGAAACGGAAACCCAAACCTAAGCAGAAAACAAGAAAAGACAAAATTGTTAACGTATATCATACGTGGATTTTTGCTAGAACGACACTATGACTACGTTTGTTTGGAAGCAGAATATAAACTTTTTAGTCTTATTGGAATGTTTTAAATTATTTTCTTTTGAGTGTTTATTAAAGAAACGCATATGTTTGTCTCATTGTACGCTTTTAAATTGCATTGAGAAGACACTGGCTTCAATTCTGTTGTACACATAGGTGAATCGACCAGATTGATATTTGGTGATTCTTATAATCGATATTTGGTTATTTCTTAGGCTCGTATTTCCTGGTGTCTCCTAACATTGCAGATCCCCTTCATTTTGTCATATCTAGTGATGGTTTTATTGTTGAGACTGACATAAACATCTCTGCAGGTTTGGTTTAAGCGAAGATGCGTGCGCACATTCCGAATGCCAAAGTAAGACAGTAAAAATTTTGGAAATATGTGCACACAGATTTCATGAGTTTCCAATATAGAAGATACATTACTTACTATGGAAAAAATAGAAATATAAAAATAAAATTTATAAACAAAAATCAAAAAAATCAAATTAAAATAAGGCATTTGCGTTTTCCTTTAAAACGCTTATCTCTCTCTTTTCTTTCTTTCTCTCTCTTTCTCTTTCTATACTTCTCTCAACTAATGAGGCGGTAACCCTCAAAAATAGGAAGAAGAAACGACTGAACCCTGCTAAAATCACCGGAACTTTGCATGAGCAGAGCATATTTATTTGTGATTAAAAATACCAAAAATAAGGGAGGCTCCGCGCATCACTTCCGTTAAAAAAAAAAAATGGAAAACAAAGTAACGCCGGAAAACAAAATAATTTAACCAACCCAAAAAATTGACACAAACAGACTTTTGATGTTCGCGCCAATTTCTTGACCCTGGTCAACAAGGATGAAGACCACACATCCTTGACAAAAAGACATATGGGACGCACAGAAGACAGAGTAGACCTGAACGACACCAAGAGAAAAGAACAGTTATCGGCTACTTAGATTTCTGCTATGTTCAGGGCCTAAAGAAAACACACCATATTGAAATCTGACTTAATTTCTGATATTGCAACTATCCCTATCATTGATTTAACTTCCAACGGACGAAAGAGACATTTCTTCAGACTGCTATCAATATTCGCTTTGTTAACGAATTTTGCTACGCCGAATTCCAAACCACTCACGCATTAATAAAAAAATAAATAAATATATTATTTATTTTAGCCCTTGAGTCAGTTCGTTTTATTATCAAAGTTTTCGAAAGAATAATAATCCTACTAGCTACCCACACGGCCAATGTCCAGATGTTAATATATATGCCACAGAACAGGATTAGTCAGATTTTCATCGGGGAATTCGACAACAGTTTGAAGCCATAAAAATTGTGATTCTCGATTTATAGGCAATTAAAGAGAGAGAGAGAGAGAGAGAGAGAGAGGGGGGGTGCGTACGAGCGTATGTGTGACCTGTATGAAAGAGAATTTAAGTGAAAGGAATGTGTGAGAAAGTTCGATGGTTATGAAAATGTGTGTGTGTAAAACAGCGGAGGACTGTATCAAAGTTAGAGAGTGTTTGAGAGAAAGAGAGAGCGTGTGTGTGATTAAGAGAAAGTGTGTGTCTAGGTGTGCGTGAGAGAGAGTGTATGTTAGAGAGTGATTGAATGTGAGATAAAAAAGAAATATAGCAAAAGTGTGCGTGTCTGTGTAAGGGAGGGAGAGAGGGAGAGAGGGAGTGAGGGCTACTTTAAAATATGTGTGAGGCAGAACAAGAGACATTTTATGAGAGAGACTTTTCTCTCTAAGTGGGAGTGCATGTGAGAAAGAGTGTCGTAAGATGGTGAGAGAGACGTGAATGAGGGTTTGTGAGAGAAAGGTGAAAGAAAGACAGAGAAAGAAAGGTGAAAGAAAGACAGAGAAAGAAAGAGAGAAGGGAAGAGAGAGGAGAAGAGAGAAAAACGACGCTCGATTTTCGGTAGATTATAAAGGCAGACATTTCAACTGATCGCCTTACAATAAAAAGCAGGTGCCATCGTGATTTGAAACACATTATGGCGCTGACAGGGTTGCACGCTTACAAAATGATACATAAATCTTGTCTCATCAATCAACACGAGAAATATCAAAGGTCATTTCAGGGAAAATGTCTTGAATGTTCAGAGAAATGAAGGCGTCCTACTCAATAAATCAATACGACGCATCTCGAAATCTTCTATTTGATTTTCTTCATACCATAAGAGCCTGCCTGCTTGTCTGTCTGTCTGTCTGTCTGTCTGTCTGTCTATCTATCTATCTATCTATCTATCTCAGTTTGTTCCTATCTATCTATCTATCTATCTATCTATCTAAGTCTGTTCCTATCTATCTATCTATCTATCTATCTATCTCAGTCTGTTCATATCTATCTATTTCAGTCTGTTCATATCTATCTATCTATCTATCTATCTATCTCAGTTTGTTCCTATCTATCTATCTATCTATCTATCTATCTATCTATCTATCTAAGTCTGCTCCTATCTATCTATCTATCTATCTATCTATCTATCTATCTATCTATCTATCTCAGTCTGTTCATATCTATCTATTTCAGTCTGTTCATATCTATCTATCTATCTATCTATCTATCTATCTATCTATCAATCTCAGTTTGTTCCTATCTATCTATCTATATATATATCTATCTATCTCAGTCTGTTCATATCTATCTATTTCAGTCTGTTCATATCTATCTATCTATCTATCTATCTATCTATCTATCTATCTATCTCTGTCTTCATATCTATCTATCTATCTATCTATCTGTTCATATATATCTGTCTTTCTATCTATCTGTCTGTGCATTTCCGACTGTCCGTAAACTATCTACTCTTTTTCCGAGCACTGCTTTCTATTAAGGCATCTAGCTAGTCCCTGCTTCAGACACCTTCTCAGGCACATTTGTATTTTCTAAACACCGAATGAGTCAAACTGTGATTTCTACTGGTCGAGCATTAGTTACAGTTTCTGGGAGAGAGAACATAATCTTTCATAATCAGTAGGTTTTAAATAATACCAATGCGTGGAACACTCGGTCACGATGACTTGCGCAGCCATCGTCGACTTCTGAAGAATTCAGTCCAATAAATTTAATGCATAATTCTTGAGTACACAATAGGTATAGATTTCCAAATGAGTCATAGGCAGTCATCGCCTTCTCAGACCGATGATACTAAGAAGTCACTTTCCAGACATATCGACCATCGTGAGATTCGGACACTACTCGGAGACCGAACATTCTAACCAAAATAAGCTCTCTACCCTCTCTCTCTTTTTCTCTCGATATATATATATATATATATATATGTGTGTGTGTGTGTGTGTGTGTGTGTGTGTGAACATTGAAGTTAATACTCAGAGGCTGTTTCATGCTAGACGCAATCGTCAGGCCTGACGATTGTTTCTAGCGTGAAACAACCTGTCGCCTCTGAGTGCTGACTTGAATGTTCCCTTTATATATATATATATATATATATATATATATATATATATATATATATATCGGTTAAGTTACAGTTATACTAGCAATTTGGAAACTACAATAAAACGACAGAACGCCAGCAATTTCAAGGCGTGCATCAAGATATCGTTAATAGTGAAACATGTAAATAAGGCCAAATATCCACTGGACGGAGTCTGTAAAACGGTTTGAGTGGTTTGCAAAAGCGGAAGTAAAGGACGCAAATGCCCAGAGAAAGGGTTTGCGTGGTGCACAGAAAGCAGCTTCAAAAAGAGATGATGCAACCACAAGTCATCGTTCAGACTAGAAAGCCATTGGAATTTTACCAGGCTGGCCAGCCATGTGTAGGAATTAAAGAAAAAATAATAAAAGTCCTAAGTTGGAGCATACTAAGAAGAGTTAGGCCTTACAGTAATGGGTATGGTGTCTGCAAGCTGTGCCGAGAAGAAAACTTTGCAATAATAACGTATCCCGAGAAGAAAAAGCTATTAAATTAAAGGTCTGAAGTCATATCGGGATGTAATTACACTAAAAAGTATATTTTGGGTTTGTCCGAACCCGGATGAAAGTACGTATAATTTTTTTTTACTCTCCCTTCTCTCTAATTACCCCTCTTTTGCCTACCGCTCAACTTCCATTGCATTTGCTGTTGTGCGTACGTAAATAATAATACTGTTAAGGATACTGACCAATGTAATTGTAGGAATCTTAACCAATGACCATTGTCAAACAAATGTTTAGCCGAATCCCTTGTGTATCTTTGTTCTATCTTTACAATAGAAAATCAGAGGGTTGAAAAGTTCTATATTAGTAGTACTAAGAATTCTTTCAAAACCCGGTGATATCAACACATCGTTTTTACTAATAATACTTGGAGGTTGAAAGATGAAAATAAAACTCCTTAAGTGAAATAGAAAATTTGAAAACTAGTAAGGACATGTAGATCTTTATATGAACCTTGTTTTCTGTGTTTACAGGAAAAATGCAGATTATCAGGTTCTTGAATAGGGATGCACTATTAAATCAAAGAATTGAATTAACGGTTAATTGTAAACATATCATACTCTACAATCTTGCTAGACTTTGAAATCTGACAATTGCTTCTCCTTGTTGCACCATATAAGGCTTTCTGTCAGTAAGTAATTGTGACGTAGTATAATTTTTATATTAATCTTTTAGTATTGTCGATAATATTTAGTCTAGTTCGGCTAACATTTCAAAATTTTGTATTGATTGATTTTATTAACACCCAATATAAAGACCCTTTAATTAACAGTTGTATTCTACTTTGTACGATCTATATATTTAAATAATTTTCTTACATTTATATGTTTAAAGAATTTTCTTTGATCAATATATTAATAATAATTTTGTTCGATCTATTTTTTTAAACTTTCCATTTATTTCTTAAAGAGCAATATTATTTACCAACTATAAAAATGAGAAAATTTAATTTTTTAAACTCATTGGGTATGTAGTTTGTCAAGTATCTTGTTAAATTAAGTTTCTTCTCCCATAGGAAATGGCATGTGTCTAATGTGTAACACTATAGCAAATTTATATTTCTATCGAATATGACATCGAGCTCGTCTACGATTATAATCCGTGGGTTCTGTGCTTTTACGTCTTCTTAATTTTAACTTACTTTGAACTTAGATGCTATCTCTTCCCTTTTCTTTCTTACTGTTTCTTCTTCTTTTTCTCGGGAAAAGAGGGTGTTTATTGCTTTTTAATCACAATAAATTATCTACTCACCAATCATTTATTAACGCCTGATGAGATGTGTTGATACGCATCGAAACATGATTGCATTTGTGTAGCGTCTTTACATGTTTTTGATGTAATATCCTAAAATAAAGTATATATATATATTCGATAATAAAGTATATATATATATATATATATATTTCGATATTTTCGATATTGAGTACTTTACCACAAAGCCTGCTTGCTTCAAATGCCCCCTAACCACTAAAACCAGCAATTTTGTTTTCAAAAACAATATTTCGAATTAACACTATCTATCTATCTATCTATCTATCTATCTATCTATCTATCTATCTCAGTCTGTTTCTATCTAACTATCTGTGGCTGTTCAGATATATATTATGATTATATCCTAATTTATTAATCTAGCTTATAATTAATTTCCAATTGTGGGAACCAGCTTTCATTACGAACCATCTTATTTTAATTTTTCCTTCAATAAATTTTGCACGTGATGTGAAAACGTTCAAAAGGCAGTTGATTGACAAGAATAAAGCTTCACAATCGACACCAAAAGCTGGGATCGGGTCGGAGAAAGTGATTTATGTGCGTGGTTTGGGATTCATTTAGAGTCCCTTTAAACGCATTGAAACAGTAAATTCACATTTATATGTCCAGCAGCTGCAACATGTCCATAGATATTTCGCGGAAAAGCGCCCTGCGTTCGTCAATCAGAAAAATTTTCTCTTCCATAGCAACGCAAGGCCGCATACACCAAGAACAAAAAAGCAAAAAAAAAAAATTACTTTGGAACTCGATTGGTCTGTTTCACCGCATCGCCATTTTCCCCTAACCTTACAGCAATAGATTATTACTTTTTTCGATCGCTGCAAAAAGCTTTGACGGGGAAATTTTCTTTAATGAAAACCATGTATCAAAGAGTTACCTTGTAAGTGGCAATAAATCATTGTAAATAATAGTGAATATGGAAATGAATAAAATATAGTTGTACTGCAAAAATATTTTGAAGACTAGAGTTGATAAAGAAAAGAAGACATAATCTATGACGCAGTCTAATATTTCTCCTTCTTTCGCCATCAGCCATGGAAGGAGTCATTGGGGGTTGTCTACCATTCTCCTCCATCTGTCACGGTTTTGTATTACAGCATAAAAAGATCCTCGGTGTTCTCATCATGTGGCGTGTCTTGGGCGTTTTAGCTCATCCATCTCCACAACCGATCTCCTCCAACTAGGTGATTCGCCTTGGTCGTGAAAACGAGGACATTGTAGTTTATCAGAGAAATCTTTCCACCCTGGCTGGTGACCTGCGTCGTGGATGTCCTTCGCCCAGTGGTGGCACCCCAGTACGTGAGCTTAGCCTGCCTATAGAAACTTATCTCATTTGCTGGATATTTTGGCATGTTTGTTTGATACAGTAGCAGCAGCAACGGAGATATTCAGCAGGGTACAACCGGAAGTCCCAGAAGTCATATAAACAATAATTGAGCCCTTTCTTTGTCTCTTCTCCATTTTGAGTTTCAGCGGCCTCTACATTCATGGCCCGCTCGTTTCAACTTTTCATTTTCAACGTCAGCAACCTCCAAACTTAACTCTAAGGTCTACTCTCAACCTTTGCTGCAGAAAAGAGGTGGCACTGCCCTGGTAGCTTGAATACAGATTTATCGTTCCTCTCATGGGAACCAGCTGAGAAATCTTCCAGCTAAAGGAAAACTACACACAACCCTTGCTGCAGAAGACTCGTACCAGTCCTAACAGTTTCACACCCAGATTTCTCGATTCTCCTCTGGGAACAACTGGAGAAATCTCTCTCTACAAAACATCTACTCAATGGGAGAACTTTGTTAACTGGGAAATCCCACATTTCCCCAGCAAAATACTACAATTTTCCACTCTCTTTCAATCAGAAATAAAAGCTGTTGAACAGTTATTTCGAGAATTGGATTTTGTTCATTCCACTCTCACTCTCGAGCACAAACACACAGACAACCGGGAAAAAAATTATAGCACACGAGCTGAAACAGTTTACTGGGGTGTAATCTATATCAGATTAATAGGAATTAATTGAATGGTAAAATAGAAAATACTTGTTTCGTACTTCGAAAAGATTTCTTCAAACTAATAATGGTTTTCATTTGCTATTGCTTTAATTAGTGAAATTAATATCTAACAGACTGCAGATCGAAAGTTTCATTATAGGAAATGTTTTATTATATTATATTTATTAGAGAAATGTTTTTATTATAGGAAATGTTTATGACATATTGTTTTAATATAGTAATGTTTATTTTAGAAATGCTTTATTATAGGAAATGTTTATTATAAATATTGTTTTAATATAGCAATGTTTATTATGGAAATGTTTTATTATAGAATTGTCTATCATTAAAATGAATATCTTGTTGATTATTATAGAATGATTTATTATAGAAAATATGCTTCTCGACAGAACTCGAATCTGTATTCTCCTTTTTAATCCGAGAAGCTAAATTGCGAAAGACTTTACAACAAAGCAAGGCACATTTACACGAAAAAAATGCTGATCTCTTGTTGGGATATTTAGAAATTTATATCTATTTAAGATAATTTTCGTACAATAAACACAATTAAATTCATTGTAATGTATTCTTTTATTCCGACATTTTTTATTATTCTTATAAACATTATGTATATATATACTAGCCTAAATGGTGCCCGATAGAATAGTAAGTGAAACTGGGTACACGGAACCTTTGGGTGCCGTCGATAGCTGCGGGATTATGACCGAGGGCTGGAACGTGCTGGCCTTGTTCAAATTGCTGATCACGCTAGATAACACGCTCTTTCCCAGAAACTGTAACTAAGGTCTGCTCAGCATATTTGCAGTTTAAACCACAGGTGGGTTCTTTGGGTGTTGAATAAACACATATGCGCCTGATCAAGCGTCTGCAAAAGGGATTGGCTAGACTGGTATCCTCGAATACGAGTGGTCTGCTATAGTCAATAGTCTATAGAATAATTTGAAACATAACCGTTATCGCTTGCCTAATAACCGATAGGATAATACACTAGACCTTACTACTCATAAAGCACCATTGATCCACATATGTCAATAATTAAGCCCCAAAACAAAAAGAACATGCCATGACGATTTCGTTCAAGTATGAATCAGACTGACGCCGCTTGTTATTATTATTATTATTACACTCATCAATTTCAAATATATTTTATCCATTTCTGAGACTGTAATACCCGTATGTTGCCAGTTTTTCTATGTTAATAAGCACCAAAAAAGGAATATAAAACACAATATTCAGAACAAGAGTTTAAATACAGCAAATTTGACAGGCGAATTATTCAAAATAATAAAAGACAAAATTATTCGTAAATATGAAAAATAGAAAAAATTGATCAATTTTCAAATTATTAATAATAGTCAATAGCATGGTCTGTCATCTTGCTGCAATCGTTTTCTGAAGTTTTTGATGAGATTTGTTGAAATCTTTTCTGGGATTTTCTTCCATTGTTCACTGGTTACACGTTCAAATCCAGAAGGTTTTTTGGTGACCGACGGTTTATTCGAAATTTCAATTCTAGCCATAGTCAAGTCAGGACTCATTGAAGGCCATGGCAGAACTGTAATCGTTTTCTGAAGACACGCAGTCTCTTATTTAGACGTAAGTTTTGGGTCATTATCTTGCTGGAAAGTAAATCGCCGACCAAACTGAAGATTTTTTTCATCTAGAATTTTGATATTGTCTGCCGATTTCATTATTCTTGTTATTGCAGCTAATTGTCCAGTACCTCTTGAGCTAAAACAACATCGAACCGACTCCATGTTTTAATTTTGACACTGTGTTCCTTGGGAGGAAAGCCTTCTTGCACCAAATCTTCTGTACATCATTATGTCCAAAAGATCAATTTTTGTTACATCACTCTATAGTAAATATTCCCAAAAGCAATTTTCTTTATACAAGAACGTTTTGGCAAAATAAAACCGAACAGTAATGTGACATGGTTTGTGAAGAGGGGTTTGTTATGGTCAGTTTACATACAACCCATTTCTATCTAAACAGCGTTGTATTGTACGAATACTTATGCTGATATCCACCGTTGCAAAACTTTTGGCGATGTCTTTCAAAACAATTCTTGGGTTTATCTCGCGACACAGTTTTCTTGCAGTTCTCGGTGATAATTTGGGTTTTCTTTCACGACCAGGCAAATTCTCTGCCACGCCAAACTGTTTAAACTTCTTTACAACGGACTGTGTCGTAGATATAGAGATAGTTAATCGGTTTGAAATATAGCGGTAAATGATTGCTGTCTTGTGGAAGTTAATAATTCTGTCTCAAGTCAAAGCTAAGCACCTGTATCTTCCCCATCGTGTTGTTAAGGTAGGAATAAAAGCAGTGACACTCTATACGCCACGTGATGTTCTTTGCTGGAATTATCACCAATGTTCTACTGAATAAATAGTCTAGAAAGCGTCACCGACAAAATAATTATGTAAATTACTTATACGAATCAATCAATTTAAAACGATATTTTTTCCTGTACGAATAATTTTCTCTTTTTCTATTTTGCATAATTCGCCTGTCAAATGTGTTGTATTTAACCTATTTTTCTAAAAATTTAGTTTTATTTTCCCTTTTTGTGCTTATTAATATATAAAAAACCTTACATCATACGGGCATTAGATTCTGAGAAATAGATAAAAATATTCAAAATAATTTCGTCATTGACTATATATATATATATATATATATATATATATATATAGTTATATATATATATATATATATACACACACACACACACACACACACACACACACATATATATATATATATATATAGATAGATAGATAGATAGATAGATAGATAGATAGATAGATAATGTTATTGCTTTTTGACATTTCAGTTAAACCAATGAATCTCCAAATATAATCCGAGAAGCCATTTCTTTTTTTTTTCTTAAATATAATCCTTCCTTTTAACCGAAGTGATCTATAGCAATTGTCGCTGTAGATCGCCGAGAAAAATGTCGATACTGTCGTCTCCACCGTGGTGTACTCTTAAGAAATGTTTTACTCTCGACGATTGGAAAATACTTCTATAATATGAAAAGATATTTGAAAGCAGAATTTACTGGTTTCTCCCTCTTTTCTTTTTAGAATTTAACAAGCATTTTCATGAATTCTGAGAAAAAAATAATCAGTTTTGGAATATCTAGAATTTGTTGCCATCATTAGAAGCCATAAATTTGACAACATATAGAGAAAAAAAGTTGTATCATAAAAATTATAAATTCCAAAATGGCCGATGTTTAACTTTAAAAAAAATCCTCATATTCAAATTGAACGGATATAAAATCCCCTCAGAATGAAAACAAGTAATTATCCTCGAAACTTTGGCAGATAATTGAATGACAAAATGAAAAAATAAACTCTATGTAAAGTGTTTCGTTCTTCAAAACGACTTCATCAAACTAAAATAAAGTTTTAGCTGATATATATATATATATATATATATATATATATATATATATATATGTGAAATCCCGTTTCAGAATTTTAGAAAAATGCTATATATTTAAGTAACTGTTATTGAAAAGTTATTTTTTGTACACAGACCGGCTCTAATAATTTGAACTTTTGCATTCATATATATTAACCAATCAGCGACGTCGTATGAGATTGGCACTATTCTTTGAAATTGTAGACGATAAAAATTTCTTAGAATGAAAATTTGGAGGCTAACTTCAGAACATTATCAGCAATATTTCCCTCCTTAAAAGGAATGTTTATAAATTGGGAAAATATTTATTAACCAGTAAACTTGAAATTAATAAATCTAATTTTGGGGAATTCTGGAGTCGTTATTTTCATTATAAGTCTGATCAATTCTTGTTCGTTAACTAGTCTTTTAGTGAACCTTTGATCAGTTTGTTTGTTCGTCTGTTTGTTATACAACAAAACTGAAATTCTCATACTTTATTAATTATTCACAATTTTGCCATAATTATTCGTGTATATTATATTACAAAAAGGCTTAGCGATATTGACACACAAAAGAAAACATACCAGTTAAGTTTGTTTACATGCGTCAACAGGTAGCAGCGAGCTTCTGCGTTTTTATGCGGCCGATAACTACAATTTATACGTATAAATAAAATAACCTAAATCAGTATCATATACATTCTCTCATATGTAGATGCATTTTCTTTTTATCCTATATTAACGCAATTCATTCCGTTGTACTGTAAATAAAGATACATAAAATATTATTCGCAAAGAATCTTTATAATTCATTTCTTTCAGTTTGGAAGAAAGATAATACTCAAGTAATAAAAATATTGAAATTTGTAGATCCGTGTTTGAAGATTCACTTATTTCTTCCTTAAATACGCAGATACACCTGTATACCGTATATACTCGTGTAACGTACGATCCCCAAATTTTCACTTATAAAAAATGATTTTAACATGTATTTCGTGTATCATGCGCGTTCCTTTTTTGCGAGACTAAATTACAATTGCAATTTCTCTTTTCCTCTATCTCTTTCTCCCATCTTCTAGTTAAATTAAAAAAGTAAAAGAAAATGATAAAAGTATCGTTAGTAACGCTATACTCGTTACGTAAATACATAAAGTCAGAAACAACCAAACTAGAAACAGTTTAAAAAGAAATGCATATTTGCTATGTTCGGATTTTATAAGACGATACTTAATATGTGAATATTACATGCATTATTATTGGATACAGTTAAGTAAAACATCAGTTTTATCAAATTCAAGTTTATTTTAAATGCGGCTGTACTTTTTGACTACAGTAAATGGATATATAATTTGGTCAATTCAAAAATTGCATGATACGCAAGTATGTACAGTATATATATATATATATATATATATATATATATATATATATATATATATAAAGAAATATAGTCTTAAGGTGTGCTATATTTATGGAATAAAGTGCTCAATATCAGAGATAGAGCGTGTGTAAATATAAAAGTGAACATAGAAGTCAACACAGTCTGTTTCATGCTATATGCAATCGTCAGGAGGGCCTGACGATTGCATATAGCATGAAACAGACTGTCGCCTCTAAGTGTTGACTTCTATGTTCACTTTTATATATATATATATATATATATATATATATATATGCAATGACACCAATTCAGTCGGGTTTCGATCCGAGCTAGAGGCAACCGGATGTCTAGCCACACTGATGAGCTGTAAAACAGCGAAACAGTCTGTCTGTGGATGACGTTATATTGGCTCCTGAAATAAATATTAATTTCAGTTGAGCTCTCTAGGGAGTAAGTTTGGGTTTGTAAACAGTGACTATTATAGCTTATATATAGCGAGACTCTTCGCATAGCGAATTGAGTCACTGTCAGTCACTGGGCGTGTTTCTAAAAATAAATACGCTAAAAATCCACCTGCTTCCCTGCCGTGCGCTTAGTGGTAGAATCTCCGGCTGACACCAATTCAGTCGGGCTTCGTTCCGAGCTAGAGGCAACCGGATGTCTAGCCACACTGATGAGCTTTGAAATATATATATAATATATATAATAAAAAGGCTTAAACACTAATATTCCATGGTCATAATTTATTCCATTGGAATCGTAAATACGATCCAATTCATCAGACCTACAAATTCAAAAAGAAAACAGAAAAAACAACTCCGGAAATAAAAAATAAAATTTAGAGAGAGTGTAAGTATGAGAGTGTGGGACGAATGTTAGAGCTAAAGAGAGGGGTAACAGACGAGAGGAGGAGGGAGATTAAACCTTAACAGAGAGAAGTTTTAGAGAGGTGAGTCGAAGAGGTTTAAGTGAGAGAAATATGAATATTGTCGGATGTCTAATACATCAAAGATACATTTCGTGGTGACATACACACACCATAGACGATCTAATGTTAAAGATCAGAAGAAGAGGTAGGGAGAGGAAAAGAAAAGAAAAAGTGGTGGGGGAGAGAGATGGGGCGGGGGAAACTAAAACTGAAGGACATTTACTGAATGGGCCGATGTGTAATTAAGAAAATTTGACAAAAATAATATCGACTACAGGTTACAAATCAAATATAAACATATAAAAAATAAATATAAAGATTATCTAATCTAGCAAGGACCTATATTTTTTATGTTCAAAACCACATACGAATACACACATACACAATGTGTATATTTACCACTAATATTATATATATATATATATATATATATATAAGAGGAAAATTTCATTACTAAACAAACAAAAAGATTCATTCTTCATTCAGCGTACAACTGTTGTCTTATCAATTCGTCCTATATGAGAGTAAATGCTTAACAATTTCCTCACGGACGATGAGGAGACTTGGGGTAAAAAAATGTGGTTCTACTGAAGAATATTATGGACATGTACAGGACACGTTTGCCAAGGATCAACAACAAACAATTGAAATTTCTCTTCAAACGAGAAAATGGGTTGGAGAATTTGATACTCACAAGTCTTATTGAAAGCTAGAGAGAAATGCTAGTAAAATACCTAACTAGTTTGTGTAAACGGATGATATAGAATGGACTGGGAGAGATAATCAGAGGATAAACATTGCTTAGAACTACAAAAGATAGGACGTTGTAGAGAGCGACAATCTATTAAACTTATTAATTATATTGTATTACTGTAATGTTGAGTGAAACCGGCCTCGAATGTAATGTCCCGTATTCCTTTGGATCTTGTCGATTCGACCGATATGACAGGGTTTATGTGATCTGGTTAACGCAAGGCCTGTGCCCTGGATAGATCATACCAGTTTCACCACCAAAGGATTCAATTTTGAGCCAAACACGTCGTTACAATTATTTCGTGAGATAAACGGGTGTCTCCTACTGTAATATTGAGTACTCAGTAAGAACAAAACACTTCTATGGTATAAACAATCTACGAATAAGCCTGTTTGACCAGTGACACACGACATGGCCTTTCAAAAATAAAATAAAAGGTTTATTTGTTTACCTTTGAACCTGTAAAAAACATGGAAAACACCAATGTAATTCAATAACTGAACAACAAATTAGTCGCCACTTTTTTCATATTTTTAAACACGGTAGTAGAAAGGAGAGAGTTCAACAGATAGTTTTGAATTTAAAGTTATCTTCTAGATTGTCTGCTTACCAAAATCGAAGTCTGGCTATTTTATACATGGTTTACTTTATTAAGGAAGATGGGTTCATGCTTTTCGAGGTATTATCATGTTCTTAATTCGCCTAGTCAGATCGAGACATTCATTGGGATGTCATTCATAGCACAAAACACGTTCAGAAATATCTAAACTCTCAGCTATATACAGATCGATTGTGAAAAATGGCTTCGAGCGAGTGAAGTGTGAATCATCTTCATCGTGAATCATCGAACCCCGTGGGCAGGTGTTACAGAATCACAAAGAACTCTATCAGATAACAGAAGGCGCATTACTGTAGCAACAACTAAAATGGATAGTACATGTAACTCGAATAGGGAATAATGACGTTCCACTGTACGCCAAACAAAAGGCAAGGAAGGAAACTCCCATTAATACTGGGAAGGCCGTTAAACAATTCCAGAAAAAAATTGTTTTCAAAGAAAGATTTTATAAATTTCAGCCGACAACAAGTTTAAATGATAGGTCAATGAATGCCGAATGTTTCCTTATAAGGAAACGGCAAATATTACTATTACCATCTCGAAGTAAACATTAACTCAACAAAGATTTGAATTCGCCTCGCCAAGTAGCGTTATAAGTATGAAGCTGGTAGACCTGAAAACAGGTCGGATTTAAACACGGCGGGGTTTCAAGGAAAATTAATCTTTACAAAGACCTATATATATATATATATATATATATATATATATATATATATATATATATATATATATTGTGCGTGTGCTTCTTTTGGTTGCTTTTCTAATCTCACAGATCGCTGCTCGTCTGCAGATGTCAATCTTCACTGTCTCTTACACTATTTGCCAGAAGTATGTAATATTTATATCTGCAAATATATTGTATGTCAGTCCCAGAATGATCATTCCTCGTCTAATCTCACAGACCATTGCTTGTCCAAGGTTGCCAATCCTCATCGCGTGTTACACGATTTGACTCATGTATCTAATCTTAAGATTAACAAACATATTTTCTGCTCTAGAACCATGATGGTTGGTCTAATCTTACAGAAAAATGATTGTTTTACTGATGTCAGTCTTCATTGGGGGGTGGGGGGTTACACGATTTGCGAGTTGTGTTTATAGATAAAATGTATCGATGGTCTTTTCTATAGAATGATTTAAGGTAGTCGCCAAAGTTCTTGATCGTGACTTTAAACCTCATAGGGTACCCAACTATTATAGAGCCCGGTATTAGATAAGATATTGTTATCTACACTGAATGTCTGCTAGACAGAAATGGTGACGGAACCTATCGTTCTGATCAACAATGACCAAGGTTTTAATGATAATGTTCTTTTTTTTTTGTTGTGAACCTGTCTCTATTACAAAATTCGTGCTTATTTGGTGTTTTTTAAACAATTTAAATAATATCTGTCTATATTTTTGAGATGAGGTGTTGTGAATTATTTACACTGTTTACATTGTTTTGACTATTCTCCTCATCTTTGTTGGCATATTCGCGACCTAACGCTTTATTTCGTCCACCGGGGTAGATTGTTCTAGTTCCACGTGGCATGCCTCTTCCGGATGTCTCAGTTTAACTCAACTCTCCAAGTTTTGTTTTAACTACTGCTGTGATATGGCGACAAAGACGAGAGTAAAATAGTCCGAACGATGTAAATAGAGCACAAAAAAATTCAAACTTGAAAATAAAAAGTAAAAAGTTTTTGTAAGATACGATGCCCAGGGTAAAGATATTGAAAGAGGAAAAGTTGAAGGTCATGTCGGAAGAAGACCGTGGCAAGAACCTTGAAGTTGGCAAGTGCAAGATCTGCAAATGTTTGGGGATGAGTGTGAATGTGAATACTTTGCCAAAGCTACAATTCAGTCAAAGAAACGTCCCGAAAATCTTTCACTTTCTTCTTTGCATCCACCCACTTCAAATTCTGAGAAGTGACTTGCAGTCTGGCGCGAATAAAGAACAGTTGTTTGGGCTGTCTATTATGGTAAAATGGATAGCGATGCCTCAGGTAGTGAATGACTGTTATTAAGAAAGAAACCTTAGAGAACGTAGTGATGTGGCTAGAAAAATTAATTTCTGTCCCGAGTGATCAGATTGCGACGAAAGGGCTTCACTTGAACATTGCAATCAATCTGTTCATAATAATGTATTGGTTGATCTCCTTTTCTTCCTTTCGTTCTTTCTTCATTTCTTTCTTTCTATCTTTCTTTCTTTCTTTTTTTGTGTAAGTCTACCTCACATTTTCTCTCTATCTATCGAAGTCTGTTTATATCTATCTATCTATCTATCTATCTATCTATCTATCTATCTATCTATCTATCTATCTATCTATCTCTTTCTGTCTGTCTGTCTCTCTATATATATGTATAGGACTAATTCTAATGTAAAATTTGTCACTTAGCTAACTGATGTTATATTCAAAGTCTCTCTTGCTCTCTCTAAATATATCACTCTCTCTTCTCTCTCTCTCTCTCTTATATATATATATATATATATATATATATATATATATATATATCAGTCTGTTCATTATCTATCTATCTATCTATCTATTTATCTATCTCAGTTTCTTCATATCTCCCTCTTTCTATCTATCTATCTATCTATCTATCTATCTATCTATCTATCTATATATATATATATATGTAAGCAAATATATGGATATAGATGCGACAGTATGAAGAAAAATATACGGAAAAAACAAACAAAAATCCTAATATGCAATTATGCTGTTTTAATGTGAATATAATGTCAACGTCGGACGTTTCGGTTTAGTAGACCATCTTCAGGACATATTCATAAAACATAATTAACATTAGACTATATTTAATTCAACATGAAAAAGACGATGGACATAAGAGTAAGACTAATCAAAACAGACAACTGAAATTTTTCAAGATCAGCGTTCCGTTTCAATATGATCACGCCGGTGTTACGTGGGCGATGTTGTGAAAACGGATTCCTAAAATAGAGTATTTTGAATGAAAAATGAAAAGAATTTTATTTTAATCTAAAATTTATAAGTATGTCTGTCGAGCTAGAAAAGGGGAAATATTAAAGAAGCCATGTCTAGTATTCACCGTGCATGAGATAGATATTATGCCTGCCTCATAAATCTGTCTAAGATTTTTATTATGAATATATTTTAAAATCTTCAAAAAATCAAAATCGAAATTATGATCAGATTTATATATATATATATATATATATATATATATATATATATATATATATATATATATATGTTTTGTGTGTGTGTGTATGTATCTTTATCTTTACTTATTTCATATATTGCGCCGACTGATTGTCTTCATCGTCCTCGTCTTGAAGACAATTTTTATCGAGTTACATTGTAAATGGCGTTTGACTAGGCTATGTAAACAACAAAAACATTTGTAATGGTTAACGAGCTGGTATTGTGATTTAGATGTGCGTATGTGTAGGTATATATATATATATATATATATATATATATATATATATATATATATATAAAAGTGAACATAGAAGTCAACACTTAGAGGCGACAGTCTGTTTCATGCTATATGCAATCGTCAAGCCACGTGTGCTGTTATTTTTCTCGGCTATTTATATATATACGGGTTAGTGGTGCATTGTGGGTATTCTATTATGGCGGTTATTTCACCGGAAGTCGTTTGTTTATCTATTTAGGTCAAATTATATTGCTTGTTTTTATTTTTGTTTCTTATTTTATTTATTTATTTATTAACGTAGTAAAAATTTGTTTATATCACTTATTTAACAGTTTTGTTTTAGTTTGGGAATTTAATTAAAACTATTTGTTCAGTTTTGGGGTTGATTGTTGTAGTTCATTCTAAGTATTATTTTGGCGGGAACAGTTTTTAATTGATTATCTTTATTTGGGATTGGTTTGTTTATTTATTTACTTGGATGAATTTAGGTTAATTTATTTTACTTGTATATTTTCTCTTTTCGGATGGTCTCATAATCTTAAGAAACTGTAACAAACAAAACACAGACAAAACTAGAAAAGCAATAATAAAGATTTTTAAAAATAACGGATTCGACATAGATATAAAAACTAACCTAAACGAAGTAGATTTTCTAGATGTTACCTTCAACCTAAGAGAAGGCACACATAAACCATATAGAAAACCTAATGACAAACCACTCTACATACACACATCTTCCAACCATCCACCTTCTATAATCAAACAGATACCAAAATCGATTAACCGCAGGCTCTCTGACAATTCCTCAAATGAATCCCTATTTAACAAAGCTAAGAAAGACTATGAAACAGCCCTAAAAGATAGCGGATTCCCAGAAACACTCACATACTCACCACAGAATACAAAAAAGGCCAACAGAAGAAGAAATATCATATGGTTCAACCCACCGTACAGCAAGAACGTAAAAACAAACGTAGGGAAAATATTCTTCAAACTCTTACACAAACACTTCCCAGAATCAAGCACCTTACACAAGATATTCAACAAAAACACTGTAAAAATCAGCTACAGCTGCACCGAGAGCATGGCACAAATAATAAAAAAGCACAATAGGAAAATTATCAACAAACCACACGAACAAATTAAACCCACGTGCAACTGCAGAATAAAGAACGAATGTCCCTTAAACGGAAATTGTTTACAAAACAACGTAATATACCAAGCTACGATAAAATCACCAGATAATGAAGAAAAAGTATACATAGGAGTAACTGAAGGACCCTGGAAACAAAGAAATTATACACACAAAACATCTTTCACAAATAGTAAATATGCAAACAGTACAATGCTTTCTAAGTATATCTGGGAAATTAAAAACAAAACGCACATCACACCAAAAATATCTTGGAAGATAAGGAAAAATCATCAGCCTACAATAACCAATCAAAAACTTGCAAACTTTGCTCGGAGGAAAAAATAGCTGTCATTACTTTTCCCGACCAAAATAAATTATTAAACAAAAGATCCGAACTCATCTCAAAATGCAGACATGAAAATAAATTTTTACTACGTAACCTAAAAAATTAAAAAAACGGAAAAAATAAAATAAAAACAAATAAATATACTAATAAACAAAAATAACAAAATAACAAAAAAAAAAAAAAAAAAAAAATAGAAATACTATGTTACTTAAAAATCGAAAACCGAAAAGAGAAAATATACAAGTAAAATAAATTAACCTAAATTCATCCAAGTAAATAAATAAACAAACCAATCCCATATAAAGATAATCAATTAAAAACTGTTCCCACCAAAATAATACTTAGAATGAACTACAACAATCAACCCCAAAACTGAACAAATAGTTTTAATTAAATTCCCAAACTAAAACAAAACTGTTAAATAAGTGATATAAACAAATTTTTACTACGTTAATAAATAAATAAATAAATAAAATAAGAAACAAAAATAAAAACAAGCAATATAATTTGACCTAAATAGATAAACAAACGACTTCCGGTGAAATAACCGCCATAATAGAATACCCACAATGCACCACTAACCCGTATATATATAAATAGCCGAGAAAAATAACAGCACACGTGGCTTGACGATTGCATATAGCATGAAACAGACTGTCGCCTCTAAGTGTTGACTTCTATGTTCACTTTTATATTTACACACGCTCTATCTCTGATATTGAGCACTTTATTCCATAAATATAGCACACCTTAAGACTATATTTCTTTATATATATATATATATATATTTATTAAAGACATTTTTATGTTTAACGTTCTTTTTATAGATACAAGTATTTAAGTAAATGCTATGTTTATAATAAACAGTATTAAATAACATTTACCGGCCTGAATGTCCGAGAAATTTTCATAGAAAATATTCGTCCTTTGACAGGATTCGAACCTGCATCCTATACGGAACCGCCATTTAGCCGGGCGTGCCTAACCGATTCGGCCACAAAGGAGCGTTCAATCTTCCATGAATCTCGTACATTCATAACTGCTCATGGCGTATCAAATGT
Organism: Acanthosepion lycidas; assembly: GCA_963932145.1. Taxonomy (NCBI): domain Eukaryota; kingdom Metazoa; phylum Mollusca; class Cephalopoda; order Sepiida; family Sepiidae; genus Acanthosepion; species Acanthosepion lycidas. The sequence continues at coordinate 57,547,256 of OZ010614.1, read as the reverse complement.
AAACAAATGACGTCATACATTAAGAAATGGACAAAGTCCGACAATTTATTTATTAAAGACATTTTTATGTTTAACGTTCTTTTTATAGATACAAGTATTTAAGTAAATGCTCTGTTTATAATAAACAGTATTAAATAACATTACATTGTCGGACTTTGTCCATTTCTTTATATATATATATATAAGGTATAAAAGTTGATATATTTTTAGATGTTATACTTTTTCAATCAATAAACATCTGCGCCTGTAAATATACATAGAAACTAATGTCTACATGATCCAATGTGTGTTGCGTGTGTGTATGTGTGTGCTTAAATTTGTGTTTTGTCGTTTCCGATTGATATATATATTGTTTTTCCTCCGAGACAATCCGATCTGATAAATGCCTCTTCAACTAAGAACAAAATTGGCTGTTTGGATGAAATTATGGTACGCTAAGAAAGAAAGAAAAGAAAACAAAACAAAACAAATGAAAGAAAGAAAGAAACTATACAAAATCTTTATAAATTGATTAATTGAAAAAAAGTTTAGAATAAATCTTAATTTATTCCAAACTTTTTTTTTAATTAATCAATTTATATCGATTTTCTGCACTTTTTTCTTTTTATTTCTTCCTTGCTTTCTTTTTCTTTTCTTTTTTCTTTCTTTCATTCTTTCTTTGCACTTTAATAATTCATTCTTTTCTTTCTTTCTTGCTTGCTTTCCTTCTTTTTTTCTTTGTATTACATTCATTCATTAATTCTATTTCTTTCTTTACAGTTCGTGAATAGTTTTCCACTTTTTCATGGATTCGTCTCTTATTTCTTTCTTTCCTCATTCATTCCTTCATTCCTTCATTCCTTCATTCATTCATTCCTTCATTCATTCATTCATATTCTTTCTTTAAAATCATTAATCGTTTTATTTAATTTTCTATTTTTACTTTTCAGTTTTCCTTCCTTTTTCTTTTTCGTCCATTATTTCTATATTTTGTTTTTCATTCTTTTATTTATTTATGCTGTCTTTCTTTCTTTTGTACTTTTTCAGCCAAAAGCCTGACGCTATATCATTCAAAATACAGAATCTTATCATTTGAAACGTTATAATACACTTAAGTAAGATACACAGAATTTGAAATCAATTAGCATGACAAAATCTCAATAAGAAAAATCCCCACCCCCGCGAATCAAAAAGTTATCTTCAATTATTCATTCATTCATTCATTCTTTCTTTCTTTCTTTCTTTCTTTCTTTGCACTTGAAGTTATCTACTGTGGCCATCTCATTCGAATCTAAGTTCTTCGGGTAAAGTTTGAACCTACTTAGCAAAGTGTAGTGACATAAAATATAATAGATGTAGCAGTTCTAAATAAGCCTTGCATCAGCAGCAGCTCACGAATATAAAAAAAAAACATGTGAACCCTAAAGAAACTCTCTTTTTCTTCCGGGTTTTCCCTCTTTCGAACTCCTGATATGAACTTTCCACACTGAAGCTACAAGGGCTATGAATGCTTCACCATAAAACACATCAACAAAGTAAGTTCCCACTATAACATATTAATGTAGATCTTGTATGTAATTTGCGTCTAACTAGAGAAACTCTTGCTTTAAAATTTACTTTTGTTAATTCTGTTTTAATAAATGTTATCTTTGTATTCCAAATCAATTTGTCAGTTATTTTGGGCATGTACTTTTTACGCCAAAAACATCTCCGTAAAAAATGTTACACATTTAATTATTGAAGTAGCTAATCACTAAAAAAAGTTTCTTTTCCAATACTGTGTCCAAGATTTGTTCACTTAATTCTTGTTGAGATGTTTCTAGACTTGAAATCAATCAGGTCTCTGAATTATTTAATAGGTTGTCCAATGAGCTACAACATTATTCTTAATCTGGATGCGGTGATTTGAAATTTTTCTTCATAATAACACCTAAAACTTCGACAAGTCCCGCAAAAGGACCCTCCTTGTTTCTTCTCTCTTTCATCTTTTTCTTAACGATCTGGCTAGGAACAATCTCGGGCCATTAGTGAACATCTATTGCGCAACATCCTGTTTATGGGCGCAACTTCCTAAAACCAAGATATTCCGATCCTTGTAACTGATCTCTTTTCTGTCTTTGCTTTAACAGATCTAACGGAGCCTCAAAAACAAATATATTATTGATCCATCATCATCAATCAAACCCTGATTTATTTTAAGTCACGATGAACGGCTGCACCCCAAATGACGATTTACGCTTTGGAGGTTTATAGGGTCCCAAGTTCAATCTAGACGCCAAGTGAAAATCAGATAAACGAGCCATTGCTAAAGATGTAGGAAAAATGATGGATTCATTTCAGAAACTAGCTGTCCCTATGCTCCTTCCCCTATGCTCCTTCCCCTATGCTCCTTCCCCTATGCTTACACGTGTCAACCATTTAATTCAAGCAAGATTTTTGAAAGAAAATAAAAAAAAAATGTTAGGGTGTTAAAAGACTAGGATTCAAGGAGATAGAATAAACAGAAGAAACGTAAGCTTCGAACTTAGGCTTACACTTAGCAATTTTAACAGTGAAATGATGAGACCTAGCTGCCACTCTAGTACGGCGCTTAAAGCTCATCAGAACAATTACCGTGAAAATATTTATAGAAAAGGTACAGGGAATATCTATTACGGCGTTGGAAAAGTGACTGAAGCCGAGGTGCTAGGTCACGACCGATTGTATTGCAGATTATTCTTGTCTTCTGCTTCTCTAGTAGAAGCACAACAACAGATGCGGCATTAATATTCAATGCAAGGACAAACGGTCGTCATATAAATGTGCAAAATAAATTCTGACGATAAAAATGTCTGTAGCCCAATACAGGAAACCAATTTCTATAGCAGCAGACTTCAAATTCAGGTCAGAGGAAATTGGAGAATTTGAAAAAATTGAATGTTGCTGCTTTATCCACCTGGAGCTACACAATCTTCAGTTTCCAGACTTGGCTTGGTTTAATATGTTTTAGAGTGAAGAAATCTCAATGGGTTATTATTGTGGGGATCTCCCCCTTTTGACATAAGATGGACTCGTCCAAAGTATACTTATACTGACAGAGATGATATCCGTCTCGATACAGTCTTTGACTGTTTGCGACGGCTGTCGGACTCCCTGCGAAGGGCAGGGTTTCGTCCGGGGAGGTAGACAGGGCCTGAACCCGTCTAGGCGAGTTCAAAGGCTATATTTTTGGCCGAGCCTACTGGCTCGAAAATACCCACATTAAACCGGCCTTGTGCCACATTCGGTCCTTGTGGGTGGATTGATAAATACTGAGATCCGTCTCGATACAGTCTTTGACTGTTTGCGACGGCTGTCGGACTCTCTGCGTTAGCAGAGAGGAACCCGGACGAAGCTTTGCCGAAGGGCAAGGTTTCGTCCCGGGAGGTAGACAGGCCCTGAACCCGTCTAGGCGGGTTCAAAGGCTATATTTTTGGCCGAGTCTACGGGCTCGGAGATACCCACATTAAACCGGCCTTATGCCACATTCTATCCTCGTGGAGGATCGATAAATACTGAGATACGTTGAGAGATATGGAGACAGACACAGGGTGTTCTCAGAGAGTTATACACGAGTCCAGAGAGAGAGAGAGAGAGAGAGGGAGAGAGAGAGGGAGAGAGAAACTTGTACATATACTTTCTACTAACCCGCATTCCTGGACTACTAATCTTCCCTTCAAGTCTGTATTCTTACGTTTAATACACTTATTCTTCTATCTCAATTACTGGCATTGTTTATTTATTGGTGCAGGATTCCATTCACGGAATCCACAAAAGTTATTTAATGCCGACATAATTTTTAGCATAGGTTCATATGAATAGAATATGTCTTCTTTGTAACAAATCAGTTTGTAGATCAGGATTCTTTGACGAATTTTTGTAAATAGTATTTTTATTTTGTCGAGAGTGAAACGTCATATTTTTCTTTTCAAATATGAATTGTGGTAATATTTTTTTCAAAAAAATGTATTGCTGGTATTTTTGCTATAAAAAATCTATTTTTATACTTTCATAATGTTTTGACTCCAGTTTGGGGTTTAACTATTTGCTCAACTCCTGAACCCTAACAGGTGCTATCACCTCAAGTCAAGGTGGACTTTGGACCAACACCAATTCAGAGGCGGTTCTATGGTTCTCAAACCCTCCCGATCAGAGGCTTTGCTGTTGGATATAGTTTATCGTCATACCCAGGACGACTTTCCAACCTTGATAAAGTTCAAAATCATTTCTGCGGTCTTTTGGAGGAAAATTACCATCCGCTCTACAACCTATTTCGACGGACGCAACGTTGCAACATTTTCGCTGTTCACATAGCAAATGTCCAGATGAGCGCTCCATCCTTTCTTTCGATCAGTTAAGAATTTTACAGTTTGGGCACCCTCATGCTACTTCCACGGAGTTGAATCTCATTTCCTCCTCAGTTAAGAAAGTTTCATTCAAAGAACTTTACCACAAGAATTGGGACTGTGTGAAACCGACTCCCGGTTTGATGCTCCATTGAACATTCCAATCTTGACCTCTTCAAGTCAAGAGTCAGTCATAATCTTTATCCTCATAATCTTCACTACCTAACGACCTCTACTTACCTTCATGTCACATAACTCATTCAGTATTAACATTTTTCAATGTAACACTCTACCTTGAGTGGCTTTCCAGCCTTATATTGTGTGAAATTTAGTAAAACGAAAGAAAACCAGCATCAGATTATCCATGGTTTACCCGATGAATTTCGGTCCCGGTTTGATACACTTCGATCCCGTTTTAGTGCGTGTGGGGTAGGATTCCTAGCATCACCCGTCACGTTTTCATATTTGTACAAACAGTTGTAGAAAAGAGTTTCTTTGACCGCTGGTTTTAAATTCAGAGTTGTTTAACTTCTAGATTATTTGCTTACCAAAATCACAGTCTGTCTGACTTGTTTATACAACGTAAACTTACCTCCTCCATGTTTCATCCCATCAGATCACACGTTCACTTTCGTCTTCTCCACAACCACTGCTTTCGACATTTTAGGAAGCAATTCGAATTCTAGATAAAATAATTTTTTCCAGTGCTCACTAAAAAAAGGCATAAACGTAATTCTCCCTTCATTCTATTTTTTTTCTAGTTATCGCGTTTTGTCTCACTGATGCACCAAAGTGATAGTTGAATTGATAGTCATTTTTCTATACTTCCATTATGCCTATACGATATACGCCAAAATAGCTGCTATAGCCATTATTAACCTTGCCAGATGGTGAAATTTGTGTATATTAAAGAAGATAAATGATTAAAAGATTCTTCTTTTTTTCCTGTTTCAAGAACTGTCCCAACTCATTCATCTCGACGCCATTTTTAACGTCTAATGTTATTGATTGTAATGTGTAATAATTCCTGTTTGTATTTAAAAATGTCTTTTTATTTGTTTGTTCGTCGTCTCTTTGCTTCGCCAATGTTTCCAATCGACTTCAAACTCGATATTGCAATAAGTATTTTTATCTGGAGATTTTCTGCTCAAATTGTACGCTTTGCCTAAATATAGACTTTCTTCTTTCCCTTAACGACTCACAGCAGGATGAACGCTAGACATTATGCTAAACTTTATATTTAGAAACGAACATTTCACTTTTACAAACACTGCATGTCTCTCAGAACGGCAAATAAACAAATAATAAATTTGAAGTAAATTAAACTATAAATAAAATCAAATCGAAAACAAAATTTGTAAGATTGTGATACATTTGGATCCCCCTAAAATTGTCTTAGAATACATGTGAATTCAAATGGGTCCTAAAACATTAATGACTGAATACGCTGTAAATTCTAAAAGCAAGATCATCAAAACGGTTATTCACTGTCCACAAGTAAAAACAAAGAAATACATTATTTACATTATTCAGACAATTGTCCTCATATTTTTTTGCCATATTTATCACAACATTTCGGCCGTTGTATGCTCCGGCCTTCCTCAGGTGGTTGAAAAACCTTTTATTCCGCTCGCTGGGATAGACTATTCTAATTCCGCGTGTCATGTCTAATGGATGTCTGAAGAAGGCCGGAGCGTACTACGGGCGAAACGTTGTAGTAAATATGGCAACAAAGATGAGGACAATAATCCGAATAATGTAAATAGTGTACATAATACTTCATCTCAGAAATATAGACAGATACTGAAAGGCCGAAACGTTGTGATAAATATGGCGACAAAGATGATGACAATAGTCCGAATAATGTAAATAGTGTACATAATACCTCATCTCAGAAATATAGACAGATACTGAAAGGCCGAAACGTTGTAATAAATATGGCGACAAAGATGATGACAATAGTCCGAATAATGTAAATAAGGTACATAATACCTCATTTCAGAAATATAGACAGATACTGAAAGGCCGAAACGTTGTAATAAATATGGCGACAAAGATGAGGACAATAGTCCGAATAATTTAAATAGTGTACATAATACCTCACCTCAGAAATACAGACAGATACTGAAAGGCCGAAACCTTGTAATAAATATGGCGACAAAGATGATGACAATAGTCCGAATAATGTAAATAGTGTACATAATACCTCATCTCATAAATATAGATAGATACTAAGGACATACATATATGATAACTTTCGGGATTTTGTAGCACTTGGGCGGATGTTACGGTTGTAGGCTTATATATGAAGGTGAAGGTTAGAGTAAGACAGTTCCGAAGGAAAGATGTGGTTTATTAATCTGTCGTGTGATAAAACTGAAGAATCAGTCGAGATGTCCCCCTCGGTGTCACTTCCCACCGCGCAGATTCTCGAGACTATACTAACGGAATACGTGAAGAAATTATTATCTGAATTCGTGTTTTTATTTATCGTTCTGGCTTTATTTCCCCTTTCGTTTTTTTTTTTTTTGTGAGCGTGTATCGGACGTTTCCCAGTTGTCCACATTAACGGAAGCGTATATCGAAACATAGCGCGAGGTTGATTTGTCTAGTCTACAAAAGACCCTGTGGGGTTTGGCTGGTTTAGAGTGGCTATGATAAGTTTTTTTTAACCACCCTTCATTACAGCAATTTTGGCTTGTTTAATAACGACTCTTCTTTCTTTTTTCAGACAATACAGTGTTAGTATCAAGCTACTCCCATCTATAAACGATAGTTGACTTCTATTTTGCAATGAAAGTTCGTGGAAGTAAGGAAATTAGTGAATTTCAACAAGGGCAAATAATAGGATGGTATCAGTGTGGCAAGTCAAATAGAGAAATTGCTAGGTTTTTCCAGGTTAATCATCAAACGGTTAATAATATTGTCAATAAATTTAATGAAGAAGGCCATTGTCTTGTAGAACAACATTCAGGAAGACCAAGCATCGTGTCTGAGCGAACGAAAAAGGCGCTGAATAGGGAAGTCATCAGAAACCGTTGTCAGAGCGTCAAAGATGTCGCCAACAGCATGGAATTGTCGCCATATGCGGCGAGAAAGACTTGGAAAGAGCTAGACTATCAAAGAAAAGTTGCAAGAAAGAAGCCCTTAGTTTCAGAGGTTAACAGGAACATGCGTATGGACTGGGAGAGAGAATTCGAGAGCAAATATTATCAATTTTGGCAGTCTGTAATTTGGTCAGATGAAAGTAAATTCTGTCAATATTCTAATTCGAGATTGGTTTATGTTTGGGGAAATCAGAATGAGACTTGGAACACTGAATGTCTGCAGGCGACCGTGAAACATGGAGGGATTGGAGTAATGGTGTGGGGCGCTGTCTGGTTTGGAGGGAAAATGAGCTGATTCTTGTTCACAAGCGGTTGAACGGTCCAAAATACTGTCAAATATTAGAGAAAGGACTACTCACTATTTGAAACCAATCAGATTGAATGTCTACCTTTTTCAAGAAGATGAAGCGCCATGTCATATGAGCAAAGTAGCAAAAGCCTGGGAGGAATCACAAGGAATCAAGTCACTGCCATGGATAGCCAAAAATCCTGACATGAATCCAATAGAGCATATTTGGGAGCACCTTGACCGAAAACGTCGAAAGCGTGCACCCAAAATCAAGTCAGTGGCAACCCTTAAAAAAACATTACCAAAGGAGTGTTAAAATATGGATCAGACGATTGTTGATAACTTGATCAAATCCATGAAAAATCGAATACAAGCACTGAAACTAGCAAATGAAGGACCTACTCGATACTAGTTCCAAATACTGTTTGTTTATATTGAATAGGGATTAGGTAATTAGATTTTGAAATCGGATGTAGTTTATTTCTCTTGGCTAAAAACTTTTCTTAGGCCACTGTATATTTACAGGTTTTGGCTACCCGATGTTTTGTTTTTTGCTTTTAAATTGAAAACGAAATTGTATTGAAAGGTTTTTTATACACTTAAATAATATTATGCAAGCCAATGTTTTCACAATAAAATTGGTACTAATTTAATATTTATTATTTGTTTATTTACAATATGATGAAGAACACGCCAGTTCCATAATAAATTCTCCCACCACAAAATAAGTTATTGAAAATATTTCTAGTGAAATCAGATATCAGCTAAAATTCACATAGCATATCTATTGTATATATGTTGAGTATTTCTCCCAAACTTACTGGTATATCTTTCTATTAATTTATCTATCCCTCTACACCAAGGATCTCAAACACGTGACTCGCGAACCGCATATGGCCTGTGAACTGTCTTTTTGTATCCTGCAGGGAAGCATTTTTGTGACCGATATTTTCCTCAAATTTCAATGTTTAATAAATTTGTCATTCGCTCCTTTCATACATTTGTAGTAGAAGTATTGAGCTTGACATATCCACCAAGTGCGAACAGAGATAGTCAGTCTATTTTAAGGTCAGCAGGGCCTGTTTTAGTTCCTCTCTAGCTAAAGAAGGGAAGAAAAGTCGACGTCCAACTACCTGACGAGACGATAGAAATGTACTTTGCGACAATGTTTCGGTCTCTATTTTTATTTTATCAGAAATAAATTTGACATGTGGGAAAACTGACCCACCTAGAAGATCCTTGTACCCCTCATCTGTGGATGTGATGCGAACTAATTTTAATAGAAGAAAATGATCTACTACCAGTGTCGCCCAATCGCACTGGAGTTAAAACCCTCTCCCTTTGTAATATCTTGACGATGATCTTGTTTCTGGCCTGCTACACCCTCTTCCTCAGTACGTGATGACCGTTTGGTATCGTTGAGTTTGAAAACCCTAATCTACATTATATCATTTGTAAATTTTACATTTTTCAACATAGATATATGGTGAAAACATCACGAATATCGACTGGATAATACCAAAGTTAACTTTTATCAAAATTTGCCGCAGTGCAGTTATTCTAGGCGTGGTCAATTCATTACTTTTTGCGCACATTTTGTCCGGCGAAATTTATATTAAATAAATATATGTTGAAATTTTCCCAATATCAGTTGGTTAATATCAATTATATAATGAAAACCCTGATTTGCATAATGAATTCTGACATAATGTTGCAATTTAAGTGGATCAATTTATTCCTTAATAATAAAATATTAATTGGAACAACTTTACTGGCTTTAATTAATATTTTATTGTCATTAAGTTATCTTTATTTTCATAACAGTCGAAAGAATTTCGGTAGCATCTTTCAGGTGTTTTCTTTAACAAGATATCGGCTGAAAAGTGATATCGCTACATCGGCCCCCTTTCTTAGGGAAAAATATTGTTTTATTTTCATCTTTATTAAATGTTATGAGAAAAAGATCGGTTAAAGCGATTTATAGGCCCTTCCTATTCACAGGTCCAGGATGTTTTTTTTATTTTTTTTATTCAATCTTCCGTACATCCACTCAATTTCTCCAAAATACGAGTTTTCTGTTATTATTTTCTCTTGAGGCAAGAATGAATAGTGAATGAACCCTTTGAAAGACTACTATATAGTAACCATTAACTTTTTAGGGTGCAGTGCTGGTTTAGAGTATTTTTATGATGATTCGCTTGCATCTAGCCACCGGCCTACTCTCTTACTATTGTCAAGGATTATCCAGTTCTCGTCGTATCTAATAATTCGATGCAAAAATGGTTCTTTTTTTTGTTCTCATACACTAAGATTACTCGACATTGTTCATTGTAATCATTTTCATTGAGTAACACTATATTAAAAGAAACATCTGGAAAGAAAAAGAGTGAAGATTTTTTTTATATATTAAGGAGGTTATTTCGTTAGAGGACCGGATGAACACCTAACCAAAAAAGGCGTTATTTCATGTGTGACAACATAATTTCCTCCTTTCCCGCAAGGTGACACGGATCCCAAAATTGTCTTCATCTTAATTTTTTATTAGATCGTCAAGAAGATTTTTGGAAATTAGAAATTTTTAAGGAATGTTCGTGAAAATTTTCAATATACAGGGCCTGGTAATCATACACATCATACTAATTATCAATTGAAAAGAAAAATATGGCGTCTGGTGTGCATGAAATAACTTCATTCCTTTTCTATGTATAGGGAAACCATTTTGTATAATGATGTCGTTATGTTTCCTGCAAAATATTCGCAGGAAAGACGAACAAATTATAAAGAAACAAAAAAAAGAACTTTAATTTTCCGGGGAAGATTGGAATCGTGTGTGTAAGTTTGTGTATATGGATATCTGCGCTGGGACATACGTCATAAATTGTCTTTTCTCGGGACATAAGTCATAAATTGTCTTTTTTTTTCCCGGACATAAGTCATAAATTGTCTTTTCTTCTGGGTACTGACAGCTTCGAACTTTTCCGATTATTCTTAACGATATTACATAATGGAAATTTCCATCGTACAAAGCTGAACATTTCCGTTTCAAGAAGGAAAATGGAGTGATTAGTCAGCATTTTTTGTTTTCTTTCTTCTTTGATTTTATCATTCCGTTAAAACTAACAAAATGTTTCTTTTTTCAAAATTACAAGCAAAATCTCAGATGGAAGAGTTTAACCCCAAATTTACATTTTATTCAATCAATCTTTATTTACATAGCAAAATTAAATTATCGATTATTGGTTTTGATAATGGATAAAAGATAAATTATATTTGTATGAATGGTTATTTATTCCTTCCTTCCTTCCTCCCCTTCCTTCATTCCTTTCCTTCCTTTCTTCCTTCCTCTCCTTCCTTTCTTTCTTTCCTTCCTTCCTTCCTTCCTTTTTCCTTAATTCCTCCCTTTCCTTTCCTTCATTTCCTTCATTCCTTCCTTCCTCCCTTTCCTTAATTTCCTTCCTTCCCTCTTTTTTTCCTTCCTTCCATCTGTTCTTTTTTCCTTCCTTCCTCCCCTTCCTTTCATTCATTTCCTTCCTTCATTTCTTCCTTCCTTCCTTCATTCCTTCCCTTTTTTCCTTCCTTCCTTCCTTCTTCCTTTCCTTCCTTTCTTCCTTCCTATTTTCCTTCCTTCCTTCCTTCCTTCCTTCCTTTCCTTTCCTTTCCTTCCTTCCTTCCTTCCTTCCTTCCTTCCTTCCTTACTTTTTCCTTCCTTCCTTCCTACCTTCCTTCCTTCCTATTTTCCTTCCTTCCTTCCTATTTTCCTTCCTTCCTTCCCCCCTTTCCTTTCCTTCCTTCCTTCCTTCCTTCCTTTTTTCCTTTATCCTTAATTCCACCCTTTCCTTTCCTTCATTTCCTTCCTTCCTTCCTTCCTTCCTTCCTTCCTTACTTTCCTCAATTTCCTTCCTTCCTTTTTTTACTTCTTCCCTTTCCCGTCCTCCCTTTTCCTTCCTCCCCCTTTCCTTTCCTTTTCTTCCTTCCTTTCCTTTCTTCCTTCCCACCTTTTCCTTTCCTTCCTTCCTTTCCTTCCTTCCTTCCTTCCTTCCTTCCTTCCTTGCTTCCTTCCTTCTTTTCCTCCATACCTTCCTTCCTTACTCCTTTTCCTTCCTTCCTTCCATCCTTCCTTCCTTCCTTCCTTCCTTCCTTCCTTCCTTCCTTCCTTCCTTCCTTCCTTCCTTCGTTTCCTTCATTACTTCATCCCTTCCTTTCCTTCCTACCTTCCTTCCTTCTTTTCTTTCATTCCTTCCTTTTTTTCCTTCCTTCCTCCCTTCTCTTGCGTTCCTTTCCTTCCTTCCTTCCTACCTTCTTTCTTCCTTCCTTCCTTCATTTCCTTCTTTCCTTCTTTCCTTACCTTTATTCCTTCCTTCATTCCTTTCCTCCCTTTCCTTCCTTCCTCCCTCCCTCCCTTCCTTCCTTCCTTTCCTTCATTCCTTCCCTTTTTTCCTTCCTTCCTTCCATCTTCCTTTCCTTCCTTCCTTCCTTCCTATTTTCCTTCCTCCCTTTCCTTTCCTTTCCTTTCCTTCCTTCCTTCCTTCCTTTTTCCTTCCTTCCTTCCTACCTTCCTTCATTCCTTTCCTTCCTTCCTTCCTATTTCCTTCCTTCCTTCCTTCTTCACTTTCCTTTCCTTCCTTCCTTCCTTCCTTCCTTCCTTCCTTCCTTCCTTTTTTCCTTTATCCTTAATTCCTCACTTACCTTTCCTTCTTTTCCTTCCTTCCTTCCTTCCTTCCTTCCTTCCTTCCTTCCTTCCTTCCTTTCCTTAATTTCCTTTCTTCCTTCCTTTTTTTACTTCTTCCCTTTCCCGTCCTTCCTTTTCCTTCCTTCCCTTTCATTTCCTTTTCTTCCTTCCTTTCCTTTCTTACTTCCCTCCCTTTCCTTTCCTTCCTTCCTTTCCTTCCTTCCTCCCTTTCCTTTCCTTCCTTCCTTCCTTCCTTCCTTCCATCCTTCCTTTCCGTCCTTCCTCCCTTCCTTCCTTCCTTGCTTCCTTCCTTCCTTTCCTCCATACCTTCCTTCCTTCCTCCTTTTCCTTCCTTCCTTCCTTCCTTCCTTCCTTCCTTCCTTCCTTCGTTTTCTTCATTACTTCATCCCTTTCTTTCCTTCCTACCTTCCTTCCTTCTTTTCTTTCATTCCTTCCTTTTTTTCCTTTCTTCCTCCCTTCCCTTGAGTTCCTTTCCTTCCTTCCTTCCTTCCTTCCTTCTTTCTTCCTTCCTTCCTTCCTTCCTTCATTTCCTTCTTTCCTTCTTTCCTTACCTTTATTCCTTCCTTCATTCCTTTCCTTCCTTCCTTCCTTTCTTCCTTTCCTCCCTTTCCTTCCTTCCTCCCTCCCTTCTTTCCTTCCTTCCTTCCTTCCTTCCTTCCTTCCTTCCTATCTTCCTTCCTTCCTTCCTTTCCTTCATTCCTTCCCTTTTTTCCTTCCTTCCTTCCTTCTTCCTTTCCTTCCTTTCTTCCTTCCTATTTTCCTTCCTTCTTCACTTTCCTGTCCTTTCCTTTCCTTCCTTCTTTCCTTCCTTCCTTTTTCTTTCCTTCCTTTCTACCTTCCTTCCTTTCTTTCCTTCCTTCCTTCCTATTTTCCTTCCTTCCACCCTTTCCTTTCCTTCCTTCCTTCCTTCCTTCCTTCCTTCCTTCCTTCCTTCCTTTCCTTAATTTCATTCCATCCTTCCTTTTTTTACTTCTTCCCTTTCCCGTCCTTCCTTTTCCTTCCTTCCCTCCCTTTTCTTTCCTTTTCTTCCTTCCTTTCCTTCATTCCTTCCCTTTTTTCCTTCCTTCCTTTTTTCTTCCTTTCCTTCCTTTCTTCCTTCCTATTTTCCTTCCTTCTTCCCTTTCCTTTCCTTTCCTTCCTTCTTTCCTTCCTTCCTTTTTCTTTCTTTCCTTCCTTCCTACCTTCCTTCCTTTCTTTCCTTCCTTCCTTCCTATTTTCCTTCCTTCCTCCCTTTCCTTTCCTTCCTTCCTTCCTTCCTTTCCTTAATTTCATTCCATCCTTCCTTTTTTTACTTCTTCCCTTTCCCGTCCTTCCTTTTCCTTCCTTCCCTCCCTTTCCTTTCCTTTTCTTCCTTCCTTTCCTTCCTTCCTTTCCTCCATACCTTCCTTCCTTCCTCCTTTTCCTTCCTTTCTTCCTTCCTTCCTTCCTTCCTTCCTTTGTTTTCTTCATTATTTTATCCCTTCCTTTCCTTCCTACCTTCCTTCCTTCTTTTCTTTCATTCCTTCCTTTTTTCCTTCCTTCCTCCCTTCCCTTGCATTCCTTGCTTTCCTTCCTTCCTTCTTTCTTCCTTCCTTCCTTCATTTCCCTCTTTCCTTCTTTCCTTTCCTTTATTCCTTCCTTCATTCCTTTCCTTTCCTTTCCTTCCTTCCTTTCTTCCTTTCCTCCCTTTCCTTCCTTCCTTCCTCCCTCCCTCGCTTCCTTCCTTTCCTTCCTTCCTATTTTCCTTCCTTCCTCCATTTCCTTTCCTTCCTTCCTTCCTTCCTTCCTTCCTTCGTCCCTTTCGTTTCCTTCCTTCCTTCCTTCCTTCCTTTCTTCCTTCCTTCCTTCGTCCCTTTCCTTCCTTCCTTCCTTCCTTCCTTCCTTCATTCCTCCCTTTCCTTTCCTTCATTTCTTCCTTCCTCCCTTTCCTTAATTTCTTTCCTTCCTTTCTTCCTTCCCCCTTTCCTTTCCCTCCTTCCTTCCCCCTTTCCTTTCCTTCCTTTTCTTCCTCCCTTTCCTTCCTTCCTTCCTTCCTTCCTCCATACCTTCCTTCCTCCCTTTCCTTCCTTCCTCCCTTCCTTCCTTCCTTTCTTCGTTTTCTTCATTCCTTTCCTCCATACCTTCCTTCCTTCCTCCTTTTCCTTTCTTCCTTCTTTCCTTCCTTCGTTTTCTTCATTACTTCATTCCTTCCTTTCCTTCCTACCTTCCTTCCTTCTTTTCTTTCATTCCTTCCTTTTTTTCTTCCTTCCTCCCTTCCCTTGCGTTCCTTTCCTTCCTTCCTTCCTTCTTTCTTCCTTCCTTTCTTCATTTCCCTCTTTCCTTCTTTCCTTACCTTTATTCCTTCCTTCATTCTTTCCTTGCCTTTCCTTCCTTCCTTTCTTCCTTTCCTTCCTTCCTCCCTCCCTCCCTTCCTTCCTTTCCTTCCTATTTTCCTTATTTCCTTCTTCCTTCCTTCCTTCCTTCCTTCCTTCCTACCTTCCTTCCTTCCTTTCATTCGTTTCTTCTTTCCTATTTTCCTTCCTTCCTTCATCCCTTTCCTTTCCTTCCTTCCTTCCTTCGTCCCTTTCCTTCCTTCCTTCCTTCCTTCCTTCCTTCCTTTTTCCTTCATTCCTCCCTTTCCTTTCCTTAATTTTTTCCTTCCTTTTTTCCTTCCTCCCTTTCCTGTCCTTTCTTTCTTCCTTCCCCCCTTTCCTTTCCTTCCTTCCTTCTCCCCTTTCCTTTCCTTCCTTTTCTTCCTCCCTTTCCTTCCTTCCTTCCTTCCTCCATACCTTCCTTCCTCCCTTTTCTTCCTTCCTCCCTTCCTTCCTTTCCTCCATACCTTCCTTCCTTCCTTTCTTCGTTTTCTTCATTCATTTCCTCCATACCTTCCTTCCTTCCTCCTTTTCCTTCCTTCCTTCCTTCCTTTCTTCCTTCATTCATTTTCATCATTACTTCATCCCTTCCTTTCCTTCCTACCTTCCTTCCTTCCCTTGCGTTCCTTTCCTTCCTTCCTTCCTTCCTTCCTTCCTTCCTTCCTTCTTTCTTCTTTCCTTCCTTCATTTCCTTCTTTCATTACCTTTATTCCTTCCTTCATTCCTTTCCTTTCCTTCCTTTCTTCCTTTCTTCCTTTCCTCCCTTTCCTTCTTTTCTCCCTCCCTTCCTTCCTTCCTTCCTACCTTCCTTCCTTCCATCCTTTCCTTCATTCCTTCCCTTTTTTCCTTCCTTCCTTCCTTCCTTTCTTCCTTCTTTCCTTCCTTCTTCCTTTCCTTCCTTTCTTCCTTCCTATTTTCCTTCCTTCTTCCCTTTCCTTTCCTTTCCTTTCCTTCCTTCCTTTTTCCTTCCTTTTTCTTTCCTTCCTTCCTACATTCCTTCCTTCCTTCCTTCCTTTTTTCCTTTATCCTTAATTCCTCCCTTTCCTTTTCTTTCCTTCCTTACTTTCCTTAATTTCATTCCATCCTTCCTTCTTTGCTTTCCTTGCTTCCTTTCCTTTTCTTTCCTTCCTTCCTTCCTTGCTTTCCTTCCTCCCTTTCCTTCCTTCCTTCCTTCCTTCCTTCCTTCCTTCCTTGCTTTCCTTTCCTTTCCTTCCTTCCTTCCTTCCTTCCTTCCTTTCCTTCCTTCCTTCCTTCCTCCCTTTTCTTCCTTCCTTGCTTTCCTTTCCTTTCCTTCCTTCCTTCCTTCCTTTCCTTCCTTCCTTCCTTCCTTCCTTCCTTCCTTCCATTCTTTATGCTTTTTTTTTCGCACAATCAGAGAATCAACGACAGAACTTATCAAATATCATTCTTATCAAATTTCTAATTGCTTCTGAAGGATTTAACCCCTATACCAGCTAAAAGATATATATATATATATATATATATATATATATATATTATTAGTGGTCAATATACATACATATATATATATATATATATATATATATTATTAGTGGTCAATATACATATATATATATATATATATATATATGTGTGTGTGTGTGAAAAGTGTGTGTATATAAATATAAATAAATATATATATATGTATAATTATTTATATATTATATGCGCGGTACTTATTAGAAATCGCTCAATATCCAACCATATATATATATATATATATATATATATATATATATATATATATATATATATATATATATATACATACATACAGACATTCGGAATTTTACGAGTTTTCTCGATCTTTCAAGCGCACAAAAACTTCTTTAAAGTATTAACTGAATTTTTAACGTTTTAGATCTATTTCAGTCTGATCCTTATCTATCTATGTGTTCATATCTATCTATCTATCTATCTATTTCAGTCTGCCCCCTATCTATGTATACGTGCGAACGTAATTATAGTGGAAGATCATTAAAAAGAGTAATGATGAAAAGAAAGAAAAAACGTTGAACATGAATATTGTTTTATTTTATTTCTTGGAATAAACATTATTTCGTGTAATGAAGTGTGTTTACCGATTAAATAGTAACCCGTGTTGACTAATGACTAGCGCGAATCTTCAGTCTTTCATGATTAAATTTTATATTTTATTCGCACTAATATTTCGACAGTCAGGTTGTTGTATGAGCAGCTCCTGCTCTGAAACGTTGACCTACAATCTCATCTGCGATGTATGAAAGAGTGCCCCGCCCCTCTCTAGAGTAGTTTTTTATATAATTGCGTGTCTCACGATCAGGATGATCGTGTGATATCACGTACTTCTGCACTCGGTGGCGGCCTCAGGTCATCTCTCTTACTTGACTTCTTTGGTCTAGTGTGAAATTGAATGCAAAGCTTATTCCGGTATAATGCTACGTTTGCTTTTAAATCTATCGCCCTGTTCACACTCCTCCCTGGTCTTTTGAACCGGAGTAGAGATTTATCTCTTGTTTCGTCTTTAGCATTGAGTTTCCGGTTTTCTTCGAAAGTTTTTCACTGTGCCAGTAACCCCTTGATTCTTAATGGCATTTATCGCATTGATTGAATGAATTGATTAGAAAAATGTCAAGTGAATGTGTAGTGAGAGAACGTTATCTTGAAAGGTATCAGATTCAAATTTGTTTTTTGTTTTTTTGTTTTTTTTTTATTCATATCTGTTTTGTAAATAAAATAAACATTATCATCCCTTGCTTGTTCATCAAATGTTGATGGTTAGCAAATATTTTATGATGGGCAATGAAACTTTACAGTTGAATGAATTTACGTACGAAAGGCTGAGTCTCGTATCTTTATTCGACGTTACTAACAACAGAAAGAATAATTCGAAAATAGGCTTTTAAGTAGGCGCGCAAGGGGGTCGTCAGTGATGTTTTGACTTGGTTCATCAGGGAGTTTCGGGTCTTTCAACATCATACTCCCCATCACCAAATCGACCCAATCAGGGG
>OZ010614.1:57522007-57524507 GCA_963932145.1 Acanthosepion lycidas | reverse complement strand
GTTTATTAGTATATTTATTTGTTTTTATTTTATTTTTTCCGTTTTTAATTTTTTAGGTTACGTAGTAAAAATTTATTTTCATGTCTGCATTTTGAGATGAGTTCGGATCTTTTGTTTAATAATTTATTTTGGTCGGGGAAAGTAATGATAGCTATTTTTTCCTCCGAGCAAAGTTTGCAAGTTTTTGATTGGTTATTGTAGGTTGATGATTTTTTCCTTATCTTCCAAGATATTTTTGGTGTGATGTTCGTTTTGTTTTTAATTTCCCAGATATACTTAGAAAGCATTGTACTGTTTGCATATTTACTATTTGTGAAAGATGTTTTGTGTGTATAATTTCTTTGTTTCCAGGGTCCTTCAGTTACTCCTATGTATACTTTTTCTTCATTATCTGGTGATTTTATCGTGGCTTGGTATATTACGTTGTTTTGTAAACAATTTCCGTTTAAGGGACATTCGTTCTTTATTCTGCAGTTGCACGTGGGTTTAATTTGTTCGTGTGGTTTGTTGATAATTTTCCTATTGTGCTTTTTTATTATTTGTGCCATGCTCTCGGTGCAGCTGTAGCTGATTTTTACTGTGTTTTTGTTGAATATCTTGTGTAAGGTGCTTGATTCTGGGAAGTGTTTGTGTAAGAGTTTGAAGAATATTTTCCCTACGTTTGTTTTTACGTTCTTGCTGTACGGTGGGTTGAACCATATGATATTTCTTCTTCTGTTGGCCTTTTTTGTATTCTGTGGTGAGTATGTGAGTATTGCTGGGAATCCGCTGTCTTTTAGGGCTGTTTCATAGTCTTTCTTAGCTTTGTTAAATAGGGATTCATTGGAGGAATTGTCAGAGAGCCTGCGGTTAATCGATTTTGGTATCTGTTTGATTATAGAAGGTGGGTGGTTGGAAGATGTGTGTATGTAGAGTGGTTTGTCATTAGGTTTTCTATATGGTTTATGTGTGCCTTCTCTTAGGTTGAAGGTAACATCTAGAAAATCTACTTCGTTTAGGTTAGTTTTTATATCTATGTCGAATCCGTTATTTTTAAAAATCTTTATTATTGCTTTTCTAGTTTTGTCTGTGTTTTGTTTGTTACAGTTTCTTAAGATTATGAGACCATCGTCCCTGTAGAGTCCTGTGTCATTTATATCTATTATTTTGCTCAGTTCGTTTAGTAAGTAAATGCCTATGATTTCGCATGCTTCTGCACCGTCAAAGCTTCCCATTGTAGTGTCAAATATCCCATCTCTCTTTATCCATGCTTCTTCATTGTGGAATAATAATGATTTACGGGAGTGCTTAATGATGTTGATTTCGCTTGGTTGTATTATTACTTGTTCCTGAGCTAAGTTGATG
Organism: Acanthosepion lycidas; assembly: GCA_963932145.1. Taxonomy (NCBI): domain Eukaryota; kingdom Metazoa; phylum Mollusca; class Cephalopoda; order Sepiida; family Sepiidae; genus Acanthosepion; species Acanthosepion lycidas. The sequence continues at coordinate 57,523,163 of OZ010614.1, read as the reverse complement.
GCCTTATCTAGCATACGTTCTGTTATGGATGGGTAAAATTCTTTTATGTCTAATTGTAAGAATTGGCAATTTTGTTTGTTATTTATGCTGTGGAACCAGTCAATAGTTGTTTTCGTATTTTTCCACTGGTTTACTCCTAATTTCTTCCTAAGTTCAGAATTAATTCTTTCTAGTATTGTTTTACTTATTTTACCTAGTTCACTTTTGGCTGGGTTTATGAGTCTACATGCAGGATTGGTTTTGAAATTTTCTTTATGGTCTTTTAGTGTGATAAAGGCTCCTGCCTTGCTAATACAACTTATTCGGTCATCTAGGTCTAATTTTTGGGCGATTGTTTTAGCTTCCTTATTGATATCATGTTCTGTTGTTTGGGGTGCCTTTTTGTATGTTTTGGTTATGTTGTTCTTGAGTAATTTATTGTGTATAGGAGGACTTAGTTTGTATAAATTTCTCGTTTTGTCAGCAGCGATAAATACACTTGCTGAATTGTTTATTTTAGTTATATCTGCTTTTAGTTTTTTTTGGAATGCATCTTGTTTTTTGTGGAATTTTATGTTTCTAACTAGGTCAGTTAAGTCTTTCTCGAAATCGTCTAATTCTTTTTGTTGTGGGGGGCATTTTTTTGTTTTGAAGCCGTATTTTTCCTTAAGTGTGTTGTTATTGTAAAGGTCCCGGTTTAAAAAGTGGACTTTCCATCTCATTCTTTTTAGGAAACTTTCTATTTTTTTAATTAATTTTAGTTTATATATAGGAGGGGATGGGATGGGTATGTTTTTTAGGGAGAAGTCGAGGTTAAATTTTTCCATGTCCATACTGCGTTATAAATGTAGCGAAAGTGCTCTACTGTTTACCAGGAGCTGAATATAAAGAAATATAGTCTTAAGGTGTGCTATATTTATGGAATAAAGTGCTCAATATCAGAGATAGAACGTGTGTAAAAACTGTTAAATAAGTGTGTAAAAACTGTTAAATAAGTGATATAAACAAATTTTTACTACGTTAATAAATAAATAAATAAAATAAGAAACAAAAATAAAAACAAGCAATATAAATTGACCCAAATAAATAAACAAACGACTTCCGGTAAAATAACCGCCATAACAGAATACCCACAATGCACCACTAACCCGTATATATATAAATAGCCGAGAAAAAT
>OZ010614.1:57474507-57519507 GCA_963932145.1 Acanthosepion lycidas | reverse complement strand
GCTAAAGAATGGTTGTTGGTGTTTTATTTTATTTTGTTATATGTATCAATTTATTTTGGTATAAATCCTGATAATAGATATTCTGTGTAAAATTATGGTAGTTGAAGATTGCTATAATATTTTAATTTTTAATTTTTAATTTACAAAAATATTATTGTTTATTATATTAAAGCTCGCTATTTCCTTGTTTATTTGTGACTGTGTATATGTGGCTGGTAGAAATTTCAGTTTGTAATCCTTATTGGTTATTTTTATGGTGGTATTAAATATGCTGGGAGAGTGGGTAGTATACGTTAATAATTATGGCAGGATTATATGGTAATGTTAGATATGGTGTGATAGTAATATGTAAGGTGGATGGTGGCAATAATAATATAAGTGGTTAATATTTATTGTAAATTGTTAGTAGTGATTAGTAATGTTGGTGGGAGAATAATAAAACCTATAAATGTAATTATTGTGGTGTTAGCTAAAGGATGGTTGTTGGTGTTTTATTTTATTTTATATTTATTTGTTTATTTTGATTTATAATGAATCCTGGTAATGGGTGTTTATTCTCATGGTTATATATGGAAATTATATCTGATCTTATTGTTTTAAGGTGTTAAATATGCTGTGGGGGGTAATATGCGTTAAAGATTGTAGAGGATTTATAATAGTAGGTGTGATGTGTAAGTGATGGTGCTGGGTGTTGGTGGTAATGATAATATTATTAGATAATAGTTATTGTAAAGTGGTAAAAGTGATTACTAATGGTGGTGCAATGATAATAATGATAGATGCAATTATTTTGATGGTATCTTGAAATTAAATTGTGATTGTTGGTGGTTTGTCTATTTTATCCGTTTTGTATGAATTCGGATAATAGGTACTTGTTCTCATGCCTGCATTTTGAGTTTATCTCTGATTTTTTTTGTTTAGTAGGTTCTTTTGCGGTTTGTGTGATATTATTGCTACTTTTTCGTGTAGGCAAAGTAGGCATTTTTTTGTAATGTTGCTGTAGGCAGGGGCTTTTTTCAATATTTCCCAACTTATTGTTGGTGTAATATTTTTGTCTTTTTGCTGCCATATGTATGTAGAAAATGTCGGGCTGTTCGAATAGTTCCTGTTGGTGAATGAAAGGTTGTGATTGTTATTCCTCATCTTGAATGGACCTTCGGTGGCACCGATGTAGTGCATTATGCTGTTGTTTGCACTTACTTTGGCCTTGTATATTGTGTTTGTAAGTTGGTAATTTCCCTGGAGTGGACATGTTCTGTTTTTGCAGTTGCATATTGGATCCTTGGTTTCATTTTTGTAGGTTGTCATTTTTTTGTTTTTGCTTTTGATTATTTCTGTTATATTTTTTGTACAGATGTAACTGATCTTTACGTCATTTTTGTTAAATATTTTTGATAATTTGTTTGCTTCAGTGAAGTGTTTTTCTATTAAGTTTAGGAATATTTTGCTTATGTTCGTTTTAACGGTTTTGTTATATGGTGGATTAAACCAGATGATGTTTCTCTTTTTGTTTTTGCGTTTTGGCTGTGGAGGTATATATTGTAGTTGTTGCTTTTAGTGCTTCGTTGTCATACATCGATGTTTGCGTCAGTACGATGAAAAAACGACGAAGTTTCCCCCACCACTTCCACAATAACACCAATATACGCAATCTACATAAAACCAATTTTTTTTAAAAAACTAATCAGTTTGTCTGACGATCGCTAAAGCGTGAAACCCAGGGTCACAAGCTCACATCTATCCAACCATATATGAGCATAGATATTGAGCGCTTTCTAATAAATACCGCGCATATAATATATAAATAATTATACATATATATATTTATTTATATTTATATACACACACTTTTCACACACATATATATATATATGTGTGTGTGTGTGTGTGTGTGTGTGTATATATATATGTGTGTGTGTGTGTATATATATATATATGTCTGTGTGTGTGTATATATATATATATATATATATATATATATATATATATATATATATATATATGTCTGAAAGCGACGTCTTTTTTGGTAATAGAATTAGAGCTGGAAATTTAGCTTACTTTAATTTAATTTCTTGATTAGAAAGAAATTTGTTTCTTATGACAATATGGACAGGCATCTTATTAATCTGTCAAATTAATGTTTTGTCCTGTTCCTGGGTTTTGATTTTTGTATTTCTCCCATGAAGATTGAGAAGATTGAGGTATTCAGTAATTTTGAAATGCTCTTTTCTCTATTAACAAAACATCTGCCAAATTCTGAGGAACATTTGCTTCGTCTGAATGCTCGTCTAAATGACTTTGTTAATTCCTCCATTGATTCTCTCGGGTTCTTTTGGCAGAAGAACCACTTTCAAAAGACCAAAAACAAAGAAAGATATTTATATTACCAGACCTGTCAAAAGTGCTGGGATGGTGATATTAAATTATTCCAATTACATCAATAAAATGCTGTCTATTTTAAATGATCGTAGTGAATTTCGGAAACTAGGACAAGACACCTTAAAAACTGAAGTCAGACTACAGAAGAGATTGTTAAACTTCATAAGAGACAATTTCTGTCGAAAGAAATTTAGAATAATATTCGTCCCGTGGGTTCCCAATGTCCTCGGATGAATGGGTTACCAAAAATCCATAAAGAGGGTGCTTCACTAAGACCCATTTTGTCTATTCTGAGCCCAGCATGAATTGAAAAAAATGCTTATTAAGATTCTCGATCTGGTTTTAATATTCTATTCGGAGTATTGCGTTCCTGATTCGTTTCAGTTCTCTGATTATATGCGTAAATTGAAACCTAATTGAAAATTTCGTGTCGTTTGGTATATCTAGATGGTTCACAAATGTTCCACTTGATGAAACAATTGAGATTTGTACTTCATCGTAGCCCCGCAAAGCTTCTATCTTTTCCTGAGAGTGTCTCTGTTGAGTTGATGAAGATAGCTACTAAGACTGTCTTCTTCAGCTTTGATAATTGCATGTATCAGTAGATAGATGGAGTGGCGATGGATAGTCCATTGGGTCCTCTGTTGGCCAACATTTTTGTTGGCTTTTATGAAAAACAGCTTTTTGATAGGATTAATAAGCTTTACTCTTACTTTCGCTATATTGAATTCACGTCGTTTTCCTCCCGTAGGAAAAGTACTTTTTCCTTAATAATCTCCATCCTTTAAAATATACTATGTTGGTAGAAGAGAACAATCAGTTACCTTTCCTGGATGCATTGGCAGAAAGAACACCTTTGGGCTTTCTTATCACTGTTTATTGCAAACCTACTTTTTCTCGGCATTACCTAGCTTGGGACTCATTTACTTCCAGAACCAGGAAAATTAATCTTATCAGTACCCTTACTCATCGTGCTTTGATGTTGGAGTCTGAGTGTAGGTTGAGTTAAAGAAAATTAAAAAAGTTGTTATTAATGAATGTGTTGTTACATCTACCATTTAGCGAAGAATTAAGTTCAATGAAGTTAAAATACATGGTCCTTCTAAATACTCTGTATATGTGAGACTAGTGTCGATTGTTCATTATTTACATTATTCGGACTATTGTTCTCATCTTTGTCGCCATATTTATCACAACGTTTCGGCCGTTGTCCGCTCCGGCCTTCTTCAGGTGGTTGGAATGTCGAACTGAACCCATTTATTTGCACCTCGACTGGTGAGAACCAAAATGGTTATGAACAATTTTGTTTGTAAGCATGTGGAACATCACTTCCTTTTTTGTATTTGTTTGGAAAAAAATAGGGTACATTGTAAGTGGGAACGTATAACGATAAAAAATTAGGAAAGGCAAAAGGGTAACAGAATGAAACAACAGTGTTTGTTGATATCAATTTATTGAAGGATTGTTGAGGTTTTAAACTGATGGCTCGACCCGAAAAATCTTTTTTAATCGACGACAACGGTCAAGGGTTTAGGCATAGCATCTTCTTCTTAAGAGTAAGAGAGGAGAAGGTGAGAATAGGAGAGTGTAAGACAATGAAAGAGGAAGCAGGGATAAGTTCAAATGATGTTTATAGTAGTAATTGTAAATGCTTTAGGTAACTTTAAAACGAAGCCAGAGTTGAATTGCGTATATTTAGATTGGAATAATTGCTGCTATTTTTGTAATCAGAGAATGTATTTTGAAAATTTATAAATTAGGAGGTAGCGATTTTTTCTTAGTGTGTTGAATACTTAAGTTATTTGAGGTTTTTTTTAAAACAATAAATTTTAGTTCAGAATTTAAGATATAAGTAGAAAGGTATTTAAATAACTTTCTACTTATATCTTATATATATATATATATATATATATATATATATATATATATATATATATATATATATATATATCACAGTCTCTTTCTATCTATCTATCTAGTCATATCTATCACAGTCTATTTCTTGCTATCTATCTATCTATCTATCTATCTCTCTCTCTCTCTCTCTCTCTCTCTATATATATATATATATATATATATATATATATATATATATATATATATATATATATATATAATTAAAAAAACAAAACAATTTACCCACGACAAAGATGCAATTTTGTTTCAGTGCATTCAGTGCGTAAAATTATTAAATCATACCACAATAGAATATTGTGGTATGATTTCATAATTTTATCTTGATTTCTAGAACAGCTATAACTAATTTATAGGATATTGCGGTTAAAGATTTGACTTAATTTACTCTTCGTAGGAAAGTGTTTGTTAATTAGATTTAAAAATTTGTGTCCTAATTTGGTACATACTAATTTGTTGAAGGGAGGTCTATACCAAATTATTTTCCTTCCTCTGTTGTTTTTTCGAGAGTAACTATAATTTTCCTAATATTTAATTTCATAAGATTTGTAGCCGCTGTCAGTAAGGATTTTGTTGCAAGCAATTTTGTGTTTATCGAATATTTTATTTTTATTTTTGATAGAAGAGGTGCTGGTTGATATGATATGCTTAATAACTAGTGGTGGGTGATTGGAATTAGGATTTACACAAATGGCATTAGCGTCATATTTTTTAAGAATGGTTGGAAATTTTTAAGGGATTAGTTTCAGGTTGCATCTAAGAAATCCACTTGTTTAATGTTAGAATTAATTTTAACTGTGAGGTGTAAAGATTTAAATACTCTATGAATCAAATTCCTCAAATTGTCTACCTTACTCCCGGTAGAATTATTTACTACCATCAAACCATCGTCCCTATATTATTTAAGGTAATTTTATTATGTTCAATGAGATTGTACAAAATAAATAGTTCAATGAGATGACTCAGCAGAATCTAACGATCCCACAGATACATCAAAATTTTCATTCGCTCTCTTTATCCATTGTTCGTTGTTGTGAATTATTGTTAATTTTCTACAATTCTCCGATATCCATAAGGATGAAATCGGTATATTCCTATAATACCGATTTCATTCTTAAAGATATCGGAATAAAATTCGGCAAACTTCAAAGCTATATTGCTCTACTGTCTACTCTACTATATATATATATATATATATATATATATATATATATATATATATATATATATATATATATATATATATATGCGCAGTACTTAGTGCAAAGTGCTCAATATCTACGATAGAGATAACATATTCAGTTGCATGGATGTAGTTCGTAACACCGGATTTCACGCTATTGCGATTATCAGACAAACTGTTTTTTTTTCAATAAACAAACTACTTCTATGCAACTGAATATATATATATATATATATATATATATATATATATATATAGAGAGAGAGAGAGAGAGAGTGGTTAGTTAATAAAACAAGGGTCAAACTAAAGGGTAGCAATATAATCAGTACGAAAATCATTTATTAAATATTAATTATTAACCTTATGACAGAAATGAAGCACGTTAAGAAAGGTTTTAAGTCCGGAATTTTCGGACACGCCTTTATCCCTCATCAATATGCGAGAAATAAATAGAGAAATGGGAATTATTCATCGACAGATGTTTTTGTGGACGGTGTGTTTTCTGGTGGTGATCATATTATTAGTAAAAACCGAATTTTTATCTGATCCCTTACTGTGAGAAACTTTGACTAGGATCGAGATGTGTTTAGGTCAGTAGTTCTAAACGTAGGCGAGTGTTTTCCTCGTCGAATCCATCACGCACTCGAGCGGAACCTGCTTGAGAGGATCACATATATTTTGTTTTGTCTCAATATTTAACACCCCATTAGTAAATCGATAAAAATAGTCAGACATAATGTAATAAAGTCAATATTTCAAATACTGATATCCAAGACTGGAATAACACAATCGTACTTTTGTTATCCATTTGACCTGCATTATAAGTGCAAAAGTATTTATTGCCGACAGAATTTTTAGGAAATTATTTTTAAAGGAATATATGCTCTTCCTAATTAAAATAATGGTGTAATACAATGTTTATATCCACATTTCTAACTATAAAAAAAAACTATCTCACTTGTTGGCTATTGCGGCATGTGGGGGCTTCCTTACTTTGTTCAATTCTGTAAGAGCATCACCAGCGGAAATAATCAGATGGGTTCAATCGGAAATCCCATAAGACATAAAAGCTTTCAACAAGCCCTATTCGGCCTCTTTTTCATTTTCCTTTTCAGCGGCCTTTACCCCACGGCCAGCTCTCCCTTTTCCATCTTTAATTTCAGCGGCCTCTACACCCAAGGCCCGCTTCTTTACCATTATTTCACTTTCAGCATTCTCTACCTTCAAGCTACACACAATCCTCGCTGCAGAAGACGAGGCCTGTCTTGGAAGCTTGACGTCAGACTTCTCATTCCTCCAGCGGGAACCGGCAGGGAAATATTCTTTCGAGAAACGATGCATTCCAAGGGAAAACTACACACAACCCTTGCTGGAAAAATGAGGCATGTCCTAGCAGTTTCACGCTCGGATTTCTCATTCCTCCCGTGGGAACTATCGGAGAAATTTCTCCGAACAAATGCAACTACTATACTCAAGAATTGTGTTAACGGGAAAATCAATCCCACCCCGCAAAATAGTACTATTTTGAACTCTCTCTTTTCAACCAGAAATAAAATCTGTTGAACAGTTTTTTTCAAGCTTTGTAGTTTTCGTTCATTCCACTCACACTGCCGAGCACAAACACACGACCAACCATGGATTCTCAGCATAACTTCATATAGATATGCGCTGAAATAAATTATTGTAGTGATCAAAAAATTATTTTTTTTATCTAACAGATACTGATGGAGGCTGGATTTAATCACTTAAAAGCTGACTATTGAAACAATAAAGATACTAGCATAAATGAAGCTATTTGTGCTTTTTTATCAGGAGGTATATTTTGTTGTATCGAAAATATTTTAGCTTTTTCCATATTCACCAAATAACAAGAAGATTGGAGAAAAGGAAATATTGAATATATGACTAAAAATAAACTTAATATAATTCAAAGAAAATGTTTAATTTAGTTTTCATTATAAAAAGAACGAAAACTAAATTTAACTTTTCTTTTGTTTTTCTTTATAGACTTTCATTTCATTTGAAATATTGAACTTCATAGAGTAAAAATAAAATGCATTAATATTTTTTAACATACAAAGAATATGATCTCATGATAAAATACGTTTTCTTTCTCTTGCAGTCAGTATTCAATGAAAGTCAATTATTTGTAGAAATCTGAATAAGTAAACAACAAGCTTCCCAAAAGTAGAAATGAAGATGGGTAAAGTCTTAAACATTTATGGAATATTAACAACTCATTTCAAAATCTCAGACAAATACAATAATTTCTCGAAATATTTTGTGAATATTAACAACAAAATATTTTTCTGTTCCTTGAGAATGAAGATGAGGATAATACAAAATATCCGATGACAAAAACTCATATGAAAATCTCAGACTTAAAAAAAATGATCAAAGAAGTCTTCATTGCTTGTTTCTCTGCAAGAAACAGAATTTCATTTGGATTTATTTTCTCATCAAATTCCAAGAAAGATATTTTTGATACCATCTCCTGTGTCCTAAAATTGGAATGATATTGAATGATTAAAATTGGAACAGCCATCAACATTTCAGTGTTAAGTCAATATGGATGACAAGGCAAATCGTAAGAACTGAATTTTAACGTGATTTTTTTTTTATTGCTTATTTAATGGCGCCTCCTATTATATCTGCCCTCATATAAATTGGATTATTTTTAACATTAACACGATTTCATTTTATTTCTCCAGTGGTTAATTTGTTTGGCATTGAAAAATATTTTTCGTACGTTTTAAAATCCGAATATGCCTAAATGTCATTCAATACCTTGTACAGAAAAACGTTTGGAGACAGTTTAAATTGTTGTCTCTAATTTCAAGATAGACATACTAAAAACAAACCATTTGTTTACTTATGCGTTGAGTTTTATCATCAACATCTCTCTATCTATCTATCTATCTATCTATCTATCTATATATATATATATATATATATATATATATATATATATATATATATATATATAACGTCATCCACAGACAGACTGTTTCGCAGCTCATCAGTGTGGCTAGACATCCGGTTGCCTCTAGCTAGGACCCGACTGAGTTGGTGTCAGTCGGAGATTCTACCATTAAGCCGTCGGCGCACGGCAGGGATGTAGGTGGATTTTCAGTTGGAGGCCACACTTGGTAATTTTTTAATTTGGCTCCCTGAATAGTTGTTTTGTAATTTAAATCAGAGAAAATTATTATGCAGGACCAAAGAAAATGAAACAGGATATTTAGAAATTTTATTATGACAAAAAGAGAAAAAGTATTTTATGATTAAATTTTGCTCACGTTAAAATTAGCCTTGATTATTACAGCGCAAATATTTGGCATTCGTTGCAAAATTTTCTCAAAGTATAAGTTTGATAATTGATTCCATTCTTTTTTCAATGACTCTATGAACTCTTTTTCATTGTGTCGATTTAATTGGGGACAGTTAATGAAATTTAAGGAATAAAAATCGAACAAAATGGCGACAATATTGGAAATAAGATTGATGATGATATATATTAGCCTTTTGATTAAATTGAAGCCCGAAGAGAAAGGTTGTAAAGTCGGAATTTTTGGATACGCCTGTATACATTGCAGCGAGATCAGAAAGTGGCACTGACTCTTGTTGTTGAGGATTAGAGTGCTCCCTGTAGAAACTACATCCACTGAGTAAACTCAATTCCCTGTTTAATACTTTATAATTATTATATTATATATTCTCTAAGCCAGATATTATTATTGAAGATAACAGATATTTTGTATCGATTCATTTTAATGCTTGACTTTTCCAAATTAGGAATATTCTTTCCCAGACGAGGAGGAAATTCGGTCAGAAATTATCCGTAGTTCATTTTGAGTTTTAAAATTTCTTTATCACAACAAACCTCGTGATGAAATCTTAGCATCCTTAGACGTGGAAAATTTGACATTATTTTAAATAACATTATTCTCTGTCTCCTCTGAAAATCAATCCCAAAGCAATAAAATAAAAACTTATTTTTAATAACGTCTACAACACAAGTCCCTTTCCACTATCATTTTGACAATATTTATACGCAGACTAATAATGTCGTTATGAGCAGCCCACGCTACCTTTTATTTTCAAATTTTTATATGACCAACTTAGAAGACAAAATATTCAATAAAATATTTATGCTGATATATTAATGACATCTTCATCTAAAATAAGTCCGTTAATGACATAGAAATTAAAAAAAAAAACTTTTGAAAATAATTCGGCCTTAAAGTTCACTTCTGAACAAAATATCAATAAAACTTCTCATTTCTAGATATTCTCATTGATTATAACAGTGATAATTTTACTACATCTCTATATAAAAAGTTTATATGTTTTAGGTGAATAATTTTCAGTCACTTTCTCACCACCGTAAGGTTGTCGCTCTGTGTCTTTTCTATAAATACTAATAGTAATTGTTCAAATCAGCTTAATGTTTCTGTTCCTAATTCTTCCACACCCTGTAACCCCTTGTGTTTTAGTGGCTTTACTACCTTGCATGGGGTGATACCGATTAAAAAAATCATGAGTAGCCGAATGGTCAGAACAATGGCGTTCAAATCTAAGCATTGCCGATTTGTGAAGGAGATGACTTTTTGATATTATCGACTTTGGGTTGACGACCCCAACGTGCAGCGCCATCGGGAATTACCTGAAAACTATTCCATCACCGGACCCGAGCCCAACGAGTGGAATTGAATGGACGGAACTGTTCGGAAGCCATCGATGGTTGTATTTGTACGAAGTCATCGTGAACGAGTGTTTTAACGTATTCGCCTTATGAGGATCACACCGGATGGTGCGCTCTGTCCTAGAAGCTGACACTGAGCTCTGTTCAAAATGGTTGTAGTATAAGTGGGTACATTGAGTGTTGAGAAAACACAAATGTGTTTGAGCTGGCGTCTGCAACAGGGATTATTGTTGTAAATGAGTTATCAAAAACAACAGAAGAAAACTGGAATTGGTCTGACAAGTTTATTAACTTTTAGTAGAGGGAAACAATGTACAATAGAAAAGAGAAGATAATTTTTAGCGGCGAATGACTGTTTTCAAAAAAGGCTACTGCTACTCCTCTTGATGTAGGTGTATTTTAATGTCTTTTGCCCGATGGCGGAGTCCAAACTTGTAGGGAAATATTCCCCAACACAACTATTAACAAGCAACTTGGAAACAGTATAAATAAATCTTTAAAATATAATTCTATCACCTCACCAACTGATGAGGGATTGGTCCAAATTTTAGATTGTTGAGAGAGTGGTCCAGTTTGTTCAGAAGGTTGAGAGAGTATTTCCTGCCCTATTTTTTCAGTTCTTGAGTATGTTGAGAGAGTATTTACCGCATCTAGAGTTGAGGGAGTGGTTCAGGTTTTTGGCATTGTTGAGAGAGTAATTCAGTTTCTTAAGAATGTTGAGGGAGTATTTCCTATATCTATTCTTGAGAAAGTTGTCCAGTTTTTCACATTGTTAAGGGAATATTCCAGTTTATTATGAATATTATGAGAGTATTTTCCGCACCTATTGATGAGTGAGCAGCACAATTTTTTTTGTGATTGTTGTAAGAGTAGTCCAGTTTAAAAATGTTGAGGGAGTGGCACCTATTGTGGTGGTAGAGTGGCCCAGTTTGTTAAAAATATTGACGGAGTGGCACCTATTGTGGTGGTAGAGTGGTCCAGTTTGGTAAGAATGTTGAGGGAGTGGCACCTATTGTGGTGGTAGAGTGGTCCAGTTTGGTAAGAATGTTGATGGAGTTGCACTTGCTGTGGTGGTAGAGTGGTCCAGTTTGTTAAGAATGTTGACGGAGTGGAACCTATTGTGGTGGTAGAGTGCTTCAGTGTGTTGAGAATGTTGAGGATGTATTTCCTGCAACAATTATCGAGGGAGTTTTGCTGTTTTCTGAGAATATCGAGAGAATAATTTCCTCACCTATTGATGAGGGAGTTGCTCTTTGAAACTGGAGTGTAGTCTAGTTTGTTCGGAATGTCGAGAGAATGTGCCAATTTAACAAGGAATATTCAGAAGCATAGATAGTATTGTATTGGATAGTGTATTGCTGGAGTTTCCTCGAACAACTGGGTAAAAATGAAGACAATCTCGTGCAATTAATATTTTACTGCCTGAATCAACTAAATGGATAGAATAAAAAATTAATGAAAGACTCTAAAATGATCTTATAGCATGTGTGAAGTTCCTATCAAAGATTCTTAGAGACTTATATTTGAGAAGAATTTATTTTTAAAGCTGTGTATTATTGCGTTTTATTTAAGACGACATGGGGTTATCAAAAGAAAGATAATGAGACTTTTGGGTATTATTCTTTTATACGGAGCGGAGGTTTTTTAGCAGATAAATTGGGTAATCCATATTAAAAATCAACACGCAAGTAATATAAGTTCCACGCTCGGAGAAGATCCCATAAGCAACTACGAGCCGACGGCGATTGACGAAGATTGAGGTTAAATAAAATGTTACGTATGATAGATTAAGTCTCGTGCTTTCATTATTAATGTCTACTGATAATGTTATCCAATACAATGAAGGCAAAGTACAAACTGATTTAAATATAATGATTATAATATTTAAAGCAACGATGAACAAAATCATTTGGTTAATCCAAAGGATTGTTCACCATTCTTTCCAAGGGATGATGATGGTGGTTTCATTTTCAGAATTTAGGTTTTAACGATTGTACAAGTCCAGAACAATCCTAATTCCATCTCTTCACGGATCCAGCGGCAAGGTGAGGTCAAATGCATGAACGGCAAGTTCAATCATCGATGCAAGAAACTATTTCCTTACGCTTTACGTGTAATGCTTTTTATTGTGCCGAGCTGGATCACGATGACCGAGAAAGAATTTGAATTCTAAGAAGCTCAGCCTACATTACCTAATATTAAATGTCTGGCTTAGGAGAGAAGATATGGATCCATGATTTTGCCAAGAGCAAGAGGGCTACGTAAACACAACAATCTCAGCTAAATTATCCGATAACTCTTACCTTAAGACAGTAATTATCAAACGGCGAATAGCAGGTGAGATGGAATCATTGAAAGACAATCAAAGATTTAGAAACATTTTCAAAAATTCATATGCCAAAAATAAGCAAGGTCCAGCCTGGTCAGTATTTGGATGGGTGACCGCTTGGGAATACTAGTTGCTGTAAGTCTAAAATTTATCGGAATTGTTAATCGAAGAACCGACTTACAATTTCAGTTTGTCTTGTTATATTCACTAACGTGAAATTACCATTGGGAAAGGCATGAACCCACCTCTCCCCCAGCTATTAGTGAGTACATTGAGTGTTGAGAAAACACAAATGTGTTTGAGTTGGCGGCTGCAACAGGGATTATTGTTGTTATTGAGTTATCAAAAACAACAGTAGGAAACTGGAATTGGTCTGACAAGTTTTGGTACAGGGAAACAATGTACAATAGAAAAGATAATTTTTAGCGCGAATGACTCTTTTCAGAAAAGGCTACTGCTGCTACTGAGTTAATTAGTAAGACTTGTGTCACTAAAAGACTTATTTCCAAAAAATAAAATAAAGTTATGTGCAAAATATTTACATTTCGGCATTTGATAATCTGCAAATGGTTGATATGCCGCTAAACAAAAACAACCAACCCAGTATAAATTGTAGGTTGGTGTAAAAATAATGTCGTTTTCTCACATAGTAACATATGTGAGAAAACGACATTATTTTTGCAACAACCTAATAGTTGGAAATAATTATTGACCGATTTTATCACTGTGATATTTTTGCATTATATCAAGTACTAGCAGGAGAGCCCGGCGTTGCCCGGGGATGGAACAGTAAGAGATAGATCAAGTATCGACCATCATAAAGACTGAAAAATGAAATTGACAAAGATTATTGTTTAAGGTTGATGGGTACGCATGTCTTAATTAGTTTTTTTTTTTTTTTTTTTTTTTACGAATTGGTCAAACCCAAACTGAAACAAAAACATTGTTTTCAATCGTTATGAGTCTACCGATTGAATAGAATTTTATTATAAACAATTGTCTTGTAAATGGAATTTTAAAAGCATTCTGAATATAAAAATAAAGAAAAAAGTGTGCAAGACAATAAGAAACACTACCTGTCCCAAAAAAGTGAAGTATTGTTGAAATCGGTTGAAAAATGTAGGAAATCCGATCCCATATATAAACGAACACACATGCACACACACACAAACAACCTGGGTTTTATAATAATATACAACTCGATATGAGTTGTCCCCATTTCATTCTGGCGACAGAATCGTGCTTTATATGTTTTCAAATTGATTTCGTGCAAAAACAATTTTGTTTTTCCAATTTTTGGTGCTGTCAGAACCACCGCAAGGTAATTTTATGTAGTCCTGTGAAGTTTTGTTGAAATCGGGTGAAAAATCTAGGAAATCCGATCCAATATATAAACGCGCGCACACACACAATCACAATCTGCGTTTTATAATAAGTAAGATTAAGAATATAGTAACTAAGCTCCGCAAATTGGAGGAGAGAGTTATCAATGATAATGTTCTGACTTCGAATCCACAGTTATCTTCCTTTATCCCCATGTCTTTTTCATTTTTAAATATACTTTTTATCACATAAAATTTGGTGAGCGGATGCAAATTTAATTCCAAAAATGCGGCCCAGATGAAAAAAAAAAAAAAAAAAAATGCTGAGAACACGAAAGGACTGGAACCAGCCGAATCTTTCTGATAAAAATAGAAAGACAAATTTCGATTTAAAAACTTATTGTTATCCACTTTTGCCAAGAATCGATAAAACGCGATTTCAGTTTTATTTATGATGAATTTATATTCGAGTAAATATTTGTATCCATTTTGATCTCAGAAATTATTTTATAGCAAGTAGTATGGGAAATATGGATGTCTGTGTCGTGTTTTGAAATAACGAATAGTAATTCCTTATTTCATCGCTGGAATTATCAACGGATAATTTCCTCTTTTCTCACCAATATCATTAGCTTCGTTTTCATTAATCTGACAAGTCGGTTTTGCTTCTATATTTAGTATTATAGAACGTCTTTTTTATTTATCAATGTTTACACGAAAATAATTTAAGTTTCTGATCACTAGTAAAACATTTCTTTCTATGAAGTATCATTACTACCGTCAAAAAGATAAGGAGAATAGTTAAATATTTGTGCTCTCTGGTGATGTCCTTTTGTTGTCTATGATCAGTGTAATAAGTGTGCTTTGGAAAACGTATAATCACACAGACAATAAGGCAGATACACCCGCACACATATAAAAACTCAACAGAATGCAGAAAGCACTGGACGGCCGTTTCGTCCTATATTTGGGACTTATCAGCAGTGCGCATCCACTACCGAGAATTGAGACCCTGATAGGTAGGTTATCAAGCAAACGTCATACCAACTGTTCCAACGAGCCTCGATGACAAAGAGGCAGCAAATCAGACTGAAAGAACCGGCTTGAACCGGGTTTCAATTCTCGGTAGTGGATGCACACTGCTGATGGGTCCCAAATATAGGACGAAACGGCCGTCCAGTACTTTCTGCATTCTGTTGAGGTGTCTTCTAGACTCAATGAATTACTTAATTATAATTATCAAATACTCCTAATAAGTTCTATCACTTGTATATCATTGCTTGAACCGGCTTCTAATGCTCAAGTTTGAGTGGCTTGGTAATATTAGTCGTGGCTCCTGGGGACACAGTCCTATGGTTAGAGAGAATCTCAGTAGAGTTCCACCACGGAATATGTGAGCGAGCGGCGCTATATTGAGTCTGATTTGCAATCTCTTCGTAACCGCGGCCCATTAGAACAGTTGGTATGATGTTTGCTTGACAATCTACCTGTCCGGGTTTCAATTCTCGGTAATGGATGCGCACGGCTGATGAGTTCCAAATATAGAACGAAACGGCCGTCCAGTGCTTTCTGCATTCTGTTGAGGTTTACTTTCAGACTCGATGAATTACTTAAACATCAAATTCTCCTATATATATATGCGTATATAAACAGAAATATATATGTATTATATGCGCAAAAAAAAAAATTTAATCAGTGTCTGACGATCACAAAAGCGTGAGGACCAGGGTCATATTAATCCAAACTTATGGATATTTATATATTATTTATCTTTCAATTTTTTAAACAATAATAATAATAAAAAATTTTTTATCTTATACTTTATAATGATTTATACTTTGTAGCAATATATTGCACATTGATGACGAACTGTTTACTCCGACATCCAGTGTATGTTCTATGCGTGTAGATGGAAGTAGGTAGAAGTAGTACCTTTGTTACTCGGCTGCTTTTCTTCTTATTAAGATGGCCGGGCAAGAGTGGCCTTCAACATCCCCTAAATCTCCACGCACCAAACCCTGTAAACCGCTTCTGCAGGCGGGCGAAATGACATGAGATTACCATCGAAAGGTGCTTCACTCTTCTGTGTACTGATAGTACCGGAAAGGTATAAGTCCGTGCTAATAAAACCTGAGGGGTGTTGTTCATTGTGTTTGTGGTAAATATTTGCACCAACTCCTTGTTATTAGTACTTTCAATAAGTGTGGCTGGTTCTACACAAAGCCTTCACCACCCTAAAGAAATCTTTTGTGTGGATAGTCTGCAGTTCTGTGTTCCTTCTTTGCTATTCCCCCTGAGCAACAAGTCCACTGGCGAGACAGTTAAGGCAACACGGACATGTACAGGATTAAAAACTGAATTGAAAGACACTCATACGTCGAAAACGACGGGAGAGTTCATTATATATATATATATATATATATATATATATATATAATTATTTATTTAAAAATATGATTCCAACATAAGAGTTCTCATGTTTCAAAACAAGAGCCGAAAACTTCAAAATAATATTTGAATTAACTTGAGTTAAAGTAGGCTCTGTTCCATCTTCAAGCGAAATTTTTTGGGATATATATATGTAAGCAAATATATGGATATAGATCCGACAGTATGAAGAAGAATATACGGAAAAAACAAACAAAAATCACAATATGCAATTATGCTGTTTTAATGTTAATATAATGTCAACGTCGGACGTTTCGGTTTAATAGACCATCTTCAGGACATATTCATAAAACATAATTAACATTAGACCATATTCAATTCAACATGAAAAAGACGATGGACATAAGAGCAAGACCAATCCAAACAGATAACTGAAATCTTTTATAAGATCAGCGTTCCGTTTAAACATGATCACGTCGTCGTCACGTGGGCGATGCTGTGATATATATATATATATATATATATATATATATATGAGAAGATAGAAAGTGGGAGGGGAAGAAAAATTATTCATCTAGGCTCATACAAGCACAAAAAACTGAAATGCCTGCATTTAAACAAAACCTCAGTTCTCTCATTAAGCAGCACATTCTTGTTTGGATACCTAGCGATAGCCAATTTCTCTTCCTGACAGTCTGCAACAGTTGCCACAGACTCTGCCGGGCTTTAAGGTTCTACTCCATTTTATACACAGACTTCTGCCATTTGTTTCTCTCAACCTCCAAACGCAATCTGCGAGCTTTGGCGTCATCCCTGAGGCTCTCCAGTTTAAAGTATGCTTATAAAATCTCTTCTGTATTGAGAACTTTTTAGCGCTTGCATCTTTTAGACGCGGCTGTTTTCAGACTCCTTTTACAATATATTATTCTATATCATCTATTGTACTTTATATATATATATATATATATATATATATATATATATATATATATATATATATATATATATATATATATATATATATATATATATATATATATATTAAGACATTTCATGTTTATACATTCTTTTTTATAGATACAAATATTTAAGTAAATGCTCTGTTTATAATAGACAGTATTAAACAACATTTACCGGCCTGAATGTCCGAGAAATTTTCACAGAAAATATTAGTCCTACGACAGGATTCGAACCTGTATCCTATACGGAACCGTCATTTAGCTTGACGTGCTTTTACCGATTTGGCCACGAACGAGCGTTCGGTTAGCAAGGTCTAATTTACTGTATTTAAACTTCAATCTTCCATGAATCTCTCGCGTACATTCATATCTGCTCATGGCGTATCAAATGTAAAAAAACTAAATTGGTTTGACACCAAAGGAATGAAGCAATGAGTCTACCTAAATTAGTTGTAGCTGAAATCTGGTTCGGAGCTGACGTAATAACAATATTAAACTAAACTTCTTGAAATAATGTAGAATTTTAAACGATTTAAAGTTATTTAATAAAAATTGTTAAAAAATGATAACAATTCTCGTAAAAATTAATTATTCATCAATTTTTTTTTCTTAAGATAATAATGTCCTTAATAAATATTATTTATAAGAGAAAATAACACTTTCCTAATTAAATAATATCATAGTTTTATTGCATTTTTTATTTTACGATTCAGAGCAGATTTTTGGTGACTTTTGCGAAACTGTTTTTCTTACAAAAGAAAATTGATTGACATTCTCCAAGGAGTCCTGCTTTTAACTAATAAAACAATTTTTCTCCTTGAAATTTAATTTCTCGAAATTTAATAAATTATGTAAGTGGTGGAGGCCAACTATTTTAAATATTTAAAGAATAGATTTTAATGCTTGATAGTAATTTAGATGTCTAAAAAAAATGAATAAATTAATTTGATGTTTGCTATCAATTTAAATATTTAATTTTTTTTAAACAAATAGTTTAGGGATTTAATATAAGTTAAATACTATATTTATTAACACATTTATAGAGAACATATTAAAAAAAAATATTTTAAATTATAATAGTTTGTTTACCCGACCAATCGTACTTTTTTAATATTGTAAAAATTACGGTAACATCTTTAGATCTAATTTATGGATGCAATTTGTAATTATTTTTATATGGGTAATCTTTCTTACTTAAATTACTTTCTTACTATCAATCTATTCTTTACATAAATTGCTAAAACCCAATTACAGCCTCTTTCTCTTTACTTCCCTCTCCCTCTTCTTTCTTTTTCCTTTTTCTTTTCTCCCTACTCCCCTCCCATTTCAATATCTCACTTCCGTTAAGTTAACCATCTAAATAGGTCATGGTCTGGTCACTCCTCCTCCCCCAATACAAGGTATACTTAAGAGAGATATGAAATTAATCCCTCCCTATACTCTACCATGTCTCTTTAACTACTCCTCTTACACTCTCGGTTAAATCACAAAAACTCACACTACCCATCAATTTTAATTTCATTTTTCGTTTCATTTTTGGAAGTGCTATCTGGTGATCCGGCGTCCTTTAAAAGGGTTCTGGTGAAATAAATTATTATAATGGTACTTTAAAGTTGTCTGTTTTTCTTTTAAAAATATATGTTTGATTAAAGACGACAGACAAGGTACTGTGATTAATTTTTTTATTTAATTTTTCTTCTGTTCGAACAAGTGTTTCCTCTCTTCTGGACACAGAGTCTGTAGAAACTGTCCATAATTTTCTGTAATTTCGAGTGATTTCGATTATACTTTTAGCCATTACCAACGATGATTTTATTTTTTTGCTTTTTAACTGGGTGAATAGGTTGTGTGTATGTTTCTAGAATTACTTAAACACACACACAAACTTACCAGATTCCAACCGAAACCTACTAGTAGAAAATACAAACATTAATAACCTCATTCACCTGTACAAAAAGATTAAAAATAATGGAATCCTTAATAACAGAAAAAAGAAAGTAAGAGCCAGCACTACTACCAATTATTACCAAACACGGCCACAATGTGCTGTGTTCGGAAAAATAAAACATCCCTATAAATCTAGAAACATACCCACAAAATTCCTCTGAAAATCATGATTAATATATAGGGGACGTTAGTAATTACAACGCTCCGAATCTTGCAGCCCCTATCAAAATCAGCTTGTCATCTTCCGTAAGTAGTGCTTTCTTACAATCCCCGGTCAACAGAATATTTAATATCTATCTGCTTGGATGAAATTGGGAGATATATAGACATTTCTAATGCAACTTCTGTCGGTTGCTCATGTTGTACGCAGGAGTAATGAGAAGACACCAAGAATCCTTATGTAAAGCCAACTGAATAACAGTTTCCGGAAGAAGTGAAAACTTCTGCTAAAGTATAGAGATTAAATCAAATAAATCTCAAAGTCTATTGGCGTTTCTCTGACGTCCTTTGATGAAAAGTAACTCTTCTGATCGTATCAAGTTGAAGAGTAGATGCATAAAAGTCGTAACAACATTGATGATGTCTTCCTATTACATTTTCCTTTTACCAAACACCGCTTTAACATTGCTGCGAATTTCACAAGGGCTGACATATATATGCATATATATAAGAAATATATGTATATGTGTATTCAGGGTGCGATGGGTAAATTGTCGCCACTTCATATTTTTAATTTCGCGCATGCGTGTTGTTTTTGATCTTGCCGACTGCAGAGTACAGTATTAGGGACCGTCTGTGAGAAAAAGGACACCATGATGCAATTAACACGGTCAGAAATTTGGAAACGGCATTGCTTGGCATTCGCGCCGGAAGCTTCAATACAAACATTTCAAAGTGTTTGCGTGTAAATCTGAGGACCCAGAAAGAGCTGGGTGAATGTAATGTTGATTATGAACGTATGGCAGCTAGGAAAAACTCACTCTGATCGTTCTCAGAAGAAAAGAACTCCAGAATTTGTTGTTGAGGGCCCCAGTCACAGACGCCTACATCAAATGCCCTGATAAGGTAGTGTTGCTCTGAGTCAAGAGAGTGGCTGCTGAAATCATATCATGCCCCACAAGGAGAAGGATCAAGTCATGGCTGGCAGGCAATTTCTGTAATCACATCATCCCTTACATCTGGCCACCTAACCCCAAGACTACAATATCCTCGGCTATTATGTGTGGGGACAGTTGAGTTAAAGAACAATAAAACACCCTGTAACACCAAAGATTAACTGAAGGCACGGATTATAGCAGCAAGTTAAACAAGGAGATCGTCCAGAAGAGTTTCAGGAGATTCTGAAGTCATCTGGTAGTTGTGGTTGAAGCCAATGGAATAAATTTACTCCTTAGTATTCAAAGATATTTTTTGCATAATTTTGGTAAATATATCTGTTAAAATGAGATGTCAGTGTTATTTTCATTTTTGCGTCATTTAGATGACAATTTATCCATCGCACCCTGTCTAGAGTCAACACTGATATGTGTACAAGCATGCATCTAATGAGCAAATCCATGTTTGTATATATATATATATATATATATATATATATAATTTATTCGAAAATTATATCATAAATATATTATAAAATCACTACAAAAATAGCCATTTTGAATTTCTACATTCAAAACCATCACTTGATAAGACACCAGAAGTGTTGAAACAAAACGGCTGTTTTTGTAGTGATTTTACAACATATTTATGTTATAATTTTCGAATTTATTATACTTTCTCTACTCTATATTGAGCACACTTTTAACAATAGTACTTTTTGGTTATTGGAATTTATTCCGTATACACCTTGGGTATATATATATATATATATATATATATATATATATATATATATATATATGGACAGAAATATATGAGTGGACAGATGCAAAATTTCAAATAGATTATATCTGTAAAAGAACACTGTGAATAAAGAGAAAAGGATAACTAATCTTCATCCTCTGAGGGACTTTATCAAGGCAAGCCTCTGAGAGCCTTCTACGCTTCGAACTTCTTCAGGAGATTGGAATTTCATCCACCGAGGTATATTTTCTAGTTCCACTTACCATGCCTTTTCTGGATATCTCAGTTTTCAGTTATTTCACCTCTCCAAATATTTGTTCACCTCTGCCATGGCAGTGTATTGAACTCAAAACTGCTTGGATCAGTCACTGGATTACTTTAACTAACGGACTTTATCTACTGGATCATGTGTCCTCGAGTCCGTCAGAGGTTGAAACGCGTCGGATAAGATAAGTTTTCCATTTGTCTTTTAATATATATAAATGAAAGGAAAACGAAAAACAAACACTCAATTACAGCCGAGTGGACGGAGTGATTGCTGGGGGTTTCGTCTACGAAACCCTAGATGTAACACGAATCAGCTAACTGACGAACTTTATATTGTATGAATTGTATATATATATATATATTATATTGTATGAATTGTATATATATATTATATTGTATGAATTATATATATATATATTATATTGTATGAATTGTATATATATATGACGTCATATATTACGAAATGGACAAAGCTGACCGGCCCGTTTAGGATCAAAGTGTAGTATCAGTGCTTTGTGATCATCCGGGCTGGCTTCTGTTGAACTCTCTAATGCAGAGAGGAACTCGGAGGAAGTTTTGCCGAAGGGCAAGGTTTCCTTCGGGGAGGTAGACAGGACCTGAACCCGTCAAGGCGGGTTCAAAGGTCATATTTTTGGCCGAGCCTACGGGCTCGCGGGCTACCCACATTAAACCGGCCTTGTGCCACATTTAATCCTCGTGGGTGGATTAATAAATACAAAGTCCGACAATTTATTTATTAAAGACATTTTTATGTTTAACGTTCTTTTTATAGACATTGTCCATTTCGTAATATATGACGTCAATTGTTTACATTCGATACGCCATGAGCAGTTATGAATGTTCGAGATTCATGGAAGATTGAAGTTTATAAATAGTAAATTCGACGGTGCCTGCCGAACGATCCTTGGTGGCCGAGCGGTCAAGGCACGTCAGCGTAAATGACGGTTCCGTATAGGATGCAGGTTCGAATCCTGTCCAAGGACGAATATTTTCTATGAAAATTTCTCGGACATTCAGGCCGGTAAATGTTATTTAATACTGTTTATTATAAACAGAGCATTTACTTAAATACTTGTATCTATAAAAAGAACGTTAAACATAAAAATATCTTTAATAAATATATATACAGTAGCGGCCATAATATAAGGAACGGAAACAACAAAGACATAAATATGTGCATTGCTTAAAAAGTAATGCATGATTAGCAATGAAATTTTTACCGAATAAAGATTAGGGTGTAATGCATAAATATTATACAAAGTTACAAAAATTTACATAATAGTTTTTTAAAAAAAAAACACACATTAAATGGAACAAAGGAAATAAGCTACTGGACAAATGGGAGGGAATTACTGCTGATTTTTGCAAGAAATTAATTAGATCATGTGGTCGACGATGCAGAGAAGTCATTGAAAATAAGGGGATGTTTACCAAATATTAAATTTTGTTGATATTTTGTTCACAATCAAGTATTAACAAGATCGTTCCTTAACTTTTGTCTAGTAGCTTATTTCCTTTGTTCCATTTAATCTTTATTTAAAAAAAAAACTATTATGTAAATTTTTGTAACTTTGTATAATATTTATGCATATTTATTGGTTTTCAAGCGTAGGAACGAAAAGCATGAAAGAAATAGATATAAATAGCCGCTCCAAGAGACAAGTTGGGCAGTTTCTCACATATCGAGGTGGAGTATGCAAGGTCCATGTACAGTTGAGCGCTCTACGGGATCGCACACATACACACGCAGTATGAGAGCAATTGACAAGGTCAAGAGTTGAATAAAATGTATGTTTAAATATAAGAGCTCAAGTCTCGTGTTATTCATAAATCCACGTCTTTTCATCATTAGTAGTCACCCTCAACATTAATCTCAGTTAAGAAAAATGAAATTACATTTGTGGTTCTTTGAATAAAGAAAAATAGAAGTTCTGAGAAGAATTCTTACTTTAATTTTATTTTTCTTAAAATTGCACTTTTATACTGAACTCGATAAAATTTACTGCAGCGTAAAATAAGAAATAAAATATATGTGTAAATGTTACGGAAGGTTTTTTTTTTTTTACTTGGTGTTCTCGAACAGATCATAAAAATATTTGTTTGCCGATGAAAAATAGTTCGTTACAATTCTCAGTATTCTTTTTTTTTTTTTTTCTTTTCTGTTATCCGTTTATTAAAAAATAGTAAATACGGAAGCTAAAATTATATCGTTTCCTTTTTTTTCTGGAAAAGACGTAAAATTCTACAGATTTCATTTCCGGACTTGCAAAACCACAAAAAAGAAATATTCGACCAAATTCCCGCCAAAGGAAATCCCGTTTTCATTTTCATTAAATAATTTTTATGAGAACGACTTCCCATTCATAATGGAAAGTTTAAAAACAAAGAAAATCCCGTGATCTTCAATGGTTCGTGAACATGCCAAAAAGTTTTAGATGCTTAAAAAGAATCAAGAAGAGAAAGAAAAGAAAGAAGAGAATATATGTTTTCACGAATTCTACCCGCTAAAAAAGAAAATTTAAAAAAAGCCTGACTTTCTCAAACTTTCGGGATTTGATGAATTAAAAGAGCCGTCATGTTTTCTGTTAACTGCCATATCTAAAAAATGGCAGAACAGTTTTAGAAATATCTAAAATTCAAAAAAAAGTATATAGAAAAGATCGCCTACTAAAAAGCAATGTTTCGCAGATGAGTCATGCTGATAAATTCGCAAATTTATTACATTAGGATCGTTAAGAAATGCTCAAATACTATAAGACTAGATTTTCTCGAGCGTTTTCCCTTCGGGGCGCAATTGTACAATAACTAAAACTCTGGCATTAATTTTAATTTTTAATAAAGAAAAATTTAGTCATTATATTTGAAAATAGGAAAAGAATAAAGAAGTCTCCTGAAACACGCATTTATTTTTAATACATTACATTTGTATATTTAAGGATGCTTGTGTGAAACCCTGTGTTTGATGTGCTTTTGCAATTTTTTGAATAATAGACTTTATATGTAGTAAACACAGTATCATTTTCTGATTTATTTTGTACTTAATGTTAATAAGCACAGAAAAGTAGACTCTGCGCTTACCAATTTTCTACATCGTACCTCTATGAATTAGGATGAGATACAAAATTGCAATAAAATATTCAATAGTTTACTAGCTACTGAAGGGCATTCTTCTTTGATGGAAATGCAAAATTGATCGATAGAAACCTCTTAATGCTTAATTTGTAAGCCATGATCAGCAGATAGAATAACCAGCTTCATTTCTTCTGTTAATGAGAAGCCAAGGTCATCATTTGAATCGGCAATTGACTTAAACATGGAAGTCATGTGCTTGATGTCTCTAGTTTTTTTGTTTTTTAATCTAAAAATAATTTATAAATTGCTCTTCTGTTAATACTGGCTCACTTGGCTACCTTTCAGAGGTGCGCCGGTTCAGCAACACTTTTCTAGACTAGTGGTTCACAAACTGTGTGGCGCTCCTCATAGCTTGGTGGACGAGGATAGCAGGTGAGGCGGAATCATTGAAAGACGATCAAAGATTTAAAACAGTTTCAAAAAATTCATATGCCAAAATTAAATATGATTTCAAAATTTAAAACATTATTGTGGATTATTTGTAATTGCCTGCATGAGACCCAGTATAAATAGTCATCAATAATTATTGATCGATTTTATCATTGTGATATTTTTACATTATATCAAGTATTAAGAATATAATAACTAAGGTCTGCAAAATTGGAGGAGAGAGTTATCAATGATAATGGTTTAACTTTGAATCTCCTTTTAACCGTCTCTGTTTTTGTTTTTTTTTTATTTTAAAATATACTTTTTATCACTTAAAATTTGGTGAGGTGTGAGCAAATTTTAATTCCGAAAATGCGGCCCAGAGAAAAAAAAGATTTGGGAACCACTGCTCTAGACAAAATAAAGTAAACTAAATAAGACTTGTCTCTTTGCTAGCGTAATCTCGTTCAAACAATGAGCTAATTATACAAATATAGAATTTTGAATGCCGCTTTCCAGGTGGGGCTCTTCTTGTTGTAGTTTTATGCTACAATGTAATTTGCACTCAGTTTCACACCGGACTTAGGA
This sequence comes from Acanthosepion lycidas, assembly GCA_963932145.1. Classification (NCBI taxonomy): domain Eukaryota; kingdom Metazoa; phylum Mollusca; class Cephalopoda; order Sepiida; family Sepiidae; genus Acanthosepion; species Acanthosepion lycidas. The sequence goes on along the minus strand of OZ010614.1, from coordinate 57,494,165 downwards.
GTGAAGCCAGGTGCAGGGTTGACCTGAGACGAACCCTTGGCCTTCGAATGGAGAATCACTTAACCTCACAGCTGATGTAATTTTGCTTGTGTGAGGACAACAAACATCACAGAAATAGATATAAACAACAACGCCAGGGAGGAGTTGGACAGTCTCTTAGACATCACAGACGAGAATGTATGGTTCACGTTTTGGGTCTAGTTTGACGGAACGCAACATTATCTTCTTAAAACCAATAACTCCATATCAAATAAAGAGAAATGTTGTTGGTTGAAGCTGGAGAAAAATACCTATATAAATTAACAATGGACCTTTTTATATAAAATGTTCACATTTTTTGTTTGTTTTTTTTTTATGTATGGATTTTGAAAAGATTTGTAAGGAAAAGCTATTGTGAATTTTATAAAGGATATATTTTGGGTATCTTGAAAAATAAAATATTTAAATTCTACATCGTTAAATGATTTTTGCTACAAGTTGTGAAGTTAATTTTAAAATTATTTATCTTTTATTTAGTTGACACCATTCATGTCTTTATTAATGTTTACTTAATATAGGGTCCAAGAGTCTCTCAAGGTAGAGAGTTGCTGAATAATGTTCTTGCATGAGCGTAAGAATAGAGTGTTAAGGAATTGCTGCCTATGAGGTCATATAGTTGACCTTAGACTTAAAGAGGTTAAGATTGTAGTGATCAGGAAAACACCCCCTTGGGAGTCTATTCCACAAATTAGCGGTCCTTGAGAAGAAGCTTTCTGAGGGGAACTTCCTTCTTACTAATGAAATATCACATCACTTTGGTCAATAATGAAGTAATGATGCCGACGAATGATTTTTACGGACCAATGTATAGGTTTGTAGCATTCTCCCTGTTTTTCCTGTGTTTTATGTCGTTTCCGGCTGTCCATAACTACCTGTCTTTTGTAGCTTATAATAAGGTCTGCTTTTCAAAATCATTCTTAGTCCTTATTCTCTTTTGTCCAGATCGCTCGATAGTTTTCTACTTGCTTTCCATTGTCCCTCATTCATTCAATATGTTCTCTGAGTGTCGAAGAAAACATATTGAAATTGTCCTCGAAAGAAAACATTGAAACTGTCCTAGAAATTTCAGCTGTCTCATACTGATTCTGTCTATAAGTCTCCTTTTCTTATTCCATTTTATTTAAAAAATTGTTACCCACATGGTCAGTCTATGGTATTCTCAGCATCCTTCTGTAGAACCACGTTTCTGTTGCCTTCTTCATCCGTGAGGAGATTGTCCAGCAATTCCTGCCGTATAGGAGGATCAAATATTAAATAACAGTCAGATACTCTTTACTTTGTTTCTAAATTTTCCTGTTTCTTAATACTTAGCATTTGGAAAGCATCTTTTCCTTATCCAATGCAACTTCGGATTTCGCTGTCACTTTTCCCACCCCCCGTTAAATAAATTCCCGTATATTCAAATTTTCGTACCTGCTTGATTTTTGTGTCTCCAATTGGTATTTCATATCTTGGGTTTTACCTTCTGCTGGCAACCATATTTTCTTTCTTTTTTTAGAATTGATATTTAGTCCTTAATACCGTCAACTATTTTTCTTTCTTTAAACAGCTTTCTTTTGGATTAGACAAATAATTATTAAATAGAAGAGAAAGTTAAAGTCAATATTTGGTATTTGGACCTTACACTTCAAAATCCGGACCGTCACAGAAACGTTGGAGATTTATGTATTTCTCCGCGAGTCTGTCACATCTTGGTAATAAATCTGAAAATGATTATTGTATCACTTTAACACTCCTGCACTGTATCTTGGTTACAGAGATTCCACAAAAAGGGCGCCTTGCTTAAATAACGTATTACACTGCATCTTATATTATTAGCTTCTTCGGGTTTTACGTAACGTAACTAACGACTGGAATCTAAAAGTTCATTTGCTGAAAAATGGCAACATCTATCCGTGAAGTCCAAATGAAAGCAGCTTCGTTCTGCATAGATCAGGGGTTTTCAAACTTTTTGATTTGCGGACCCCTTTATATTTCAGGCTTTACCTTAGGGACCCCCTTATAAACGCTTATGAAATTTATACATAAATATTTGCTGTATATAACATAAAATTCTGCATTAATGCAAACGCCTAACAGCCAATGAGAAAGCCGGAAATCGCAAAATAGATCCAAAATTCAAATCCTTTAGTTCCTTCCCTGCATGAATAGAATCCATTATCTTTACCAATTTAAGATTATATTAGTATATCAAATCTATGAAATATTTTATTGAATCAATTTATTTCATGATCGGCCTATAAGTTACTTATAAGCGCTTATAAGTTGCACGTCACCCATAAAAAGTGTTTGCTGTCCACGGACCCCCTATTTTGTCCTTGCAGATCCCCTGCGGACCACAGTTTGAAAACCCCTGGCATAGATAAGCAAACGACAGCCATCTGTATAAAATAATCTGGATTTGGAACTCATCTTAATAGCAACATAGCAAGTTTAGCGCTTTAAATGGGTCGTAAGCTTTATTTGAAGGATAAAGAGAAAAATACTTGATAATTTCAGAGCTTTGAAAATGTAAAACAACGCTGGAAATCTAAAAAAAAATAATTGATAGATACTATCAAACTGTGAAAAATTTTGTTGAATACCATATACGGTAAAATGAAGAATTTGTCGCGCCAATTTGTGTTCCGTTTAAAAATTTATGAAAATCATTTTTTTTTAAATTATGAATTTCTTGTGCGTTCTTTGCAGCGTAGAAATATTGAAAAATTGAAAACTTATCAGGTTTTAAAATAAATGGCATTTAAAAACTTTTAAATAAAACTTCCATAATGAAAATCGATTATAAAAATTATTTTATTTTTTTTTTTTGCCTTCGAATTCTGTGCCGGACTCAATGGCCAGAAGGATAGAGGAAAACGAGATATCCACGAGTGGGAATGTTGTGTTGCGATGGGTTTACAGGTGGGGTGAGTGGTGGACTCGTGTTGAGTTTGAAGAGGATAGCTATATGGCAACTTGGCCAATGTTGTGCCAAGTTTCAAGAAGGAGCGAAACGCTTTAAAAAAGATGACAATTTTATATATGACAATGTTACGGTAACATTCCGGGTAAAAAACAAAACAAAAAAAAAACAAAACTAATGAATATATTAATTAAATTAATTTAAAATAGATTCGTTTGATGAAGCAAACACCATGATGTTTCCTTTGATATTGTAATATTCACGCCAGACATCAAGAAAGTCCGCTGCATCTCCGAATGGAGAAGCATATCCCCTCACGCCTGTATCTCCTTTTGGAAGGGTGAGGACGAGAATGTTGAATAAGTAGTTAAAAAAAAACCTGTCAAATATCTCCAAAAGTTACCTGAGAATGTTTGGAAGGATGGACAAATAAACAAAGAACAATTTATTAAATGCAATTGATAAGGTATTATTTATAACGACTAGTTTTAGGTAAATATAGTCGAGTAGATTGTGCTCTCTAGCATTGCTAGGCCAACCAATGTGAAACAATAATAATACTGACTTCAAAAGAGAAAGTAACAATCACTCCACTGTCTTTCCGAAGAAGATAGTTTTGTCAGAATGAGGAAATATACTTATAATATTCTATTCATGCCATCAAGCACAATTTGGTCGTTATAATCAGAGTCTTTCAGCCGTTTTATCTTGCAACCTCCCTCAGATGTTTGTTGTAGTACTTGACAATCTTCTCTGAATATTAAACTTTACCCTTTATTCAATCTATAGGGGTAGACTGTTCACATTTCTATTTTCCATGCTTTAGTTTCAGTTATTACCCAACAATCTGTGTGCTGAGTGTCTGTCTTTCCATTATCTTGCCCAGGGATTAAACTCAGACACTGTCAAGACCAGACATGTCTTAAACGACGCTCTAATCCACCTGAAGAAGGCCGAAACGTTGTAAGTATAACAAGAACCTGCTGGTACGAATAATCTTACTTATGATAAAACCCAGGTTGTGTGTATGTGTGTGTGTCTGTACGTTTATATATTGGATCGGATTTCCTACATTTTTCAACCGATTTCAAAAAAACTTCACAGGACTACGTAAAATTACCTTGCGGTGGTTCTGACAGCGCCAAAAATTGGAAAAACACAATTGTTTTTGTACGAAATCAATTTGAAAACACGATTAAGAGGCATCACGAAAAATTAAAGGGGGACAACTCATATCGAGTTATACTTATTATAAAACCCAGGTTGTTTGTGTGTGTGTGTTCGTTTATATATGGGATCGGATTTCCTACATTTTTTAACCGATTTCAATAAAACTTCGCTTTTTTTTTTGGCAGGTAGTGTTTCTTATTGTCTTGCACACTTTTGTCTTTATTTTTACATTCAGAATGCTTTTAAAATTCCATTTACAAGACAATTGTTTATAATAAAATTCTATTCGATCGGTAGACTCATAACGATTTAAATTTTTGTTTGAGTTTGGGTTTGACCAATTCGTAAAAAACAACAAAAAAAAAAAAAACTAATTAAGACATGCGTGTCCGTCAACCTTAAACAATAATCTTTGTCAATTTTATTTTTCAGTCTTTATGATGGTCGATACTTGATCTATCTGTTACTGTTACATCCCCGGGCAACGCCGGGCACTCCTGCTAGTTATATATATATAATAATTCACATTTTGTATAAAATGTATTAAAAAATGAAGTCGTCAAGAAAAATCATCACCCACGCTAGGAAAGAGTCATGTCATTTAAAAAAGAAAACGTTTTCTGAGATCCCACTATTCGTCCATCAGAAGGATGTATCTTTGATAGAAATTTCAGGATTGATCCATTGGATTGGATCTCATCCTCCAAATCGATATTCATTCCAATTTCCGCAGCTTTTTCCTGTAGTTTTCTGCTATTTTATCATATATCGCACAATACTGACTCACATGAAACCTGATGCACAACAAACATGGAAGAAAGAAAAATAAAATCAGTTTTTTTCCACCAAATCGAAGCAAATGTTTTCTTGATTAACTTTTCGAAATAAGAGGTCATGCAAGTGCATTTACAAGAAAAGAGCAGATTTGTCGTGCCTCTTACATTTTCTACAAAAAAAAAAAAAAAAAAAAAACAGATGTTGACCGCTGTACGACTCAAAGCAGACTGAGTAAATACGTTTTTTGTGCATCGGTTCCATACATTCATACGTTTTAAACAAAATAGAGTGAACAAAAGATTATGACCAATCAGAGACACTCCCGCTCAAAAAATAAAACCTTAATTTCAAGCGGATAGGCAGCTATATAGTCTCAAATTCAAACAGGCCTGACGTTTGATCTCAACACCGACACGCCGAAAACGAGAGAGAGACAGACAGACAGACTGAAAGAGAGAGAGAGAGAGAGAGAGAGAGAGAGAGGCTCGACACAGATCAGCGTTTGATGTTAATACCGACACGTCGAGAGAAACGTTACCAATGACAACAGCCATAACTAATGTCTATTTCACTTCTAATTTTGACATTCTTGAATTGGTTAAATGTAACAACTCTTTTTACTCCAAGAGTTTCTTTTCTTGCACTTCTCGCCTGTGGGACCCTCTTCCGTTTCCTCACTTCCTTGATAACTACAATTTTCAAAAATTTAAATGCAACGTCTATCGTCATATTCTATCTTCTTAAACCCCGTTCATCTTTTATCTTTTCTTCGCTTCCCCTTAGCGAGTCTTTCTCCCACTTTCACTCTCTATAACTCCCCTGCGTCTCAGTGGCATTCCCGCCTTGCTTGGGGTGAAATGATTAAAAAAAATATTCTTCTGTACAAAACTGGAGATTCATTTTGGAAGGAATTGAATATTAAAAGTTTTCATATGACGATTTGTTCTTTGTTTTGTGTTTTAAAGATGAGATTAAAATCCAATACAAATTAGAATTTAAAGCGATAATCCTTTTTATTAAAGGTATTTATTTATCATAATACGCCACGAAATGTGTTTCATTTGGATTTATGTAAAAAGATTCTTTACCGTTTTGTCGTATAGCATTCTGTACAAAATACGGAGACTCTATTTTGACTATTTGTTGTAACTCTAATTGCATTATGCATCTGTTCACGACGTGACTAGTGACAAGGGTCAGAATATAATGGCATTTCGGAAAGCAGAAGGAAAAATCCAGGGTTTAAATCATTATAAAAAGTGACACCATCTTGGCCAGTGATTCTCCACTATTTCCCTTATTCCAATTCCTTTCAAACCAGTTCTCTTAACCGTTTCCAAAATGGATGAAAAACAATATGGATCTCACGTGTAAATAATAAAATTATTGACTATAACTTCAGTTTACATCAACTGACTTTAGTAGTTTATAAACTAACCCAGCAACAATTAATGCATACTTTCATATAATTCAATTTCCTTTCTGAAAATATTAATGAGTTGTTAAATATATCCATGTGAATCCCCCGTATCCGCGGGGTTTAGGGACCAGAACCGGCTGCGAATAGTTACAATCCGAGAATATTTGTAACCCCCTAAAAGTGCTTATAAGTAACTATTTTGATTGTTAAAAACCCCATATGCCTTAAACTTCCATCCTAAACGCTTTAGAAACATTTCAGAGTCTTTAAAAAATTTTTGAAAAATAGTATTGGTGACCATACACTTAGCGTAAATTTTCTTTCACGTGTACAATAACCATTTTTAAATTACACATAGATCGATACAACCATTGAAAATACTGTAAAAATATATGTAACAAGACATAAAATATAAAGTTTAAAACATTTTCTAAAAACAGAACTGTGATGATGCCCACAGACTTAGCTTAAGCCACTTTTAAGACCCCAGCAGCAGCCCCTAACAAAGAACAAAGCCCAAGCACTACGATTGTTTTGGCGTTTGTTGTTTTATATTGAAGACGTACAAGTTGGCCAATTTTTACCATAAAAATGGACTTTTATATGTTTTAAGTCATTTAAATAACAGGAAAATAATACAAGAATATTTTAAATATGTTCTATCAAATAAATACGCGAATCGAAAAAGTTCACAGCGAATAATCTGTACATATGTTCTTCAGAAAAACACGCGAATGTGTGAAGCCGCGAATGCTGAAACGCGGATAGGCGGGGGTTCACTGTAAATATTTACACCCTCTCCTAACGCATAAATAATTATGTGTAAGCACAAACACAATTCAAAAATATTTAAACATCACATTTGAGCAAACAAATGTCAATATTTCAGCAGAACAAACTTCACACTGCAATATTTCCAATTTTACCGCAGCTTTAACAGCAATTTCTGCTCGTTTTTTCCCCTAAGTATACATTTACGCTATTATGATGGTAGCAATTGTAAACTTTTATGGCAAATCGCCAAAGAATATTCTCAATTTCTTTAATAAACCAACCTTTATGATTCAGTATGCACGCACCCCACCTAGGGACCGATATCACATCCCAAGGGTCTGTGAACATCACTGATTAATAACCACTGACCTACAGAGACGTTTTACCACACTATTAGTCAAAGTTGTCTTAACGTGTGAATATATTTCGAGAAAATTTAAATCAGGATATAAATTTACAAAATTGCTTGAAAGAATCACGCACCTCATTGATATACAGAACTAAAAATAAAAAGTAGATCAGAATTGACAGTGAAGACAACGCAATCAACGTTCAGGATCCCAAAAAAAATATGTCATTCGGATAATGAAAAAAATAACAGAAAGCCTGTAAGTAACCAATCAGAAAAGTATCAGAATGTTTTACAGGAAAGGAACGTCCAAGTATATCTATACTCTGGAAGTGGGTACCATAAAACAGAATTAATTGCAAAATCATTTAAGAATACCTTTGTGTGGTTCCAATTTTTTTTTCTCTGGGCCGTATTTTCGGAGTTGCCGTATTTTCGGATTTGCTCGCATCTCACCAAATTTTATGTGATAAAAGTAAATTTTAAAAAAGAGAGGGTTAAAGAGAGATAAACCTTAGATTCAAGGTTAAAACATTATCATTGATAACTCTCTCCTCCAATTTTGCAGACCTTAGTTATTATATTCTTAATACTTGATATAATGTAAAAATATCACTATGATAAAATCGACCAATAATTATTAATAACTATTTATACTGGGACTCGTACATGCAATTACAAGTCATCCATAATAATATTTTAAAGTTTGAAATCATATTTATTTTTGGCATATGGATTTTTTGAAACTGTTTCTAGATCTTTGTCTTTCAATCATTCCGCCTCACCTGCTATCCTCTACAACCGCACATATGAGGTTCATGGCGTACAGTTTGGGAACCTCTACGTTCGAAAAACAGAGAAAATATTAGAAAGAAACGTCTGTAGCTGAATTTTAATCAAAGAAATAAATAGGGAAAATTTAGGACCCCTGTTAAACAAGACAGGAAAAAGATCAGCATTAAAAATGATGTTAACTTTCGAACAGGTGACTTAAAAAAAAAAACTATACAAGGTAGATTAAAGAAAGGTTAATTATTTAAATAAAAAAAAGAGGAAAAAAATTTGCAGTTGAACAACATTAACATGGTTACGCAGAGAACATCTAAAAAGAGAAACCGTAATACTGTTTTTGGTTATAACGTTCGCTTTCTGACCATAAGACCCAGGTTCAAATCTCATCATGGTCGATTTGACAGGAAGGAGACTTCCTGATGTTATCGGTCTGGAGGGGGACGTTTGGAAAGTGCCCGAAAACCATACCATAGATTGACCCAAGCTTGCGAGTAAATTTGGGTAGAGGGTGTTAACCTTGTTTGCCGTAGTCTCTGAATATAAAATCCAGTGAAGTCCGTAATGTGTTCAATATCAGAGGTTGGCAGTGAAGATATTTGGGGAAAAAACAAAATGGTTGCCTTTATACACGTCGGATTGAATATTTTGAGCTTTCTGATTGGTTAACCCTTCTCTTGGTGGACTATAAAATGAGTCAGCTCATTTTAGTTGGCTCACTAGTACAGAGATATATAAAAAAAACTATAACAGAGGGAACACTTGGGGCCGTCAACTGTGCTAGCACGAAGTCACAAGTCATCGTGACCGAGGGTTTGATTGTGCTGGTGTTGTTCAAATTGTTGATCATTCTAGATAACACGCTTTCTCCCAGAAACTGTAACTAAGGTCTGCTCAGCATAGTATAAACACAGTATAAACCACAGGTTGGCTCTGGGTGCTGAACAAACACAAATATGCCTGAGCAATAGTCTATAATAGGGATTGTTTAGCCGCCATAGTAGACGGGAAACCTTGAATATGAATGGCCAGATATAACATCATAAGAGTTAATTACATAGGATCAAGAGAAAAAAAATGCATAATTGCAAACTCAGACTCTGCGGAAATAGAGATGAAACAATCTTCTACATAAGAAGAGAATGCGTCAAGTTAGTTAAAAAGAAAATAATAGAAAAGTAGACATAACTGGTTAAGAAAAGAAACCTACTGGGAACTTTGCAAACAACAGCGATTTAAGCATACAGCAATGTGCACAAATCAAATATTAAAATTTCATGAAATTCTCTGGAATTTGTAGAAATCATCAAATCCATGACAAAAGCTAGAAGTTCAGATTTAGTTTTGCAAAGAAAGAGAAGAATATTTGTCAGATAATCGTTTAAAAAGCTAGATAAATTCCTGGGCAGCACTAGAAAAATGAGAAAAAAAATGAAAGCATTAAGATCTAGTTCCAAACAATGCTGGAGAGCTAGGATTATCGGAACGGGTCGAGGAAATGGAAATAGTGTAACCCTGATATAAGAGACCCCGATATAAGATAAACCCGGATATAAGAGAGATTTTCTCTAGTCCCAAATTAGAGACATACTTACCTTAACAAAATAGACCAAACCCGGATATAAGAGAAACCCGGATATAAGAGACTTCGTCACCGGCCCCGACAACTCTCTTATATCCGGGTTACACTGTACGATTAAAGAATTGAGATCATCTAAATAACATTACAAATCGGTTAGAATACTCAGGAAAGTGCTGTCCCTTGAACTTCAATGAATAAATCGTAAATCGCCCGAATGCAAAAACTAAAACAAGGCGCAGTGTTCGGGAACGTCGCAGGGGATGTTGGGAAGATATTACACTTAGATTCTGCATTTACTTTTCCCGACCCCACCCAGGGGGCGATGCATGTTCGATTTAATGTGGAGTGCTGTGCGTACAGTTATATTTTCCCGGAACTTCCTACCAAGACTGGATGTGGCACAAGATCATTTTAACGTCGGGGGAAAGGTACCATATACCTACAAATGCATATAGGACGAAGATAAAAATTATATTCGCCCATCCCTCGCGACCACTGACACACTGGCAACGGTATTACACCAACCTTACCTATTTAGTGCGATGAGGAAGGTGCTGCCGTAAGGTTGGGATTTCCGTGGCTGAGTAACTTTTCCGATCTAAAAAGAGGAGAATCATAGCTCCCACTTACAGCACAGGGCGGTGATAACCACGCCTGGGTAAGCCCTCATTTGGTTCATAGTTAACTTCGTTGGCTAATCGTTAATGTGTATAGATAAAGAACAAAAGTTTTCCTGTCCTCGCTATCATAGTCATGCTTGCGTCGGTATCCACCAACCCTCGTTCAAGAAGGTGTTAAAATCCCTGGTACTTGGCTCAGATAGCTCAGGAGAAAACAGAGACTGTGTAGTAATAATGAATTATCCCGATCTACTCATTTCAATACTAATTACTCTCTATAAAAGCCGTCTAATTATTAGGTTGGTGCAAAAATAATATCGTTTTCTCACATCGTAACATATGTGAGAAAACATTATATTTGCACCAACCTAATACTAACAGTTCAGCTTAGCAGAATAAAACTTTGGTGTTTTCTATTCATTACACTTTGATCCCGATCAAAATCTTAGAGACTAAGTCATTGATCCTTGACACAAATATTGCATTTATCCTGGACAAGATCGTCTAACAAACGCTTAAATCATACCGTCATTTTTGAAGGGTACGATGTGTGTAAAAACTAATAAGAATTCTGTTTGTTTATGGGATTTCAATTTTTTTTTTTTTATTTCTGCTTTTCATTTTGGCTTTGTAGTTTCGAAGTGATTAAATTTATCCTGTTCAATTTGAGGATGGCTTCATTTCGCCTGTTAGGTTCTAAAATTGAAACAGAAAGATTTTTATTTAAACACCATTCTTAGCGGAATATAAATCGTGACGTTTAAAATGGCATCGTGAAAGGCTCGTAAAGATGGAATTTTTAATTATAGGAAATATTTGGACGGAAATTTAAAGTGAGAAACGCTATTCGCAGAAATTATTAAATCAATATCTTACCTTTTCTTTTTATATTGGAATTTAATGATCAGGTCGCTGGCGGGAGGGTAGAACATTCCAATCTTTTGATTAAGACGTCTTTCTTATTTTCATTCCTTTTGAAAAGGTTATTCATTTCTCTAAATAGGGTATTAAATAATTAGGATTCTAAATGAATCTTCATTTGTTATAGAATTTCAAACGAACTGGAAGATGAGAAAGTTGTGAGCGATATGCATTTTAGGTGATCGATTTCTGCGTAGCATGCTGTATTGGCCTGCTTGATAAAATCGACTCACACATTAATTACTACTGTAGTAGTGAGTTCGATCCTCGCTCGTTCCATATCAAAGTTCTTATCAATAAATAATAAGATATTTATATATGCTCTACCGACTCTCTCATATATTTTTCCTTAATTAAAATAACTGGATTTCATTTCCTGGCGATTCGTTTGAATTCTAAAAAAAGTCTCCAGTCAGTTATGCGCCATGCGAGAAACACGCTTAGGCGATCATGTATCTTTCGATACATGACTGACGAGGCAGATTTTTCCCGTAGACCAGTTGCTATCCAAGGCTATAGAACCCGGTCTGTACTGCTATTTACCCATAGCTAGCTGGGGGGGGGGTTTCATACCTTTCCCAAGTGTATTAGCACGTAAGAGAATGTAATAGATTCGACTGGAATTCGAACTCGGCTCTCGAATTTCTCAATCCGAGCCGCTATCCATTACCCTACTGTCTCTCCAACGTCTATACTCCAGAACAGATTCTGCTCTTTTCGCCGATACCATTTTGTGCATAGCTAAAAAGAAAGTTGCAATTATTAGTATTATTATTATTATTGTTGCTGCTGTTGTTGTTGATGATGTTGTTATAATTAGGAGAAGAGCCCTATTTATACAAAATATATGAATCTATAAAGAATTATAAGTCTCTGTATGAACGTTGCACCAATTGTGAAGAGATGCCAAGTGAAACATGCTTGACGCAAACTTGTTCACCTTGGAATTTTCCGTTAGTTGATTCGTTACTAAGAGGAATTAATCAAACTAACTAAATACGTTTTAGTTTCATGACATCACGTTTTAATTTCATGACATCCCGTGGCCGGCGTTTCATTAATTTTGAGGCCTTAACCCCCCCCCCAAAAAAAATGCTGTTCAGGAAAAGAACAACCGTTTTTTTTCCTCATTCCAAGGCAATCAACGTTTGTTACGCGGTGTTTTATTTCAATATGTGGCCCTCTTTGTGTGAGGTATTTTGCTAGATGTAGAAACGAATGGTGACGGATAAATTCTTATGGTGAATGAGTAAATTGGAAAGAATTAATTGGTCGTGAATCTGATTAGCTATATATAAGATAGTGTCATCCAGCATTGACCCATCTCCCCCTCTTTTTTCGGCCTTGTGTCACAATTACTGTAAACGTTTCTACAAAAATCCACGCACGTGTTTCTTCCTTTATTATTGTGTTTGTCGGGGTGGGGGGCTCCTACAACTATGGCGGAAAATTCTTCTCAGCCAGGGGAGGAAGAGGTGGAATAACACCAAAACACCCAAAAATATCTTTGGCTGCAAATCTGACCAAAAAAAGGCCTTAGATGCAGTAGTAACCAGGATAATTTCCATGTTGACCACCGACATGAAAACGCGGAAATTGATTGGGGTCAGCAGGCATACAATGGAGGAGGCTCAGAAGAGTCTAAAAATAGGGCCAAAAATGCTGGCCAAACAGTCTAATGCCATGCTGGCAATAGAAGAGGATGTCAAGCAGCTGACTGGTAATGTATTAATTTCCAAATCTGTCCAACTTCAAACAGAATACATGGGCACCTGAAGAACGTGGGCCATTTTGCACCGGGTGCCGGCCGACATTACTGAGGACAGGCTGGGCGTCTATTTTTCCAAATTTTGTTCTTGTCGATAATATCTCTCCGATAAACAAGATGGGCATTGTCACCGGGGATTTTGTCTTGCTGGCAATAATGCACCGAAAGTCATTTTTGGACATCGCCAACACATTGGCGTGTTGAGAGCGCAAGATGATGGTGACTGTAGAGTGACGGCGACCACACTGTTGGGCATGTATCTAAGGCTTTTCACCGGGAAGAAAGCAGCGGCCGGGAACACCGACGGAAGCAGTGAGGACAAAGTTATCTTGCAGGACGCCCGAGGAGCTTAGTGATTGGAGGGATGTTGTGAGCATTCAAAGACTGCTACCACTCCTTCCCAGCATAATATACCACAGCAGCAACATCAGCAGAAGTAGAAGCAGCAGGAGCAGCGATGGCAACAACAGGGGCGGAGACTTCAGCAGAATCAACAAGAACAACAACAGCAACAAAAACTACAACAGCACCAGCAACAAGAGCAACAACAACAGCATCAGAATCAACAGCGGCAAACGCAGCAGCAGCAACTGCTATCGAAACAACGGGTGCAGTTGAAATCTGATATGGAGACGGAGGAAATGCTTCAGCTTCGATCCTCTTCCTTGAAAAGGGAAGAGAGGAGGAGGACGACGAAGATGAAAAAAGCTTAAAAAAAAAGAAAGAAAAGAAAACCGGATGGGAAGAGCCATGCAATATGCCAAGTCCCAATCCGTCCCCGTTTCGCTAGCTAGAAAAGAAGACCAGAGCAAAGGTATGTGTAGAAGCCTCTCCACTTCCCCCATTAGGGTTCTGCTAGATTCCCCTTCCTCCAACCAAAAAAAAAAAAAACAAAAAAAAACACCCTATTTCCCAAGTGGGATGCCATTTGTTATATTCACAGAGAGGCTGGTAAGAGGAATCTTACCTCCCAGAGGAAGCCCCTCTTGAGGTTTTTATTCAAGTTTACGTCCCTCAACGGAAAGTCGAGGCTGGTTTCAATCCTATAGGGATAGGTTTAGCTAGGCAGGCTCTGGAGAGATCAGCTAGGGAGCGCTACCAGGGGTCAGGTAGTTATAGGTTGAACAAGACGTCGAACGAGAGCTGTGAATATGGCCACAAAATTGCGCAAGGAGGAAATACGTCGAGGATCCGATCGTTACATTCGTGAGATCGACACCCCGGATGGACGCCGCCTGCGATCGACTAACGACATGAGTGAGGCGTTTCGACAGCATTTCCGAAACCGAATTACCAAGAGGCATGGTCTCTGCAACGAAGGGTTTCTCACCTATTTCGCCGACTTTCATCGATTTTCGTCGACTGATGCGGCTGGCTGCGAGGGTGAGATCACAGAGGACGAATTCCACTTGAAGTTGAAGTAGGTCGGCCGGGGCAAGATTCCGTAACTTGACGGTCTACCCTACGGATTGTACTTGAGGTTGACGCACTTGTTTGTTCCGATGTTGACGGTTCTGTTCAATAATTGTCTCCGGCAAGAGTCCGCTCCCAACCGGATCTCCAGAGGTGTGATCACGCTGTTGAGAATGCCCAAGCATAGTGAGGGGCATTTAGACGATTATAGGCCCATGACCCTGCTAAAAACAGTTACAAAATTTTGGCCAAGACACTGACAGAGCGTTTGCAGTTAGTTGCCAAGATTCCGTTGGGACTGGAACAGATTAGTGCTGTGAAGGGCCGAACCCTGAGTTTTCGCAAACCTGGTGATTGACACAGAACGCACTATCTCTCAATGACGTAGGCTTTCAGGCAGGATGGGCAGATATGTCTGATTTTCTTCGATGTGAGCTTGGTTTTGAAGAAACGGTTTTCTACCACTGTCCTTAGTTTCGCACCTTCTTTGCAGGTGGGACCCAGTCCGCTCATATATGTTTCTCCCAATTTATCCTTCAAGCTAAAAAAAAAAGAAAAAAAAAAAACTCTCGACATCCATCCATGGTTTTCTCCATTTACTCCCGTTCATTTGTCTGTAATTTTTTTTTTATCGTACCCAGAGGTTTAATTATCTATGGAACTAGTGATCATAGATAATGATTTAAGACCATAAACTGAACATTGCCTTCTCGTATATCTGCTAACGTATATGACAAGATAAGTAATGATCTTAAAATTTAAAAATTGCGGCGCTTTCATAATTGGCCCCTCCGACAGGGCATTCTGGTTAGTTCGGATACTATTTGTTTTCTTTGGCTGTTTGCATATTTTCCAGTTTATGAATGTTCCTGCCCTGTCGTGTCTACTTTTTTGTTTTGACTTAGCTTGTATTCACTTATGCGATAGCTTATCGTATCGTCTTTGTCAAAGGAGGCGTTTATTGTTTTTTGGTTTTTTTTTTTACTATGTTTATATTGCAGGTGATATATTGGCTCGTAAACCGATACTGAATGCCGGAAGACGACAAACAAACAAAACGAAGACTTCAGTAAACAAATATATTGTCAAGTTTATTTTTGTTAGAGAAAATACATCGACAAAAATAAAGTTACAGTGCACTAGGTTAAAACATCTCAACATGTAGAGGATGAGAAGGGCGTTGTCCCAAGAAGGACAGTTTTGTAGCAGATGAAGAGTGCTGTCCTGAAAAGGACAGTTCATCGCAGATATTTGCTGCTGGCGGCCTGCTGGAGATGGCTGAAGCTACTGCTGCCGATGGCTGGAGTTGTGGGCCGACTGTCCTCTGCTGGAACAGAGACTACCTAGTCATCTTGACCGCAGAAGGCTGTTTATTTTGAAATATTACATCTTTTGTGGCACAAGGCCAAAAGGCTGGTCGTCTCTGACTATCCCACACAGATAATCTTCCCTTACAATTCAACATTATTCAATCTAACAAATAAAACAATGCCGGGACTCTACTAGAACACCCATGACATAAAAATGCTTGTACGCAGAAAGTCGTATTTATAAAAGTCTTTACACTGAGACGGATGTGATTCAATGTGGGGAGGCCTAGTGCGTACACTCGGTCCAGGGACCAAAATTGCCAGGCCCCCACAATCGTCAGTTTTGCTGGCATCGGTATGACGAGCGATTCCCACTCTCTGCCGCAGTAGAATAAGGTCAGCCGCGGACAGCTGTTCCCCGGGGCTGGGTACCTTAAAGCATTTTATTTTCATCACCTGCGTCTCTGTCCACAGACAGAAACCATAACCGAGCCGCACTTTGTCCGAAGTCAAAAACACAACTGAGGGATGATAATCCTACTCGCTTTGAGGCCTTTTTATATCCTGAATCAGTTTTAAAACAATCGCTGCCGCATGGAAGATTAAGCTTCTTCTTCGACAAGATACGACACTTACAATCTATTTTTACTTTGATATAATCAGTCCTGATATATTTCTTTTTAGCTCTCGATGATAATGGATAGTTGTTCTTTTTATGTGTCCTCTGCGTAACCATGACGGTGATTGTGTTAATTATATTTGATTGTTAACCTTTATTATTATTGTCTGAATAGCATTTAGTTTTAGTTTAATAAATGATGCAATTTTAGCTAACTGCGTCATCTAATCAAATAAACATAAAATACTAATGTTGCTAATACCACTTCTATAGTACTATTAGTATAGTACTAATAGCACTAGTGTAAGGCCATGAATATAGCGCCGAGAAAGATCGCAGAATGCATGTCGGGTTTATAAATAAGATTTGAATTTCT
This sequence comes from Acanthosepion lycidas, assembly GCA_963932145.1. Lineage (NCBI taxonomy): Eukaryota > Metazoa > Mollusca > Cephalopoda > Sepiida > Sepiidae > Acanthosepion > Acanthosepion lycidas. The sequence goes on along the minus strand of OZ010614.1, from coordinate 57,477,333 downwards.
GCAAACTGTTAACTTCAAAGTTAGAAAAGCTAATACTTTCAACATGGCTTCCTTAACATAAAAATGGCGGGACTGATTCTCCCCCGAACATCATCGTTGAATCCCGATTAGCTGTTTACGGTTATAGAAAACAAAGTTACGATAAAATGTATTTTCTAGTTTAAATTAATAATAATGGTTAAATTTTAAGCATCCAAAATGATTCAAGATGATTCTCTCTCACTCTCTCTCTCTCTCTCTCTCTCTTTTCAATTTAAACTTTTAGTTTAAATCGAAAAAAAATGAGACCATATTTTTTTCTAAGTAAGCAATTGCAGTTGATATTAAATTAAAAACAAAAGTTAATGACTTCCATTTTTTGCCAATCCATTCCAACGAATCACGAAAAACAAAACAGCTCTAAGGAAACGTCCACTAAAACGGTTTTGTTAGAAATGATAAAAGAGGAAATAAAATATTCGCCTGATATCACGCCCAAAGAAAGCGGGAGAATGAGCCAAACAAAACATTGTAAATCCGAAAAAAGGGTAAATGGAAACTTTGCCAAAAGTTATCCTGTCAAGCAATTCTGTATATACAAAGGACAATTAGAAAACGTTAAAATAGCAACAGGAAAATGCTCTCATCGGATCGAGGGTAAATGTAAGTAAAAAAAAAAAAAAAAGAAGTTCAACTTGCTAAAGACGCTAATGAGTAAATTATACAAAAGTTTTCGAGGTTCAACCCTTTTTTTTACGTTAACCTTCTCATGGGTATTTCCATTAGACATTGAATGTATTTTGAAACTGTCAGAATTTTTATTTTTTTTTTTATGAAAATGGTGATAAACTCTGGAGTATACAAGAACACATGTAAAGCTACACCAAATCACGCACACATGAAGCTTGTGAACACTTTCACTGATAAAGTTTAAGTCATCATTTGATACGCTTTTCAGATACATCTCAATGGTGCTACACACTGCTGTCATCTCCACAGGAAATTCAAGTATTCGCCTCCTTTGAAATCGGCATTTCATGGCTGGAACGCTAATATTCTAACATTTCCGTCACGCGTTTATACCACACACACACAAATTTAACTATCTCTCTCTCTCTCTCTCTCTCTCTCTATATATATATATATATATATATATATATATATATATATATATATATATATATATATGTGTGTGTGTGTGTTCTTTTCATTTTTCATTCAAAATACTCTATTTTAGGAATCCGTTTTCACAACATCGCCCACGTAACACCGGCGTGATCATATTGAAACGAAACGCTGATCTTGAAAAATTTCAGTTGTCTGTTTTGATTAGTCTTACTCTTATGTCCATCGTCTTTTCATGTTGAATTAAATATAGTCTAGTGTTAATTATGTCCTGAAGATTGTCTACTAGACTGAAACGTCCGACGTTGACATTATATTAACATTAAAACAGCATAATTGCATATAAGGATTTTTGTTTGTTTTTTCCGTATATTTTTCTTCATACTGATGGACCTATATCCATATATTTGCTTACATACATACATATATATATATATATATATATATATATATATATATATATATATATATATATATATATATATTTATTAAAGACATTTTTATGTTTAACGTTCTTTTTATAGATACAAGTATTTAAGTAAATGCTCTGTTTATAATAAACAGTATTAAATAACATTTACCGGCCTGAATGTCCGAGAAATTTTCATAGAAAATATTCGTCCTTGGATAGGATTCGAACCTGCATCCTATACGGAACCGTCATTTACGCTGACGTGCCTTGACCGCTGGGCCACCAAGGATCGTTTATAAACAGTAAATTTGACCTTGCCAGCCGGACGATCCTTGGTGGCCGATCGGTTAGGTAGGTCAGCGTAAATGACGGTTCCGTATAGGATGCAGGTTCGAATCCTATCCAAGGACGAATATTTTCTATGAAAATTTCTCGGACATTCAGGCCGGTAAATGTTATTTAATACTGTTTATTATAAACAGAGCATTTACTTAAATACTTGTATCTATAAAAAGAACGTTAAACATAAAAAATGTCTTTAATAAATAAATTGTCGGACTTTGTCCATTTCGTAATATATATATATATAATTGAACATTGAAGTCAACACTTAGAGGCGACAGTCTGTTTCATGCTATATGCAATCGGGAGGCCACTTTTATCACTCTATCTCTATATTGAGCACTTTATCCCATATCTATATCTCTATATTGAGCACTCTATCTCTGATATTGAGCACTTTATCCCATAAATATAGCACACCTTAAGACTGTATTTCTTCCCACACACATATATATATATATATTATCATTATTATTTTGTGTAGTACTTAATGGAAAGCGCCTAATATTAGGGAGAGAGCTAACATATTCAGTTGTATGGATATGAGTTTGTAACCCTGAGTTTCACGCTTTATATATATATATATTAAGAGAGAGAGATCTGATACCTAATCTGTATTAAAATTTCTGGAATGCACAGGTCGATAGATTTTCATACACATTGTTTATAAAGAAAATGGGCCGTCTATTCAAATACTTTTTCCACTATAATAACGTTTGATTAAGAATGCCAGATTAAAAATAAATCCATTAATTATTTAGAAATATATATATATATATATATATATATATATATATATATATATATATATATATATATATATATATATAAAGTAAATATTCTCACAAGAAAATTGGTATTAACCAGTTGATGTTGGTAACATTTTCAGGCTATGTTTTTCTTCTTTTATCATCAAAAGTGGTGATTATGGCTCTCTTCAGCTCCAAATCAATTTATGGTAGCAATGA
>OZ010614.1:57402007-57469507 GCA_963932145.1 Acanthosepion lycidas | reverse complement strand
ATGAACAAATTGTCGTCTAAATGACGCAAAAATGAAAATAACACTGACATCTCATTTTCACAGATATATTTATCAAAATTACTCAAGCCTATTTAGAAATACTAAGGAGTAAAATTATTCACTAAAATCGCCATTGATAGCAACCACGGCCTCCAGGCGACTTTAGAATCTCTTGAAATTTTTCTGGAAGGTCACTTTGATTAAGTTGGTGAAAGCAGCCATAATCCTTGCCATTAGTCCATCTTTAGTTTTTACAAGGGAGAGTTTTGTTGTTCTTGCACTCCACTGCACCCCACACATAATAATCAAGGGGGGTGGGTGCAGTCTGGAAACTTAGTTGTAGCTGATGTGGCGCAGAAATTATCTGACAACCATGACTGGGTTATACTGCTTGTGTGTCATAGAGCAGGGTCTTCTTGCCAGACATAGGGCAACCCAGTAGCCACCGTATTGACCCAGAGTAGCACCTTTTTCCTCAAAGCACTTGATGTAGCCCCTGTGGGAAGATGAATGGAGGCATCACGTCGCATCACTAGTGATCGTTCTAAACACATTCGTAATCGCCATTAGACTTATCCAACTCTTTTCGAATCCTTTTTACACTCTCCTAAGATTGGCACCCAAATGTTCCGAAATATTTTATTGGAGCTTCCAGAGCAAATGCCAAGCAGTGCAGCAGGCCGTTTCCAGATTTATGGCGGAATGAATTGCATCATGGTGCTCTTTTTCTCACAGTCAGTGCCCAACTGACCCTACTATACTGTGCAGTTGACAAAATCAAAAGCAAACAACACGCACGCGCGAAATTGGAATATAAAATGGCGACTATTTTCCCATCGCACTCTCTTTGTATATATATAATGTCTATAATTGGTAACAGAAGCCATTGGTTTATACCAACGGCTTCCCATACTTAACACTTCTTAAATTCACTCTCGCGTGATCATGTGACGTCATGAGCTGCGTAGCGATTTTCGCTTCCAGCGTTGTATATGTACGTGTTTATTGTTGCTTGGAAATCATCCATGTAAAGAGAAACAGACTATCATCCCATTCTTGTCCGTGTATTGCTTAATATATTGTTCAGTAATTGTCATCTTTGATAATGGCTGATGTAAGTCGAAAGCTTAATTGGATTAAAAAATATGGATCAATATTGTGATTTTCTTTCTTCGTTTAATAATAATGTTATTAAGCTTATCAGACGTTATGAAAAGAATTTACATAAAATAAATAGACAACACTTGTCTATATTATTTAATGAAACATGAACACACACACACACACATATATATATATATATATATATATATATATATATATATATATATGAGCCAGAGTATAACACGACATTCTTACTAACCATTCTTACTCCAGCCACCATAATATCTCAGTCTATATGAAGTCCTAACTAATCCCTATATATTCTTTTAATACATTTCACTCCAGAGAAGGCGGTAAAGTTACTAACGCTCAAGGGGTTATGTTACAGATTGTGGAAGAATTAGGAACAGAAACATTAATAATGAGCGGGAAGAGAAAAGAGTAAATCAGGAGGACAGTAGATAGCGATTGACATTGCATTTAAAGATAAAAGCTGTCTTGAAAGCATGGAACCGGAAGAGGGTTCCACAAGTGAGAAATGCGTGAAAAAAACTGTTAGCATAGAACTTACGGTTCCATCTCACCAGCTCAACTGTAAATTGATGAGATCTCGACGCCAGTCTAGTACAACGCTTAAACTTTAGGTACCATAGAGCTGATCAGAACAATTACCATGAAAGTATTTATAGAAAAGACACAGAGATTACGGCGATGGGAAAGTAACTGAAGCCGAGCCGCCAGATCAGGACCTATAATATTGCTGATTCTTCTTTGGATTTTATCAATGAGCTCAAGGTAAATAGCAAGGCCACCGGACCATATGTGGCAGCAATATTCTAGGCACATGACGAATGATAGACTTATGGATATGCAAGATAAATTCCGGAGAGAAAAAAATGTCTCGTACGACACAGTGAACCATTTTTCTTTGCAGCTGACCTATCAATGGATTCGATATAATATTTCCCCTTCATGTCAGCTGAGAATGTTAGCTGGAGAAGGCGGAATGAGTCACTTTCCTGGAGAATAGCATCAGCCAACGCTGACGGAAGGCAGAGGGCGGTTTCTCAGATGATTAAAAAAACAGTTTTGGAAGCGTTAAAACTATGTATCTTGACGTTTTCTCAATGGCGGCTAACAGACAAGAACGTGGTGAGTTGACCTTTCAACAATTCATGAAGCTGAAGCATTATTATAACAAACATCTTTTTCAAGGTACAGGAATCCCTCGATTAATCCATATGCGATTAATGCGTTTTCGATTAGTGCGCTCTAATTTTCTTTAGACCAAAAATTCGATGCTTATATAATACTCGATTAAAGCAGTAAAACATTCTTCATTTTAACCAATGGTTATTCGAAATTGATTTCTTGATAATTACCAATTGAATAAAAAAAATTTTTCAAATTTAAAATTGGAAAATGAGTAACTATTTTGTTTGTCAAGTATTAAGTTATCTAATTACAGTAAATATTTTAAAAATGGACGTTTGTAGAGGCACGCTACTTTATATGACATTTCTATTTATATTTAATGCAAAATACCACAAATTATGAAACAAGGAGGAACACAAAACGGTTTTCTAACGACAACAATATTTATATTTGTATAATGATGTCTACACGAAGAGGTTACTATTTTTGTTGGTGCCTTTGACTGAATTAAAGTTTTTACTAATGAAATTGAAATATTTTTATCCGAGCTCACCAAAGTTGAACTTGTCGCTCAAAATGTTCACTGTTGTTCTCTCGATGTGTTTTCTCTATCGACAATATATGTTTGTAAAATAGGATACAGAAATCCTGAAAAAGTTTTGAAGAAATTTGACAAATGGAAAATGGTTTATTAAAACTAGATTTGATTACATGTTTCGCCTTCATCAGATAAAAAAAAAAAAAAACGAAAAAAGGAAATGTATGTTGTATTTGCGTGTATGCTTAAGTAAGAAATCATAGTATTTTCCTTAAGCAGACGTTTTCTCGTGATTAAAGAAGAAAGAAAATGAGTGACTTAAAAAACGATTTACCTTTAAAACAAACAAACAAACAAACAAACAAACAAAAATACATTAACAACTTCCGACATAAACTAAGAATTAAAGTGCGGCCACTGAAAGATTGAATGGTAGAAAACAAAAATAACCTTTATAAACACATGAGCATCTTGGGATAGTAAAGTTTGGACCATTGGAAACATTTTGAAATCTAATTTCAGAATCTTCTGGAGCAATGTTCAGGCAATGCTTAGTTGAGCAGAACGATGATAGGTAGAAGCTTATGGATCCTCAGGGGCTCTCTATTGTAAAGTTTCCACTGCTGCGTCAGTTCGCTAAGTGCGTTTAGGACCTCTTCCCGGAAGATCGCTGACTGATCCAATTCTTTCAAACCAGGCGTTGAGGTTCCAAATCATGTTATCGCTAGGTGATACTATGACATTAAAATTCTGCAAGTATTTTCTCTGAGTTTGAATAATTTATCTTTCATTGGAATAGATAAAATCAGTGAGTTTCACTCGTTGCTAGGGGGTGGGGGCGCATCATACATAACCAATTTTAATCTCCAAATTTTAATCTTTTAATCTCTATAACCTGCAAAAATAAATAAAAATAATTTAAAACGAAAACGTTATGACATTTTCAAACGTTTCATTTTTTTCGGTGGCCAACTTTATAAAGAAAAGGAAGAAAATAAATATTAACGTTTTTTTAAAAATTAATTAATTTAATTATTAATTTAACGCCTGCAAAACAAAACTGTTTTCTTTTAATCGTGTTAGAAAACCATTTTTTATCTTCCATTAGCATGACTGATACTAACCTCCAGTAGAGTGACTCATTGCACCTTCTCTAACATTTTCTGCTGACAGGAAGTGGAAAAATTATATTGAAAATTGCTGCTGGGAAAGTTAATTCCTTGTATTATGCTTGACAATTTTTCTCGCCAGCATCTATCTTACACATTTATTCTTCCATGGATTGAATATTGCTGCCAGATGCCCCTTTATAGGGAAACAGCTAATATTACTACTCAGTCAGTTATGTGCCATGCTTGATACATACATAGGCGATCATGTATCTTTCGATACATCACTGACGAGGCAGATTTTTCTCTTCTGGCGTCTTGAGTTCAATTCAAAAATTTAAGTGCAATGTCAATCCGTAATCCCTGTTCTTTTATTTTCCCCTCCCCTTAATATTTGTCTTCTCTTCTCTCACACTCCGCAACACCTTGCGTCTTATGTTGAGCATCTCAAACCGCAGGGGTAAAATAGATTCTGGAGAGAAAAATTGTCTCGTACGACACAGGAAACTAACTTTCTAAACGGCAGACTTAGCAATGGATTCAATGTAGTCTTTCCACTACTTAAAATAACCCACAAAGGATTCTTTCTTTTCTTTTTATGTGCGGTGTCCGTTCAGGACCTACCCGATCATGGCTCTCCACCTCCCTTTTTCCCTTGCAGCTCCTTCCCTCTGCTTCCTCCTCCAGACCACGTTCAGTCATCCACTTGCTTAAGTCCACTAGGTATGACATGTGTTGTTTTCCATTGTCTCTCTTTCCCTCTATTCGACCTGTGAGTATCGGATTCTCCAGGCTCTCTTTCCTCATTATGTATCCCAGAAAATTCAGCTGCCTCTTTCTGATGTTAATTATAAGCTTTAAGCTGTAAAAAAACAATTCAATATCACGTAGAAACCATTTCGTTTATAGCAGAGTCAATTTTCGCATCAACTTATCAAGATTTTTTTCGAGTTCATCCCAGTGACCATCGTATTCACTACACTACCTATCGGTTTGCTCTCTTCATGATAACTAGTTTTAATTAATTTCTGAAAATCCGTTAATGCTGACCAGTAGCAACAAAACGACGCCATTTTTTTTTTTTTTGGTCAGTCGGATCGATATATCTCATTTCTATTAATTTATTCTAAATATTCATACGTTTTTTTCTTCTTAGAATGCGCATTGTTTCGGGCATACGCAGTATTTCCTACACCGATAGCGGTTAAAAATAAATTTAAAAAACATTGTAATTTTGCATTTTATTATGTTTTTATCACTTGCTTTTGTTGTTGATCTTATGCGTTTTCTCTGTTACAATCACCAGACGTTCCTGATTACAAAAAAATAAATAAATATCTAAAAAAAGAAAATGTGCTCCTCGCCTTTCTATTAATGAAGAACCGAGATTAATTTTGGAACGAATTATCTTTTAATATATTCTGAAGCAGATTTCAGTGAATCTCTTTCGGAAAAAAGTAATCTATCTTTTCCTTTCTTGTAAATTTTCTTTCAAAGCCCCTAAAATGAAGAGAAAACGAATTTAGCATTTTGCATTTTGCCAATTTCCACCTTCATTTACCATATTTGTTTGCGGCCATTTCATTACTGGCAGCATTTCTTGGGGTCGGCCGGTCGAAACGAATTCTCCAGGTTAAGATTAATGTGTGTAAAATTAACTGACATAATTTCACCGAATGCAGAAGTTATTTTTAAGCAGATGTCTTTTCGAAATAATTGCAGTTAATCAAATCTACGAGTGAAAAGGAAAACCAAAAGTTATAAAGAACCAAAAATGGCGAACATTTCGCGGGAATATTAATACATTCGTGAATTTTTAAAATTATCCTTTTTGTTATTATTTTGATAAACTTTGGAACAAAAGGAAACATAGATACGATTGGCTAACAAAAAACATGAAATTTTAACATTTTTTTTCAGGACTATAGATAACGCTGGGAAGGCTGGGGAGTGGGCCAGCCGAAATTTTGGGATCGAAGAAACAAAGAAGTATATATTAGTCCGTATATTTTTGGTTATCAGTAATAAGAATTTCATGAATTCAAAAAATAATCGTTTGGACTGAAATTTTTAACATTCATATTGAGAATTGCGTCACTGAGGTTTCTTCTTGGGTCAGATGCTTTCATTCCTTCTCGAAAATACCAGCTGAAACCTCAACCTTCTCCATGGTTCACGGCAGTATTCTCTGTCACTATATACCACAGAAACCACTATTTCCGGTTACACCAACATGACAGTTCCCATGACAACAGACGTCTGTTCGTGGTTGCACGTAATAAATTTAAACGTACCCTCGAAGGAACTAAAGTTTTTGAGATACCGCATTAAAAAATGCATCTAACAACTTTGGCTCTCATGATTACTCAGAGATCTGTCATAGTGTATTAAATTAGAGTAAATTTGGTATTCCTCCTTTCTCCAATGAATCTGAGGCGTTAAAATCTTCTGCTGATAAAGCTGAATGTTTCGCCAGTAAATTCTTAAACGCAACTCTTGACTCATCTGGAGTATTCTTGCTTTCCACTTAGAACTGAGCCTCTGTTGAGTGATATACATATAACCCCTTCTATGCTTTCTGCTATCATCTCTAATCTGGATCACCACAAAGCATGTGGACCCAATGGTATCCCTGTAATAGTTTTTTTAAAATGTGCTCCCAAACTGGCTCCTGTTCTCTCTGGCTTTCCTGCTTCCTAGAAACCGTCATCTGTTATCTCACTCTATAAGAATAAGAACTCAGCTAAACCGTCCAACACTTCGTACTATTAGCCTTCTATCTGTTCTACCTACTTGAGGCCCTAATCAATGCTGAATATATTAAGCATTTCATAACGCATTATGGCTTTTGCTTCTCTAGGTCAACAGCTGAATCAACAATTATTGCGAAAAGTGTCTATCAATCTATAGATAAGAATGGTGAAGCTCTAGCTGTTGCTTTGGAGATCTAGAAAGCGTTCGACAGGGTTTGGTATACTGGTCTTCTTCACATGTTCAAAACTTATGGTGTGTCCGAATTTTTGAACTGATTTTGTCTTTTTTGTCAAATCTTGAAATGAGAGTTGCCCTGAACGGCCACTCTTCTACATCCTTTTGTATTCATGCATGTGCCCCCAGGGTTTTATCCTAGCTCCTACTTTAGTTTTAATTTCATTAACGACCTTCCTGATGGCATCAACTTTCAGTTTGGTTCCTATGCTGATGACATTATCAGTTCGATAATGTCAAATTGGCGGCTGATGTCAAAAACGATCCCAAGTAAACCATGGAAAAGAATGCGTTGTATCGAAACTGTTCGGGTTCGAATCTCGGTAGTCGATGCGCACTGATGAGTCTCAAAACAGGAAGAAACGGCCGTCCAGTGCTTTCTGCATTCTATTAAGGTTTCTTCTAGAATTGCTGAATTACTGTATATATATATATATATATATATATATAGGCGCTGATTGGACCTAGAAATGGTATCAAAATTGTGACTAGTGTGCCATTTAGTTTATGTGGGGGCGATACCTATTCCTGGTATAATGGTAATCTCTGGTTTTTGTATTTCATCGAGCATCACCCGAAAACACCTATCTACGGCTTACCAAAATGCATAAACGATATATCTTGAGACCCATTCTGGCAGGAATAAGTAGCGCCCCACATAAACTAGCCAAAATTTTAACCCCATTTCTTGGTACATTAATATATATATATATATATATATATATATATATATATATATATATATATATGAAAGAATCAAAAAAACCGTTGATGGAATCCACGACAACTTGGCAACATTCCTAAAACCCTTACCCAGGTAGAGTTTCGGACAGAAACAGCAATACTGGAAAAAAATACCTAAAGGTTTCTTAACCCTTACGTAGACAGTAATGGACTCATAGATTGCCTAGACAGGGAAAAAAACTGTTGATAACGTTAATTCTTATGAAAGGATGGCCCTAGTCATAACTGGAGTTTCATGTTCACAATATCTTCAGACAACATGAACGTACATGAAAGGAGTAGGGGAACAACATTATTTCACCCATGATCGTAAACAAAAAGCATAAAGCATGACTTGAAAAGAATAAAAGAAAATAATTTTATTTAAAAAAGAAACCGTCGATAACCACACCTTCAACGGGGTAAAAAGAAAATAGACAAAGAAAAAAACCCTGTGGGTGGGATAAAATACTAATATACGTATATATATATATATATATATATATATATATATATATATATATATATATATATATATATATGGGATGGATTTATTTTTATAAATCTGAGAAATTTTTAATAATTAAACGTTATTTTTGTAGATATTCGTATTTGAGTAGACGCGCCGTTTTTTTTTTAATTAAACAGTAGATTTATTTATATTTGAAATAAATATAATGTTTAATGAATAAACGGAGTGTTTACTCATATACGAGTATCTACTAAAATAAGCTTTAATTGTTGATACCCCTGACGAGTGGCCGGAATGATTCCAGGAGGCTCTGTCTTCTAAACTCTGGAGTCGGATGCTGAAGGTAAGATCAAACAGTTAAGTGACAAATATATATAATGAATATAATATGTCCTCAAATAACTCTCTACATATCAAACTACTATATCGCAATCAAATGATTTCTAAATATAACCAGGAGGAAAAAATTCTTAAAAGACTCATAGACACTAATAAAAATAAAATTAATTATATACTATACTAAATTTATTACAACCAACTTAATCGCCCAAAGAACTCTTCTCCTTCAACTAGCATCTTATCAACATCGTATATCAATTCAAATGCCCTTTGGGAGATTGCATCTCTGATAAAAATGTTAATACGTATGTTAGTTTTACAACAACGACCATGAAGAGAAGGCTTACGGTTCACTTGAACGATCATAGTTCAATCACAACATTTAAAGGAACAGTCATGTCCACATTCACATTTGAATTTACGGTGTTAACACAAAACACATCCATCGATATGCAAGCCCTGAAGATGGTCTGAGATCAGATTGAGAGTCTTTGGGAAAATAAAAAAATTATTTGAACAAAATTTTGTAATTTTTCTTAATCAATTTTCTACAGCCACCAAGAAATTAATTCGAGGACTTAAAAGGATTAAAACTAAAATAGACATAATACGTCTAAATTGTTTAATCAAACATGTTTGAATATATCAGGTCATCCCATAAGTTCTGTCCAAATTTTGAATAAAGAAAACAAGTGACCAAATGTTACATTTAATTACAGATTCAATCAACAATGTATTTTCCCTGATTATCTATGACTTCCTTCCATCTATTAACAAGCTTACTAATTCCATTACTGTAAAATTCTTTTGGCTTTGATTCGAAGAACTCACAAATGTCAGTTTTAACCTCTTCCTGTGCTACAAAAGCTGCTTCTTCCAAATGATTCTGTAAGCTACGAAACAAATGGCAGTCTGAAGAAGCAAGATCGGGAGAATAAGGTGGATGAGGAATTTTCTCCCAATCAAGTTCTTCGATCTTTTGTGACGTGATTCTTGCTGTGTGGGGTCACGCATTGTCCCGATGAAACATCACCTCTTCTCGATTCACTAGAGCAGGTCTTTTTTCCTCAAAGCTTGGTTCAAACGCTGACAGTTTATTTGAGAATTGTTGCATTAGGTGGTAAGAATTCAAAGTGGAATATACCTTGGCGGTCCCACCAGATTGAAAGAAGAACCTTTTGCCCATGAAGTTCCCTTCTCGGCTGTGGCTGGGGTCCTTCCCCTTTACCAAGCCACTGTCTACGACGCTTAACATTTCGATAAAAGATTCATTTTTCGTCGCCAGTCATAAGTCTATCCAAAAAAGGTGAAACAAGTTGGCGAGAATGGAGAGAAGAACAGATGTCAACTCGGGATTTGAGGCTGTTTTCAGACAATTCATGAGGCACACATTTTCCAAGTTTAGGAACTTTTCCAAGTTGTTGAAGATGACGATGAACAGTTGTATGGTTTGAACTGAGAAGCATTGCCAATCCCTTAACTGATAAAGCAGGATTTTCTTCAAGGGCTGCTTCAAGAAGCTTTTCATCAAACTCAACTGGACGCCCGTTTCGATCTTCATCTTCAAGGGTGAAATCTCCACCTCTGAATTTTGCAAACCATCTTCTGCAAGTTCTTTCATTCACACATTCCTCTCCATAAACTGAGTGAATGTTTGTAGCCGCTTCAGCGGCTGAGTTTCCTTTCTTGAACTCATAAAGCATTATGTGCCTCAAATGATTCTTGGGTACTTCCATGCTAGCAGGGTTTTAATCAAATAAAATTTAATTTTATTGTTCTCTGAAATAAAATTTGATCAGTTTAAATGCATCTAAATATAAAATAATGTTCAGCTCCATTAGACATTATAAAATACTCTTTAAATTTCGTTCATTTTAACAGAACTTATGGGATGACCTGATATATATACATATGTGTGTGTGTGTGTGTGTATCAGAGAATGTTGAAATGGTCTCCTTTCAAAGATCAGTATTTACTTCTTTGGCTAATGAAATACTGATTTTAGAAAAGAGGGTCAAGTAGTTCTCAACATGTATGTATATGTGTGTGCGGGTGTATGCCACGGCCACAATTTGGCAAATTAATTCTGCTAGAATATTTCAATACACTGTGGATTCGTTTTGTGTGTATTTTTTAAGTGAAACTGAATGTCAATATAAAAACAAAGAATCAGAAGAAGCAACCCCAAAAACTCGAGTTTCTGCTCCGGGCATTTATTCTATTTTGACTGTATTGAAACAAAAGTTAAATATCTCTTGAGTATGTCTGTTTCCCTTTTTGGTTTAGAAATATTTTATGGGAAGTAAGGATAAGAACGGGTAAAGATGGTCGAACTCAAGTCAGCCTCGCGCAGAGTTGGGATGGCCGAATCTTTACTTCATGAGTAGGGTTGCTATATCTCCACGTCGAATTGACCACAATTCTACCTTAACACAGAGAGAATTTAGCCCTTGACTTTAGGCTGATATGATATTATTTAAAGAATGCTTTTAATATCTGTCTATATTTCAGAGATGAGGTATTGCAACTATTTACACTATTTACATTGTTTGGACTGTTGTCCTCATCTTTATTGTCATATTCACGACGTTTCGACTTCTGTACGCCTCGGCCTTCTTCAGGATCTGTCTATATTTCTGAGATGAGGTATTGTAATTATTTATACTATTTACTGATTACCTTCTTCAGGTGATTGGAATGGTCAAGTAGATAAAAGCGTTGCTTAAATCCAAAGAGTTGTGAGATCAAAACTTGGCTGCTGCTGAAGTGAACAAAACATTAAAGGAAGATATCTGAGACTGGAACATCCGGAAGAGGCATAGCACGTGGAACTAGAACAATCTACCCCGTGGACTTGAAGAAGGCCGGGGCCTTAAACGGCCGAAACGTCGTTTATGGCAACGAAGATGAGAACAACAGTCCGAACAATTTAATTAGTGTAAATAATTACAATACCTCATCTCAGAAATATAGACGGAAGAAGGTCGGAAAGTAAAACGACCGAAATGTCGTGAATATGAAAACAGAAATGTGTACAACAATGTAAATTGTGCAAAGAATGTTTTTAATATTGTTACGTTTCTCTTTCGTAAGGGAATATGAAGTTTTGTTTAGTCTTTTCTAGTTTGATTCGCATAGTGAATTGCATCAAATAAAAGCCTGAAGCCCGTAAGGCTGTCATACTTTTGCGCTTCAAAGCGGGAAATGACTATTTGTGGTTATTTCAAATCACATTTATTCCCTCTCCAGGTTGGAGTAAAGATATTTACACAGTTTATATACGCATTCAATAATGTGTATTATCTTTAAGATTCCTTCGAGCATTTTAGTCTGTGATCAATATTCGAAGTAATCTTAGCTCAGTGGACGCCACGCACTTGATTTGAAGTTGGCCTTAATATATCTTTGCTTGGAGAACATTTTGAAAATCTGAAAGTATTTACTGAAGTGAAATACACGTTCTTTTTCAAATTAAGTATTTTAATTATTCACATGATTTACAGTCAATTGAAATGTACCCTTTCTAGGTAACGATAGACAAGACTCTACACTACTTACAGAGACTAGAAAATAATGTGCCTAAAACGGCATATTATAATATAACATCCTATGCCGTTATAGCAGTAATATAAGGGAATAACAAGTGGCTCGATACAGATCAATGTTGTCAGTTATCCGATATGAATTTAATTAAATAAATCTGGAGTGGGCTTTAGTGTTTTGCATAAAGCCGTTGATGTCACAGCAAGTGCATTTCACTGATGCATGTTTCCGTTTTATTAGAAGATTCTCTCGCTAAAATGTCGCTGAGCATTTGTTCCATGGTTCATGTTGAGAAAAAGAAGAAAGAAATGGTAAAGAAAGTAGGAAACTATTTAAAAGACGAACGGGCGCCATATATTCAAATAGGAGGTTAAATTTACCGGACAAGATTTTGTAGGGGACAACAATTCAAAATTCTAATAATAAAAATCTACTCCAGTTTATTCATATCTATCTATCTATATATATATATATATAATGTCATCCACAAACAGACTGTTTCGCTGTATCACTGCTCATCAGTGAGTCTAGACATCCGGTTGCCTCTATATAGGATCGAAAAGCGACTGAATTGGTATCAGGCGGATATTCTACCACTAAGCTGTCGGCGCACAGCCGGGATGAAGGTGGATTTTTAGCGTATTTATTTTTGGAAACACGCCCAGTGACCGACAGTGACTCAATTCGGCTTGCGAAGAGTCTCGCTATATAGCTATAATAGTCACTGTTTACAAACACACACACACACACACACACACACACACACATATATATATATATATATAATATATATATATATATATATTCGACTCTCCCGTCGTATTCGACGTATGAGGATCAAGCGACAGCCAGGCATCTGCACATGTGATTTGATTATAGTGGTGAAGGTTTTGTGCAGAACCATTCAGACTTTTTGAAGGGCCGAATACAGAGACCTGGTGCACTACCTGCTAAAGGACCCTCCGCAGGTTTTGAATTCAGAATTGTCCTTCTCCTAGACCAGTCGCCATCCAAGGCATATACAACCCAGTCTGTCCTGCTATTTACCCACAGCTGGAGGGTGAAGAAGAAGATTCATACCTTTATTTCGCTCGCTGGGTGTAGACTGTTCTAGTTCCACTTGCCATATCTAATGGATGTTAGTTATCAGCTCTCCACCGTCTTAACCAGATATTGAACTCACGCTGTCACTGGATCTAACCAAGGTACACATGGCACAGTGGAAAAAATAGCAACAAGTGGACAGCATTTCTTGGTTCATTCTGATCAAATAAGACGTAGAATTGTCGACGAAGAAGTCGACATGTTAGAGGAAGAGGAAAAACTGAAAGTTTTTTTTTCTGATGGAGAAAACGAACATAGCAGTAAAGAAACTAGAAGATTAGAATGAGGATGGGTCCAGACCCCGATCCCTAAAACAAACAAAAAAAACAGGTAAAAATCTCAGGAGAGACAGAGATAAGATCTCGTACTATAGTTTGGAGAAGTCACAGATCAACAAAGAGCATAAAACCGTTTCGTTTCCGGGAGCTGTAGTGACATAAATAAAATGGTCTTGCCCTATTTTAGATAGAATCGAGCGACTACTACGTCAGTCGTTATTTACTCACAGAGTGAGAACCTCTACGTGACAGACTGGAAGATATTAAAAAATTGACTTTATAATTGTGTATGTAGTAAGACTGGTTTCCGTCTCGCAATGTGATTCTTATTTTGACACTTAAAAGCAATTTTCCTTAAACAAAATATTCTTCCCGTTACCTATGCATTTTTTTTTTATTGCAGGCAAATCAGAACACGCATTTACTACGCTTTTATTTCCGTCCAAAAATTCTCAGATATTTTGTTCACGACGTCCATATCTTTATTCTGTACCCCATGGGGCTGTACCCTAGGGCCGCTAATTCCATTGCTCTGTTGGGGATTAGTGAATGTATTTGGTTAAATCAGAAGAAATTTTTAGGTGGCGTGTTCGTTAACATTCATCCACAACAAATAATAAACGAATATTTAGAAAAGGTCATGCAAAGGAGAGTTAGAAACAAAAACATGTAAAATACACAACAATACGGTAATTTATACGCAATTTGAATATATACAAATGAGTTATGAATTGGTGATTTGTTGTATATTGATGTAATAAGACATGTAGCTTGTTGTAGAGTCTGTTTGAATGCTTAAATCAGTGGTTTGATGATTTTTGTAAGAATTAAACAGTTTGCTGTTCAACGTACAAAAAAAGTGTTCGATTTTACAGTTCAAAGGTTAGTGTGTGTATACGAGTGTTATGTAAAAATAAGTTGTACGAAGTTTCGTACCTTGAATTGTTAAATGTTTTGTTACTGTTACTAATATGTGGTGAATATATATTTCACTTTCTCAAGTAAAGTAAATGAATTTTTTAAGTTTGTTTAAAAGAGAGATCGAGTATGCCAAAAGGTTTTTGAGTCAGAGGTTAATTCGCGCGGGAAAGTCAAAGTTTGAACTGGAGTGGAATTGGTTGGCATCTCTCTGAGTGTGGAATTCTGACGATATTCAGTCACCCCCCCCCCATGAGGGCGTCATGTGGCACAAGGCCTTTTTAACGTGGGCATTCCGAGCCCGTGGGCTCGGCCAAAAATATGCCCATTGAACCCGTATAAACGGGTTCAGGGTCGGTTTACCTCCCCGAAGGAGACTCCGCCCTTCGACGTAGCCTCCTTCGGGTTCCTCCCGTCCGTAGGAAGAGAGTGCAACCGAACAGTTGCTCAAGTCAAAACTTGAGCGACTGACTCAGTGTGGAATTCTGGCTGGTAAGTTGGTTCGAATTTCTTTCTTTTATAGGTTCTAGAAAGGAAAAATAGACTCAAACACATTTGAGCGCCAAAGGCATTTTTCACGTGCATACTTAGTTTTTTAAGGCAGTTAGCCAATGAGAAATTGAGTTTGTCAGAACTAGTGTTTTGATTGGATAACAGGTGTGTGGGTGTAAGAATGGATTGTTCTGCAAAGGGGTGAAAAGGTAACGTGGATTATTCCACAGCTCTATGCACCCTGAATAACATCTTCGGATAATAAAGTATATTTTCATCCCTCAGACTACACACAAATTTGCCTCGAAGGACTCTTTGATATCAAATGTTTAAACCGAACAAAGTAATTCGAAATAGACTCACAGTCTTACAAGTCTTGTCTCTACAGCCTGTCATTTTCTGCTACCACGAAGTGGTTAGGTTTAAAATCTCCCAACAGTAATTGCTTTATTCCTTCATACAAAATGTCAGTTAGAATATAAATCCTCTAATATGCCATAAGATCTTCCTCCAGTGGTATTAGGTAAAGTCGTCTTGCATTAAGTTACAGGTTGAATGTCATATAACAAAAATTCTGTTCCAAGCGGCTCAAATACAAAGAAATATTTCCCGAGTCTTCGCAGAATTCCTTCAAACATTTTAATGTTTCCCTAGTCTAAAAATAAAAATCTTTTTTCTCATGGCTAAATGTAGCGACCACACATCTACCGAACTGCCCCACATTCATAGTCCACCTTGTTTATATTCGTGGTCAAACACGTCTGGGAATGCCACAGTCAATGGCATTAGGAGCACTTCCGTTTCCGTTTCTTCTGATTGGCTTATTTACAACAGCATATTTAAGAGTAAAAGTGCCCACTATCAGAAATAGAGTAATCATGAATATAGGAATGGTCACTGAAATCAACATCGAATGGCAACAGTCTGTTTCATGTTTGAACACAAACTCCATGGCCTAAAACAGACTGTCGCTTGTACGGTGTTGACCTCAGTGCCCACTCTTATACATGTGGGTATGTGTGTATGTTCCTCAGTACTGAAGATTGTGCCGAAAACATGAATTTGTAACTGGCAGGATAATTTGGGATTCGTACGTAAATCTTTCGTTATGTGATAATCTGTCCCTCCTGTATAGCATCGAATGCTAGACAATGTACGAAAAAATGAACAAGTGACTTGAGGTAATAGAAATGTGGTTCTACAGAAGGATTCTAAGAATGCCATGGCCCGAACGACAGCGGTCAACCAATATAGCGAAACCGCATCCGGGAATGCCACAGTTAATGACATTAGGACAAGGTTTTCGAGAAAATGGAAACAAAAAGGAAACTTATACTTAACATCAGGAAGAGACAGTTGAAATTTCTACAGAAGGATGCTGAGGATACCATGGACTGAACATGTGAGCAACGACGAGGTTTTCGAGAAAATGGAAACAAAAAGGAAACTTATACTTAACATCAGGAAGAGACAGTTGAAATTTCTACAGAAGGATGCTGAGGATACCAAGGACTGAACATGTGAGCAACGACGAGGTTTTAGAGAAAATGGAAACAAAAAGGAAACTTATACTTAACATCAGGTAGAGACAGTTGAAATTTCTACAGAAGGATGCTGAGGATACCATGGACTGAACATGTGAGCAACGACGAGGTTTTCGAGAAAATGGAAACAAAAAGGAAACTTATACTTAACATCAGGAAGAGACAGTTGAAATTTCTACAGAAGGATGCTGAGGATACCAAGGACTGAACATGTGAGCAACGACGAGTTTTTAGAGAAAATGGAAACAAAAAGGAAACTTATACTTAACATCAGGTAGAGACAGTTGAAATTTCTACAGAAGGATGCTGAGGATACCATGGACTGAACATGTGAGCAACGACGAGGTTTTCGAGAAAATGGAAACAAAAAGGAAACTTATACTTAACATCAGGTAGAGACAGTTGAAATTTCTACAGAAGGATGCTGAGGATACCATGGACTGAACTAGTGAGCAACGACGAGTTTTTAGAGAAAATGGAAACAAAAAGGAAACTTATACTTAACATCAGGTAGAGAAAATTGAAATTTCTATGGCCCGTAATGAGGAAAGAGGTTTTGGAAAACCTGATAATCACACGACAGATTGAGGAAAAGAGTGGCAGAGGAAAGCAGGAGAGCTACAAGGGGGGGAGATGTGGAGGGCTATGACAGCCTACGTTCTGAAGAGAAACGGCACATAAAAGAAGGAAATACTCACTTAAATGCTGCCGAATTCCACATTTTAATTTAATCTTAAGTCACTTGTTATTTCAAGAATTTATAGTATTAGGTTGGTGCAAAAATAATGACGTAATAATGTCGTTTTTTGACGTTAAAAAATACATAAAAAAATGACATTATTACGTCATTATTTTTGCACCAACATAATATAATTATTTGCAAATGCTAATTGCAACCAATTTTCAAGGGTTCACCGTTTATTGATATTATTTTCTTATTTAGGGAAAGAGAAACTGGCTTGTAGTTAGTTCTTATTTGACTTAGAGTAAAATCTCCCTTGTACAGGTATTAGTTTACCTAATTAATTAAAAATTACTTAATTATCGCTGGCTCGACATGTTCAAAATTAGTTTTATTCTTCAATCTTAAGTGGGGGTTGCGCTTATAGAAATTTCGGTATTATGTGTAATCTTGGGGATTTTTATTAGCTACAATGAGAAACACAGAGATATACAAAATTGGATCATTATTCTATGGATAGGAATTGTTATTGCAATAATGTAATATTTATTGGATACACGTGTTTAAGTAGACATCCATATTTTTTCAGTGAATTGACGATTACCGGCCAGAAATATCGAAAGTCTTAATAAAGTAAAAATGCCTTTCGGTATCTGCTTTCCTTTTTCCGTTTAGCATACTTTTGATCCCACAACAAATCAAGACCCATTTACCCTATTTTAGAAATGTGCATCTTTCTGGAAACTTTTGAAGAGCAAATCTACAAACGTTACTTCGTATCTAGAAATATACAAAATAACATAATTCCTAATAATAATAATTCTTATTACGATAATAATAATAATAATAATAATAATAGTAATAGTAGTAAAGATACGATTAGCCGTTTCCTTATAAGGAAATATTCAGAATTCATTGACCGAACAGTTTGCGTTACTACTGTTTGAAATCTTTCTCTTAAAACATTTTCCCAGGAAAATAGATTCCCCAAGTTCAGTTATCGTTCTTTCTAGTATTGACTTAGTTTATTCTTCCTAACCTTTTGTTTGAAGTCATGTAGATAGTCTATATCTTGATTATAGCATCATTTTCGCTTCTAGTTGCATGTGATATCCATTTTAATTGGTTTTGCTGTTGAATGTTCTGTTTTCTGATATTTGGTAAAGTTCTTTGTGATGGTGAATAATTAGTCTACAAGATTCGATGAGGAATAATCCACTTTAAGAACAACATCACACATTCTCTTGAATCCATTTTTAACTATTGATCTGAGAAAACGGTTTTATATAGCTGATAGTTTAGACATTTCTAAACGTGTTGGACACTGTGCATGGCGTCCATATTGATGTCTACATCTGACAAGGCTATTTAAGAACATGACTCGAATTCGTAGGTTAATGTTTTAGTTTTGTAACATCTTGCTGTGTCAGACAAAACTTCCAATAGGGCAGACTTTATTTCTTATACTAAATTGATATACTTATATATACTTATATCCTATAAGTATATAAATTGGATACTAAATTGATATATTTATATGATATACAGGGTTATTCAAAAAGAATAAACTAATTTCATGACGCATTGCTTCACTTTTCAAGCATCGTCATGGAATGAATCAATGACCATTTTCTAAGGGGCGCAGTAGTCACGTCGTATCTCTGGCAACGTTCAATTGTTTGTTTAGCCCCAGAATGGCGAGTTCTCAGCAAAAGGCGTTCTGCATTCTCGATGTTCGCAAAAACAAATACGGTTGTCACAGAGCAGTGTACTTTTCGAAGTCAATTCAACATTAATCCTCCCTCTCCTAAGAACATTCGGCCGTGGTTTAAAGTTTCAACAGACTGGGTGTCTGTGTAAAGGAAAAAGTCCAGGACGATCTCGTGAGCTTGGAATCTCTCAGTCGACTATCAGGCGTGTGCTAAAAAAATGTCTACATCTAAAATCTTTCGTTCAGGCATTTACCAAGACATTAGCTTTTGACCTTGGCCTGCGAGATCCCCTGACCCAGTGTGTGATTTTATGACCTTGACCTTTGTGCTAGGTCTGCGAGATCTTCTGACACAGTGAGTGATTTTCTGACGTTGCCCTTTGTGCTTGGCCTGCGAGATCTCCCGACCCAGTGTGTGATTTTATGGCCTTGCCATTTGTGCTTCGCCCGCGAGTTACCCCTGATCCAGGGTGTGATTTTATGACCTTGCCCTTTGTGCTTGGCCTGCGAGATCCCATGACCCAGTGTGTGATATTATGAACTTGCTCTTTGTGCTTGGCCTGCGAGATCCCCTGACCCAGTGTGTGACTTTATGACATTCCCCTTTGAGCTCTTCCTGCAAGATCTCCTGACCTAGTGTGTGATTTTATGACCTTACCATTTGTGCTTGGCCTGCAAGATCCTCTGACCAAGGGTGTGATTTTATGACATTGCCCTTTCTGCTTGGCCTGCTAGATCACCTAACCCAGGGTGTGATTTTATGATCTTGCCCTTTGTGCTTGGCCTGCTAGATCTCCTGACCCAGTGTGTGATTTTACTAGTTTTACTATTGTCATTTTTATTCATATATATATATATATATATATATATATATATATATATATATATATATATATATATAGATAGATAGATATGTATATATAGATATGTGTGTGTGTGTGTGTGTGTATTTTTTTGAACAATAAAAAATATTAAAAAATTAAAATTTTCTGCCACACTGTGTTGTATATTTTTATTTTTTGTTTTATTATTTCAATTAGGTTTCTGGACTAATTTCGGCCAGCACGGCCATCATCAGGAGAAAAAAGCCCTGCTTGTTAGTAGGATGAATGCCTTTCCTTGAAGAAAGTGAACTTTATCTGTACTTTTCGGGGTTTTTTATCGTGAATTTTGATCCGTTTGTGTATTGGTTGAACAGCCTTTTTCAAGTTGTTTTTAAAATAGAGTCTGGGAGATTCATGTGTCTCCGAATTCCGTCCTTGCTCATTTCGACAGTTTTATTTGCTTGCTGGGAAAGGAATGTGTGTGTGTTAAGTTTATGTTATCTTTGAGTTTTCTGAAGTCAAAAGCCAGAGGCGATAGTCTGTTTCACGCTATACCCAGTCGTCAGGTCATGCCGATTGCGTTCAAGCAGGAAACAGACTGTCGCCTCTGGGTGTTGACATCAATGTCCATCTTTATATTGATATACTCTGTCCCTGATATTGAACACTTTAACCCATAAATATAGCATAACTTGTATAACACTGTATTTTATAATATATATATATATATATATATATATATATATATATATATATATATACATATATATATATATACACACAAATGAAATGTAAAAGAACGAAAAGAATATAAATTCAAACGTCCATAATATTAATTTAAAAAAAAGCCCAATACAAGAGTAGAGCAATAGATATTTATTATAAACTGTGACTTTAGACATCGAAACAAATACGCATTTTTGTTGTGGTAACTTGCATGTTTCAGAATAACAGTTTATAATATATATATGACATGAAAAACTACACATTATTAAGTTTCTAAATAATAAAAATCTATTAAACAATAGACAGGAGTTAACGGTTTTTTCCGACATCATCAAATTTTTGCATTGAATAATTAGCATAAAAACAAACAATAAAATAATTTTTAAATTCCATAGTCCTAATAAATAGTTTAAATGCCCTACAAAAAAAGATAACCCTTTATAAAGTCGTCAAAAAACAAATGTTAGCGATTTACGACAGTTTTTATATACACAAAACCATTTCAGAATAAAATAAAAAATAAAATAAAAAAATAAAATAAATCTCCATAGACACTTAACCAGACTAGACGATGTCATCTTCCGCTTTAAATTTAGACACCCCAACCTTACCCTGAGATATTTATACAAATTATTAACACCTTACGCCCCTTTTTCTTTAAACAATTGCTCTAGCCGTTACCATAGAAATTTTGATTTCAATAATGAATATGCTTATAAAACACGTAAATTTCAGAAATAAGTTATTCCAAAAAAAATTTCGCTTGAAGATGGAACAGAGCTTAGTACTTTAATTCAATTTAATTCAAATAATTATATTGAAGTTTTCGGCTCTTGTTTTGAAACATCAGAACTCTTATGTAGCGTGTTGGAATCATATTTTTAAATAAATAATTATATATATATATATATATATATATATATATATATATATTTAAAAATATTTTTTGTGGTACAAAACTTTATTACGGCGTTAAAAACAAGAATATTTTTACATTGGACCATGATGTTATTAAAATAAAATACCAGCCGACCAGTTTCGCCCCCTCTCTTCAGAGCTGTAAACGGGGGAAAAATTATGAAAAAGGAGAAAAAAATATATATATATGGGTGACGTGAATGAACGGAAGGGACAGTTGTAACACCTAAAGATGCTAGAGACCCAGAAGAGCAAGCCCAAGCAAACAATCTCTCTGTTTTCAAAGAGAAGGTCGCCCAGACCTGATAAACAGCGTCTCCAACACCTTCAGGTGAAACAACGAGTGTGAAGTGGACAACACAGAAAACCAATTCACACTGAAGTCCACCGCACAACCAGGACTATTTATGAAATGATCCGCTATAGATGACCCGTATGTATTTCGAACGGTATCAACGATCGAAAAATTTTTATTATAAATTTTAGCAGGCACGTGTTGCTTGATTCTAACATCCAAGCGTTGTGTAGTTCTACCTATGTAGTCGGCACCGCAACTACATTTAAATTGATAAATTACAGAATTAATATGATGAGGAGGTAGAACATCCTTACTCATGGATGGAAGAACAGATCTTGTTTTAAACACAACAAGTACATTCGCTGTAAAATAGCATTGATTAGAACTCGATGAAATTTGCTTAGCCAACATTTCGCTATCCCTACCAAAATATGGCACTCGTAAATAAACGGGACATTTTTTAACAAGCACTGGTTTTACTTTATTAAAGTCCGCCAACTTTTGACGAATAACCATTTGAACGATATCATAAGGATAACCGTTACTAGTAAAGATGTTAGTTAAAAACTTAATCTCATCTTTCAAAGTGTCATCTGAGCAAATCCTCAATGCCCTATGGGTCAAAGACTTAATTAAATTAATCTTTTGCTGTTTGGGACAAAAGTAATCCCAATGAGTGTAAAGACCCGTGAAAGTAGACTTCCTATACACTGTAGTAGTATATAAGGAAGGTGTTCTACGAACTAGAACATCAAGGAAGGGTAAAGTGTTATCCACTTCCTTCTCTACTGTATATTTAAGGCCAGGATGAACACTATTTAGTAGGGAGAAAAATTTGTCTACCTCGAATTCATTACGAAACACACAAAAAGTGTCATCAACGTACCGGAAGTAAACAGTGGGCTTAGAGGAATCTGTAAACAAACTCAAAAATGTTAGCTAAAACAGGACCCAAAGGGGAACCCATAGCAACACCATCAATCTGTCGATACATAATATTATCGAAACTAAAATCGACAGACATGGTAGCAAATTTCATGAGTTCAATAAAAACATCTTCAGGTATTGTCGGAGGTGTCAAATGACTACGATATAGCAAATCACTGCAAATATCTATAGTCTCCGACAATGGAACGCAAGTGAAGAGGCTGCAGATATCAAAGGAACACATAAATCCATAAGTGGCCTCAAGATTCCTAATAAATTCAGAGAACGAGAAGGAATCTTTAATACAAAAGGAGCTATAATGCTGCAACACTGGTTCCAGCATTATAGCTAGCCACTTAGCGACTTTATGTTGAGAGGACCCAATCATAGATAATATGGGTCTCAACGGAACACCCTCTTTATGAATTTTAGGTAATCCATAAAGACGGGGTCATATCGAGCCAGGCGGTCTCAATTCCTCAGATATTTCAGAAGAGAGAACACCACTTTTTACCCATTTAAGGAGACGCTTCTGAAAACGAATTTCAGAAGTTAACGTGCTATCATGGGTATCAACGTGACCAAGACGCTGAAACTTAGAAGGATCATTAAGTATATGTAACATTTTAGTCACATAATCCTGGCGGTCCATAAGCACAACACCAGAACCCTTATCTGGTCTGGTAATGACCAGAGAGTGATTATTCTTTAGGGACTTAATGATCCTGTGATGCTCCCTACTCCATTTAAATTCAGAGGAATAAATTGAAGAACTTGCATATGAATGAGCTAAGTCATTCAATTTTGCTCGAATATATATATATATATATATATATATATATATATATATATATATATATATGTATGTATGTATGTATGTATGTATGTAGGTATGCATGTATATAATGGTTTCTCTTTTCCTAGTATACACATCTGTTAGGGCTGCTAACTAATTCCACTTACAATCTTTTTGCTCAAGTACATTTGTGCAACACCCACACGGCTAGGCTGTGATTTATACTAAAACTTTTCTGAGCAGACCTTAGTTACGCTTTCTGGAAACGATTGCATCACCTGGCGTGATCAGTAGTTTGAACAAAAAAGAATATACTCACACTCTTGGTCACGATGACAAAGATAGACAGATAGAGAGAGAGAGAGAGAGAGAAAGACATAGTAAACGAAATACACTTAGGCAACATTCTTTCATTTAGGCATATTCGATTGGAATATCTATTGTGCCTGTTGACAAGGCCGATCTTTCGTCTGCTGAGGTCCAAAGCTATATGAAATTCGAAGCTCTTCTCTAAAAATTTAAAAATGATAATTATTATTTTTAAATATTTAATATACATTTAATATATTTTTAAATTCATTTAATTTACAAAATTAAATTATTTCCAAAATGTTGCTTTTAACTAATTAATTGATTTATTCCATTTGCCGCTTAGGAAATAATTAACAATTAGCAAATATTCCGTATAAATATTTAAACAAAACTAAATTTAATAATAATCCCCATTTCATTTAAAACATTCGTTTCTTTGATTTTCTCCAGCAAAATCAATGATTTGAGTGAAAGAAGGGCAGCCATACTTGTCACTTTTTATACTCAGAAGACAAATTGCAGCCACCATATCTTGTGACAGGTTTCTTCGAAGTTCATTTTTTATTCTTTTTAGCTAAAAAAAACCCCTTTCAACTGTAACCAACACGCACTGGAATGACTTCCACGTTTTAAAAAGCTTCAAATGACCTCAACGCTTTAAAAAGCTTGATGGGTTTTACTTGCTAGATTATTTGATATAAAACTTATGGCTAATATGTTGATCTTGCTTCACTTCAACATGAAAATGTTTCAATTCACTTAATAGGTTCATATTGACATCGTCAGTATATTCTTGATTAAATGCTCTTACTGCATGGCATAGTTGGTCCAATGAAGAATGTAGAGATTTACCAAGCGTAGCTTAGATGTGGGACAAGGCCTGAAGTATGGGGCACCCAGTAAGGATCGAACTCACTACTCTTCGTAATTGTGCTAGCGAAACAAGCTCGCTAACCATTACACCGCCCTCCAATAAAAATCGTAACTCGACTAGAAACGAAAATTTAATTGCAGCATGATTATAATGCTCTTTTATTTTAGTTCATTGGAAGCTCATACACAAGAGAAATAAAAAGATTTTACTCTAAATTAATCTATTGTAGATAAGTTCAACATGTGCATTTGAAGCAATTCCTTTCTTTTCAGAATTAAGTCTTTAAAACTTAAGGTATCATACTGTTCTCAAAGTATTCTACAATTGTTTTTATTATAATATTTGATGAATAATCTTAATGATAAATAATATATATATATATATATATATATATATATATATATATATATATATATATATATCCATAGACAGAGTGTTTTGCTGTATCAACGGTCTTCAGTGTGGTAGACATGCGGTTGATTCAGGCCGGGATCGAAACTCGACAAATTTGTCATAAGTCGGAGACTCTTACCCCTAGGCTATCGGCGCACGTTACGAGAAATTTTAACACATTATATACGTGCTATAAGCATTTATAAGCTGCCACATGCTCTATTCATTACGAAGAGCTTAACATTATAGCAGTAGCAGCAGCAGCAGCCGTCAAATACCCTTACTTCCAAAGGGCTAATCCGATATATATATATATATATATATATATATATATATATATATATATATATATATATATTCTAGTGACGCGCCCTTTACGACTCCATCGAACTGAAAACGAAACGCGTCGCAAGAAAACTATTTTCCACTTTGTCATGCATTTTTCCCAATATGGTTCTTGATGTATAAAATCGTTATCTCATATATATATATATATATATATATATATATATGTATATGATGGGCTCTCTCGTCGTTTTCGACGCATGCGTGTCTTTTAGTTTTTATGTTTATGTCTCGTATAAGACAACAATCCTGCACGGGATTTGCAAACCAATCCACACAAAGGGCATACTGAAGGGTTGATTGTCATCTGGGCTGATGTATAAACCCGAGATTAAGTGTTAATTCTTAATTCTCTCAGATGGTTAAGATGATTCTTTTCAAAGATAGTTATACCTCCGTAAAAGCTGTTTCTCCAGTTTGCACGGTTTTCAACAGGAAATTCGAACTCCTCTATAGGGATATTTCCATGAATTAAATTGTATTTGAGTTTGTCCTTGAAACGTAACCAAGTATGGCTTACATTACGCTTACCATGAAAGGTTGTCTATACATGAGGATTTTCGGTATCTGACCATCACTCATTCTGATCACATGACCAGCACATCTGAACTGTGATTGCATCAGAAAGGATTCCATACCATCGACGCCACATTTGATGAAAAGATCAGGATTAGAGATTTTGTCCTGGCGTGTATAGCCACATATTGTGCGAAGACAGCGTTTATGAAACGCATCAAGTTGATTGATTCTGACCCCTAAAGAAGTGTGGTGGGAATGACTGCTCGATAGACACTGATTTTTGTTTTCAGTGAAATCCCACGAACATCTCATAGGCGATGTTTTTGTTTCCTAAAGGTTGCCTTTTGATATTCGGTTAACTATTTCGTCATCCAAAGAGGCACTTGAATTGACTTTGTTTCCTAAATACGAGAATGATTTCACATACTTCAGGCTGTTGATTCCAATAGTAATGGGAACGAATGGAAAGTTATGGGCAGGTGGCTTTTGTTTTACACCCTTGATCTGCTTAGATGTAGGCCTTGGTTGATAGATAGCGGTGTAAAAACGATTGACGAATGCTTGAGCTTCTTTCATTGAGGTGGCAAAGATCGCAGCGCCATCAGTAAACAAAAGATCTCGAATAATGCTTGCTCGAGTCAGCGATTTTGATTTAAAACGTTGATGGTTGAAGAGGCCACCACTTGTATATATATATATATATTTTTTTTTTCAGTTTATACGTTATTTTTTATGAAGACACACCTGATAGTTTTTTTCCGTAGCTAATACAAAGTGTAGGACGCCAACCTTACATCTTGGTGTTTTTGTTGGGACACCATTTCTAGAAAGACTGTCACACAAGGTTAAAGATTTCTTTCAAGCCATAAAATGAAGTAACCCGCACCAGACACTAACTTGTAATTTCTGCGGACTCCGGATTTATTCTCAGGGTTTACTTCCGACGCCATTCCTATGATCGGGTATGGCCACAAGGCAGCGGAGGTTTAAAATCTAAGTTTTCCTTCTCTTAGATGAACTACCCTCCTGAGCTGACGTATTTCATCTATTCGTAGTCTATAGATACACGTATAAGCATATATATATATATATATATATATATATATATATATATATATATATATATATATATATATATATATATATATATATATTAACACTGTATGTCTGTCCAAACAATTCGCTATCAAATGTTCGACATGCTTTATTTTAAAAATGATAATAAAAATAAATAAATAAGAAAGTTATAAAAGTATAAAATTACCATCAAATATAAGAGAACATTTTATTATTATTTTTGTTAAAAATATTTGATAAATAATAAAACAAATTGGTCAGTAGTAAACGAAACAAAATATCGTTATGACTTTTCTAACAAATTTGACAAAATACGTCCTCGTCTATAAAAATGTTACGTTATAATTAATAAATAGGAAAAACGATAAAAATAAAATTATACCGAAATGTTGTTAAAAAATGTTTGAATCATAAATAACAGATAAAGAAAAAGGCGATCTTGAACCAATAGTCAAAGATAAACAAAGAAACCTTACAACTCTTTTCCTACATTTTTGAAACTGACGTCCTCCTTAGTAAAAGAGAGAAATGCTACGCTTAAATACTGGATAAAACCCTTCACATCAATGTATAAGTAGTTTAACAAATACAATGCATCAAATGTTCTTAATATAATAATTATTAATAATTCCCAGAGAGACACTTAACAAATTAAATCTGCTAAACACTTAAAATAAAACAACGACTTATCTTAAAAATAAACAAATATGTATAAAAATATGATAAAATATGTATATTAAGATTATAAATGCATATAACAAAAATTAAAATATAATAAACAAAGAAAATATGAGAATAAATGGACAATTAAAGCAATCAAGACTTTCCTTTTTTTTAAAATATGTCATCGCTCTCTGTTGTAATCTAGGGAAGGTTACTGAATAGAATAATCAAACGAAGGTTGGTAATGAACGATAATACTTAGGGCAAGAACAACACATATAAGATTCGCCAGCGGCGTGTAGAAGTAGTAGTCGACTATTAAAAGTGAATCAAGTGAATTCCACAATGGATCTCCAACTGCAGAATATCTACAAATGGTCAGATGTGGCACAAGTCCGAATCTAATGTGGGGTATCCGATCCCGTAGGCTCAGCCAAATATTTCCCGTAGACCCCGTATAAAACGGAGTCGAGTAGCTTTTTCCCGAGACGAGATTCCGCCGTCTAGGGATCCTCTCTTCTCGGAGGCAGAGCGTTTGACCAGCACAGCAGGAGACGAATCTCCAACTGCAGACCAACATACAGTATTTACTACTGTATTTATGTGAATGGGGACATTATCGTCCGTAGGTATGCTATGTATAATACTTTCTTTGAGCAATGAAAAATCACGTCTTTCACTCCGACATCAGCATTCAAATAACTGCATTAAGGCTTTAGTCCCTGCTTACCCAGTCTCCAATTCCAGGTTTGTTTCTCATGAAAGGGATGGCCAGTCAACCTCTCAACTCTTTAGAGCGATCTAATCGCGAAAAGGAAGATACAAGAACAAGAAAAACTCTTCATTAAAGTTCATGAAATGCAAAAGTCCTGTTGTCTGCAGCACTTTCAATTCAAGAACTTTGTCGAAGGCCAGCAGACAACAAGAGCTTCTATTTTGCACAAAGCAAAATAAAATTAACATCTTGAGCATTCGGAGCACCATTACCCTAACCACTGACCTGAATTATAAGAACCTTGATAAATACCAAATTATCACCTCCTTAGTCACCAAAAACTACCAAAGTTTCACAGTCGGCAGAATTAATATAGTTCTCTCGCCACCGAAATTACAAACACGAGGTTCATCAAACCATCTGTGAACATTGCAATATCCATTCTGACCTCGATCACAAATTGATTACATCCTCCTGAGAAACGTGAAGAACTGTTCGTAATGCCCAGGCATACCCGTCCTTCTCTTCTGTCGGTTTTGATCAAAGAGTTGTTTCCATACATGACATTTTTAGCCTAACGTCATCCAAATCACAAGCACCAGACCCTATGAAATAAGTCGATTGGGCCAAAGTATTATCATACATAACTTTGGGACATTGCTCTAGATGTTAAGAATCCTGACATGTTCTCTTGTTTTTATGGATACATATATTTAAGAAAAAAATGTTCTGTTGTTTAATTAAACATAATTAATTACATTTGCCGGCCTGAATATTCGAGAAATTTCGTAGAAAATATGCAGTCTCCGATAGGAATCGAACCTACGTTCTATACGGAACCACTATTAAGGCTTGTGTCCTATGACGTTTAGCCACAGAAAACATTAAAAGCAGTTATTATATATAATATTTTTAGTGTTAAAGACTAAAAATCAATGATAAAATAGAAAATATATTGAAAAATATGTCACCCCCGAGAGTCTGTGATTTTAAGTTATAGTTTTTTTTATTATATAGGCACGTTCAGTCCTGTCTGTTGTTGAATTTCTATATGTTTGTGATTTGCAAAGAAATTCAAAGTGGATATCTGACTTATTTCGACCATCGTTAGAGAATTTTTAAGAAATGGCGTCTGTATTGTTGTCAGTTTAAAGTTTGAAGTAAACGTTATTTTCTTTCTACGGTGTTGAAAAGTACTCGGATATTCGCTTTTAATTTTGAAAAATTCGTGCATACGTTTCTACCCAAGATGAAAGGAGGACTAATTGGACGTCAGGGGAAACTCACTAAAACTCTCTATAAACATTCACTGTTTGTTCTGTTTAAGAAAATATATTCGCATGCATCGTATGACCCATAAATATGGATAAATAAATAAACCTTTAGCAATTTATTGCTAATAAGCTATCTTTTGTTTTACCAGGTATTGATTTCTCTAACTGAAATTAGACATACCTAAAGATTTAGGAACGCTCTTAGCCTCAGCGGATTGGGTTACTCGATCTTTATTCCACACATTTGCCTGTGTGACCTATGTTCTTGGTGTATTCTTATCAAAATAGCTGTCATGATGGCTATATTGGGATTAATCTATTTTCATCCTCCGTCATTTTGATGGTGTCTTTTTTTCTCACTTAACAACAACAATAATAATAATAATAATAATAATAATAAGGCTCCCTGTCGGCCCTTCTGTTCTGTCTGTCCTAAATCCCCCTTTTGCGTGAACTAAATAATAATAAATAACTCTGGATACGAAGTAAAAAAGAAATACACCTACTCCAGTGGCAAAGAACCTAAACAAGAATATAAAGGCAAATCTAATGTGCCAAATGTAGAAATGATGACAAGATAAGTCTTTTCCCTGGTCAATACACCTGCCCTTACCAAACAAGATGATGTAGACAAACCTCGTACCCACGGAGTGTTGGGTTGAAAGCTGAAAGCCATGGTTTTATTCTTGCTGCACAAAACCAGTGCTTGCCAACTAAGTTATTACCAAGCACACATTACTGAAAAGATTCTGTGATAAATATCCAGAAACAATTGCTCATCTTTTATTAGGTTGCATGGTGTTAGCACCAACTAAAAGTCGGCATGGCAGAGTGGGCCAATATCTCCACTGGAAAATATGCCACTTTTGCAGGAGGGAAACTGTAAGAAATTGGTATGAACACGACCCAAACTCGGTTACAGAGATAGGACCTGTAACAATTTTATGGGACTTTACAACACACAGAGACAGAACAATCAAAATTAATTGCACAGAGATCGTAATCAAAGACCACAAGAACAGAATGTGTTTTCTTATTGACATGGAAGTCTCTGCAGATTGTAATGTATCTTTGAAAATCTTCAAAAAAACTATCAAAATCCAAGGATCTTGAGGTAGAAATCTAAAAAATGTGGCACATGAGGACATCAATAATTCCAGTTGTAGCTGGAGCACTCGGATTGATTTGAAAAGGGTGCGATAGACTCAATGAAGAAATTCCCTGCAGCTCATGTCTTAAAGAAAAAAAAATACTCCTAAGTACATCTCACACATTACGAAGAACTTTATTTATGTAAAAAGTGTGCGATCTTAGTTTTATTCTTTTAATAAAAACGATGCATGGAAAATGGATGGAATAGTTTCTCGTTTGTGCTTTGTCATTGCCGCTTGAACTAATGTTTAAAAATTATTTTTCAAATATCGAAGCCGTTTGTAAAACGGGCGTGAATAATTTCGTTCATATGGATTCTTTAGGATTTAACAAACAAATTAATGAACTATCTTTATGAGCGAAGACACATGCAGTGAGAAGAAACGAGTTCTGTCAAATGCAGATGAATATTTTAGGACATTGGCCTTTGTTATGCTATCACCATGGAGAAGAATGACAAATTTGCACTGATTTAGTCTTCACTGACTATACAATCAATATATGATGGTTTTTTTGAAATTTTTATTTTTTATTTAAAATATTAAAATATTGCAGAAGAATGGTACAAAATTACAATAAAGTGCGAGTCTTTCTTCTGCATTAATTTGTTTTCATTTCGAAAAGGTGGTTATGATAAGCGTTATTCTTTGTCATGAAAACGGAAACAGATAAAAATAACTGAGTCTATTTAGAACGATTCATATAAATTCAGCAGAGACATCGCACACCCACATAGGAATAAAAGATGATTGTCATCACATCATTAACAGGCAGTATCAACCAGTACGAATGGAACCAGTTAGACAAAAACGCCTTTCTCTACTCTTCATGACAAACGTGACTATGCTATTCTCTGTCATGTCCCTACCGACAGGAGCCTCTGATCTCTCTTCATCGTTTTATACAGTGTTTCTTTCTATTGTGTAACGTGTGTGCCATTCCAGATCATCCTGGGGTCGACATTATATTCAATTTTACTTCAGACTATAAAAAATGTCAACTGTGGGGTTGACTTGAGATAGCACCAGCCAATCTGTGGGCTTGACTGTATCTGATATGTACATGTGTGCACGACAGACATAACCGATCCAGAGAGGTTTTTCATCAGGTTATCATACATCACAGACAAGGATATAAGGACAGTGTTAGACTGAGGGCTTTACGATATTACACGTACAAGCCGAGAATAAATGACGAATTATTGGCGTGAAACAAAACACGAAAGCTTCAAGCTTTGTAACAAAGGGACTATGAATTGCAAGAAGACAGAAGAGATGGTTGTCAGCAAGAGCAACATCCAAATATGCGAATTTCAAATTGAAAATATCAAAAGTACAATTTAAATATTTAGGAAGTATTTTAGCAGAGGGCGGGGAATGTGGTACAGAAATCCGAAGTCATGTTTTGATAGCGAAAAATACCTTTCAAAAATTAAGCAAAGTTAAGCAATAAGTATTAAAAAACAGGAAATTTTCGTTGGAAACAAGGAAAACGGTACTGAATTATTATGTGATATCGATCCTTCCATATGTCAGTGAATTCGGTACAATCTTCTTACAGATGAAGAAGAAACTTGAGCCAGTAGACACGTGGTTCTACAGAAGGATGCTGAGAATACCATGAACCTAACATATATATGACAACAAAAACGTTTTAGAGAAAATGGAAACAAAATGACACTTAGAATTTAGAAAGAGACAATTGAGAAAAGAAGACTTGGAAAGTTCAATACACTCAGAATATGTTGAAAGCAAGAGGGACAGAGGAAAACAGCGCATAATCTATCCAATTTGTGTAAATGAACAGATATTAGAAGAGATAGCGAAAAGACAAACACTGCTAAGAACTATAAAGGACATGATATTGTGGAGAGCTATGATCGCCCATATCCTGAAGAGACATAGAAGAAGAAAAAGAAGAAGAAGTTATCATTAACTAGCATTTCATTACAAGTGGGTACCAATAAACCAAACTTTTGCTCAATTTAAACTTTGTTTTATTGTATTTCATATCAGTCCCCCTATATGACAGTAAATATTGGGCAATTTCTACCGAGAAATTTCTTATTGAGGAGATTGTCATTTTTTGAACTAACTGTAGGCTGAAAATCTCTTCGTGTAGGTACCATTTACAGCTTCCAAAATATGCACCACAAACGGGTACCCAACCTGACCATCGATTTAATCTTAGCTTGATTCGACAACTTCTTTAGATAATACCGTGTATGTATAATATCTTTCCACGCATAAAATGGCACAATTGTGCTTTCTACAAATGATGCCAAGCACAACTCTTCGTGTAACAACAGCAATTATCCTTTGGTTGAGAAATTAATGATACTTAATGTCGTTTACCAGGCGACTGTTAGCAGTAGAGGTTTTCCATTCATGCATTCTATTTGGGCGATGGAATGTCCATGGACTTATCGATACAAATGACATATCTTTTATTCAGTATAAAAGATTATTGCCAACAAGTATCTTGTGAACATGAAAGAAAATTTCTTCATAAAAGGGGCAAAAACTCCAAACCTGATAATATAGACAAAAGTGATCCCCAATTGAAATGATTTGAAGAATTCCAGAGAATATTATAAAGGACATTTTGGAAAAAAAAAAAGAAAAAAAGCTGTTTACGCTATTTACATTGTTCGGACTGTTGTCCTCATTTTTTTTTTCATGTTCAGTGTATTGAGGCTTATAAACTTAATGGCTCAGTAAATAATTACAATCCCTCGTCTGAGAAATATAGATCAAATAAAGGCAACAAACAACAATTATTGTAACAAATTATCTCAAAAAATCAAAAAAAGATGAGGCTAGAATATGAATAATATCGATTCAAAAAGTCCCCCTAAAAAGGGCGATGATCGTCTAAAATATTCATTAATTCTTAGTAAGAATTCATCTTTGATAAAAAAAAAAATCAATGAACGTGATTAAAGTGTAAAATTCTCAATTAATTTTAGCAGTAAATCACTTCATTCACTTTTGATAAAAACCACGATAAAGATTAGAAGAGTTCAAAATATTTACTGGATATTAAGTTAACATCATGTAAAAACCGCAAACTAAAATGAAAATGGATATTTACGCATTGCATTGTGTTTCTGATATAAATGGACTCGTCCTGCTGCCATAAAATAGCCACAGTCAGTCAGAGATCAGAGGAGAGGAACGGGTAGAGGAAAAGGGTAGAGGAACAGGGTGGAGAAACAGAGTGGAAAGTACATAGACACTGTGATTGAGTTGACGTTAGAAGTCAGTTACAAGGACGCCCGTCTCTAAGGAAGTTTACTTCGAGACTGTATATAGCGATCTTTGATTAATACTAACCGGCGTTCCTGGATTTTACTAACAGCATTACCTTTTGTATTTTGTGTAAATACATTTACTTTCTTAGCTTAAATACTTGCACGTCCTGGGTATGACGGTAAACTACATCCGCGTCCTGGGTATGGCGATAAACTGCATCCAACAGCAAGGTCTCAGATAATGTTTTCAGAAAAATAACGTTGCCAGCTCTAAGTTTTTGAAACAATAATGTTGCCAGCTCTAAGTTTTTGAAACAATAATGTTGTCAGCTCTAAGTTTTTGAAACAATAATGTTGCCAGCTCTCAGTTTTTGAAACAATAATGTTGCCAGCTATACGTTTTTTTTTTAAACAATAATGTTGCCAGCTATACATTTTTTATTCCATACAAAATAGGCATTTAAAATTCATATAAACTGGATTTGGCATTAAATAACCCACAGTGGTTGATATGCCATAAAACCCAAACAAACAAACAAACGAACAAAACCTAAACAAAAGTAATAACGAAAATGAGGACTGCTAAGATAATTCATCTTAACAAGATCTCAAACCAAAACCAATGAAGATGCAACGAATCTAAAAAATTCATTGAATATTGAAAACAAGTAAAGACTCATATAAAACTAATAATGAAAACGAGGATTGTCTAAAATATTCATTGAATATTTGCAATTAGTCATCTCGAAATCTTAGACAAAAACAAGAACGAAGATAAGATGAGGAACTTAATGAATATTGACAATTCATATGAAAGTCTTTGAGAAAACAAGAATGAAGATAAGGATAGTCGAAAAGATTAACTGAATATTAACCGCAACTCGTCTGTCAAGATTTATTGCATATAAAATACAATTTTGGCACAAGGCCTAAAAGGGGAAGTGGGTTACTATCTTATATATAAACGAATCAGATTCAAGACCCATTACCTCGATACATCCAGCACAAGAACTCATCCATGATCATTCAATATTCTACATACGATAAGACCAGATACTCTCAGGAAATCTATAAAACCTACAGATAATTTTAATTAGCACAACAATTCTATATATAAAATCTGTACATGATACGTAATAAGGAAGGAAAGAGTATGACCCCCACGCCAACAAAACAAAAATATTAAAACAAAAGTACAAAACAAGGATTTAAGAGAGGCCGTTGTATTCTGTCTTTAGACAAAATCAACTGTCTCCCTCGCTAAGGGAGGAGAGCAAGGATAAAATAAATACAACCGTGGAGAAAGAAAATATCTAACAAAAAATTATTCCGATTTTTTTATAAATTACGTTAGCAAGTGACTCTTACAAGCAATGCTGCAATAATTTCTATAAAGGCCTTGAACTTTACCACTGTATTTCGACGGCCTGACTAGTTTAATCTACACCCAAGTGCCTATTGTATAGGGATTATCAGGACATTCCCCCTAGATTCAACCAAACTGGTGTCATCAATCATGTCCCTATTTCGCTAGGATAGTCTTCCACCAAATTATGCAAAGTTTAATCTTTTAAAGCTGATGGATTCATATAATGTAGTTGAATCTTCCCAAGTTGCCCACGTTCTTTTGGCCTTGTGTCAGACTATTAAAAAGCTTGCTATATGAGTTATATCTTCACTGAAATGTCAGTTGATGACAGTCACAAAAAGGAAATTGCAGGAACATTTAAAAAAAGATAGTACAGGAAAACGGGTAATAATCATTACAGAAGACAGTATTTATTTGTTAGAAAGAGGAACAGACACAAATGCAGGGGACGATTTGTTGACGTTAAACTCAAATAAGTAAAGAAATTAAAATGGAAAGCGTTTTAATGTGGCACTGAAATGAGGAGGTGCATTTTAATACCGAAAGATACCTTCTAAAACCTAAGCAAAGTATTAAGAAACAGGAAAATTTCATTAGAAATAAAGAGTGCTAAACAGTTATATAATATCAATCGTCCAACTTGACAAAGAATACTGGACAATTGCACAGGCGTAGAAGTGACTCAAGGCAAAAGAAAAAAAAAAAGAAGTGGTTTTACAGAAGAATGTTGCAAATATCATGGACGGAACATCTAAACTACGAAGAAGTTTTAAGTTAAGTGGAGACAAAAAAGTCCTTTTCTGAAATTAAATAAAATTTCTGGGACGCATAATGAGAAAAGACGGTTTAGAGAATTTGACACTCACAGAGAGGCGGAGGAAGATAACGTGTAACAAGCGAGATTTGGAGTGAGAGTAAACGTTACTTATTATAATTGCAGTATAAACCGCAACTGGACTCTGTGGTTGTTGAACAGATACATATGTGCCTGAACAGGGATTAGATAGCCACCCTTGTAGACGAGCATCCGCGGATGCGATATAGCCGTTAAAAAGGAATAGACAAAGATGCAAGCCACGAGTTGGTGACGTCAAAGCAAGGAGAGAAATTGAAATGTCTGCGAAGCGTTTGAACAGATGACGGAAAATGTGGCACTGAAATGAGAAGATACATTGCAATATCGAAATATGATTTCAAAAAATAAGCAAAGTATTAAGAATCAGGAAAATTTCATTAGAAACAAACAAAAAAGTGCTGAACTGCTATGCAATATTAATCATCCTACAATTTGACAACGAATGCTAGATAATTTCCTCATAGATGGGCCAACAAAGATTTCGTTCTACGAAAGGATGCTGAGAATACCATCGATGGAATATGCGTACAATAAAAGAAGATAGATAGAAAAGAAATACTTGTATTTACAATCAGAAAGTAGTTAACATTTCTAGGACAAGTAATGAGGAAAGAGGGTTTGGAGAATTCGACACTTTCAGGGTTTATTGAAGGCAAAATAGCGGCAGAAGAAATCAGCGAGTAAGCTGCGTAACGAGCATGCGTAATTAGATAGACGCATAACAGAAACAGAGAGATGATATGGCGGCAAAGAATTACTTAAAGCTACAAACAGTTTGACCTTGAAGGGGAACGGTATATAAACGAAGAAGAAGAAGAAGAAGAAGAAGAAGAAGAAGAAGAAGAAGAAGAAGAAGAAGAAGAAGAAGAAGAAGAAGAAGAAGAAGCTTATCCAAGGATATTAATTACCTCCACTAATTCGGTACACCTAATTTTTAAAATGATTTTTTTAAAAAGGAAAAATCTTTCTTGAAGCTTTCATTTTAGATTTAATTAAGAGCTAAAGGATTAAAAATTTACTATTTCCAGTAAGTAAAATACTCTGTCGTGTATATGAAACAGAAATTATATTGCTCGGAATCGATTTTTGTTTCAGTAAAATGACAAAAACGGCTATTTTGGTACATTTTCAAACAAAAGTTAAATCTCGGTTTTAAAAATTATGCAAAAATGAAATATATATTTCTGAAACGTTATTTGAGTCAAATTAGAAAATTTAAAGGTAAATTAATCTGATTTGAAACAAATATTAATTAATTATAGCATAAAATGTTGTATACAAATATTTCTTAACTACAGGGTCTTGTTTTCTGACGTGTTAATCGATTTATTGACAGCCGAATGACCACCGAACATATTCATAGTTAAGTATGGTGGAGCAGACGATAAAGATTATATGAGGGGTTTTCCACCTAAGTAGGGACAATACTTAAAACACGTGAGCTTTTAATTACAAATTTGATAGGTTTCAAAAGCCATACTTAGAAATTCTACACGTATATAACACATAAAAAAAAAAAATCGAAATTCCTTTTAAAATATTCAGGGACGTCAGATAGGCTTTACAATATATGATTAGTAAATATAGTTTTACTTGATAGAAATATTTCCTAAGAGTTATCATATTGCAAATGAATTTTAAAAGATTTAAAATCTTTATAAATTATATAACTTAAAATTGTAAAAAATGAAAACAAATCTTGTGAAAATCCATTTTTCATCGAAAAAATTAATTTTCTTCAGACAATATTGTCTTTAATATATATTATTCATAAAAACAATTAATGGCTTTTCTAATTAAATAATGTCTTATTTTTACTGCATTTTTTATTTTTCGATTCAAGACAGATTTTCGGTTAGACAAAATCTGAATTTGCAAAAGAAATTGGGAGACCTAAATTCTTCAAAAAATTCGGCTTTTAACTAATATAATCACTAAAATTATCACGTTGAATTTCTCGAGGTTTCATAAAATTAAATAAGGAGATGAAAAACGAAAAATATATTTTTACAAAGATTTTCTAATAAAAAAATAAAAAAATAATTTTATTTACTTGTAAATAAGTCCTTAAAATTTGATTATAATCCGACAATTATTTAATTTTTGCAAGAATTTCCAAATTAATTGTCTGTCACTGCAAAAAGAGACTAAATTTGCTATGCTAAAAGTTAGTACAACTGCTGACGCAAGAAAAACAAACTTTTAAGCAAAATTTCGAATGTTCTAAAAAGGAGTAAAAAGTTTAATTAAATATTCAAAAAATACTTTGATCCTTCCTCTTATATTCTCGCGTAAAGATTTTGACGATAAAACTGTTTTCATTAAGTTTGAAGCATGTTTTCATCACCGTATGCTGAGTCTTTAGCGATTTTATGGAGGTACCAAAAGTATATTTAAATGGCACATACCATTTCAAGAGTTCCAAATTAATAATTTCATCTCAAAAAGCTCCCAAGTAGTTTTAGACGAATAGATCAAAGTTAACCCAAATTCTAACCTTGACGAAAATTTGTCCCAGTGTATGAAAGGCATAGAAGCAAAAAGAAAGAGAGGATGATGATTGGTTAATAAATGCGATTTCTTCTCTTCCTTTTTACAGTTGAGCGCATGCGTCGGTTTTCGCGCCACTGTTTGGTACCTGCCGAAAGTAAAACATTGGCTGTGAGCCATAATTTTCTACGTCACATATATCGATTCAATAGTTTCATTTACGTGTACTTTTAAGAAAAATCTTGATTACTAATCGTTTGAAAGGAAGAAATATTTCTTAAATGGAAGGTTCTATATCAGAGAAAATGAACGAAGTTGAAATATCGACTCTTTTTGTAATTCTCGACGTGTCATTTTTTATAAGTTTTAATAATCTTTAAGAACAAGATTCTGATTCTAGGCGTGGCTTTATGGCACATCAACTCTTCTGCGATGGTCACATACAGTAAAATCTTTTAATAAACTCCATCTTTATTCAGATATTTTCTTTCTTCGTCTATGTGACATAGCCCTTGAGAGCGCGGACGATCATGGCTCTCCACAGCTTCCTATCATTTATGGCTTTTAAGGATTGTCTTTTCGTTAAATATTTCAATCCATGTTCTGTCATCCATTTATACAAATTCATTAGGCAGATTACTTAGTGCTTTCCTTTGGCTCTCCGCATTCATTACGCGCTGTGAGTGTCATATTCTCCAAACCTCATTTCTTCATTATGGTGTGTACAAATTTAAACTTTCGCTTTCTGGTTCTAAATATATTCGCTTCCTTTTTGTTACCATTTTCCTTAAAACTTCTTTGTTACTCACATGTTCAGTCCATGATCTTCTCAGCATCCTTCTGTAGAACCAAATTTCTGTTGCCTTAAGTCTCTTCGTGTCTGAGGAAATTGTCCAACAGTCACATCTATAGAGGATGACTGATATTATATAACAGTTTAGTATTCTTTTCTTTTTTTTTTCTAAGCAAATTTTCCCGGTTTCTTCATTCTTTGCTTAGCTTCTGGAAGGTATCTTTCGCTATTTCAATGCGCCTTTGGGTTTCATTTTTTATTAGGTTGTTGCAAAAATAATGTCGCTTTCTTACATAGTAACATATGTGAGAAAACGACATTATTTTTGCAACAACTTAATAGGACACAGCCTAGATATTTGAACTTCATTTCGCCATCTCCAATTCGTAGTACGTACGCCTCTTCCTGACAGCCATACACTGTGTATTCTTCTAATTGGTGTTTAGTCCTTTCTTCTCGCTTTCCTTTAGGAGTTCCTACAGTCAAAATAGACTCCTAGTATTTAATGCGCATTTTTTTCTTTCCAGTCTCTTCTTACAGAGAATGATGTACAGTATTTTGATATTACAAACACTGTGTCATCTGCATATCTTATATTGTTAAGATTGTGTTCACCAATAATGAATCCTGGCAGGTCTTCTAGTTCTATCAGGATCGCCTCGTTGTATGGGTTGAATAAATCCCATGGCTCCCACTTTTCCTATAAATTTCAACTGTCTTTTGTTGATGTGAAGTATAAGTATCCTTTTTGTTTCCAATTTTTTCTTTCTTTTTCTTTCCATTTTCTCTAAAACTTCGTCGTTGGTCGCACGTTCTGTTCATCTTATTCTCAGCATCCTTCTGTAAAACCACATTTCCGTTGCTTCAAATCTCTTCTTCATTTGTGAGGAAATTGTGCAGCATTCACTGCCATATAAAAGATTAGATATTGCATGAAAACTTTCTTTGTTTCTAACGAGATTTTCCTGTTTCTTAATATTTTGCTTAGCTTTTAGAAAGCAACATTTGCCATCGTCTGTTTAAACATTTTCCATATATTAAATTGTTGTTTTGGCATCTCGAGCTTGTTCTTTTTGCTAATGAACATGCATTTTGTTTTCTTGCAATTGATAATTAGTCCTTTCTTCACGCTTTCCTTCACTAACTTCTGTAGGGATTCTTGTAGTTTCCTTTCTGCGTCTGCTATCAACACTGTACCATTTGTATATTTTATGCTGTTAAGATTGTGACCCCCAAAAATGAATCCTGGTAGGACTTCAAATTCTTTCAGAATCGCCTTATTGCATAGATTGAATAAATCCGGCGAGAAGGCACACCCTTGTCTTACACCCCTTTCTATTTATGTATATCTACTCATTTTCTATCCATATGCAGGTGGTTTGTTGCCAGCATAGGTTCTAGATTCTTCTAATATCCTTTCCAAGTAGGCCAAGCTTACCTATCAATTCTCGTTGGCGTCTTGCATATGATAAAAAACTACATTCGGTAGCAAGGACTGTGATGGGGAGGTTTTGTAGAGCATAGAACCACTTCTTAACTGCTGTTGTTCCAAGGTCCACACTGACCCGGGGTGGTATCTCCTGTTAGGGTCCCAGCTATGAGCAAATAGTTAATCCCCCAAACTGGTGCTAAAATTCTGTGAAAGTATAAACATTTTTAATATTAGGTTGGTGCAAAAATAATGACGTAATAATGTCGTTTTTTGACGTATTTTTTAACGTCAAAAAACGACATTATTACGTCATTATTTTTGCACCAATTGAATAGTAAAAATAAAAACAATACATCTACATAGCAAAAAAAAAAAAAAGAAAGAAATATCGGCAATATGCGTTTGTAAAAAAAAAAAAAAATAGAAATAAAAAAAGTTGAAAAAAAAAATACCAGCAATACATTTTTGAAAAAAAAATATTACCAGCAATTCATTAACAAAAAAATATGATTTGGAATAAATAAAAATAAAAAAAAATATGTATATATATATAAATATATATATAAATATATATATATATATATATATATATATATATATATATATATATATATATATATATATATATATTAGCATAACATTTTTGAAAAAATGTTACTAACAATACATTTTTGGAAAAAAAATATATTACCAGCAATTCATTTAGAAAAAAATATGATGTGGAATAAATTAAAAATATAAATATATATATATATATATATATATATATATATATATATATATATATATATTATAAGTTAATA
The DNA here is from genome assembly GCA_963932145.1 of Acanthosepion lycidas. Classification (NCBI taxonomy): domain Eukaryota; kingdom Metazoa; phylum Mollusca; class Cephalopoda; order Sepiida; family Sepiidae; genus Acanthosepion; species Acanthosepion lycidas. Next base: position 57,427,998 of record OZ010614.1, on the reverse strand, counting down.
GACTTAAAATATGGTTTTTCGCTACACAGTTTCAACCATGTTTCAAAAATGGAAGCTAAAAGCCCGTAATTTAATTTTGTACTTAAATTAAAGACATCACTTCCATTTCATCCTCAAGCGAATTTTGGAGTAACTTTAAAAATTACAGGGTTTTAAATACGTACGAACGAAAAAAATACCGTTAGAATTTTAGCAGTTAATAAAAAAAAAAAAAATAAAAAAAAAAAAAATCCAGACGACACGCTTTTAACGGATGTTAGATTTCATTGAAAAATACATCCCTACCCACTACCAAAACGTAACAATAACTGATACATTAAAATATAAACATATTGAACATACTGACACCCCTAGTCGAGCAAAATAGATTTATCTGTAACCTTGGAAACATGAATTTTGTTTTAGCTGTGTATTTAAAACCCTGTAATTTTTAAAGTTACTCCAAAATTCGCTTGAGGATGAAATGGAAGTGATGGCTTTAATTTAAGTACAAAATTAAATTAGGGGCTTTTAGCTTCCATTTTTGAAACATGGTTGGAACTGTGTAGCGAAAAACCATATTTTAAGTCTATTAACTTATAATATTAATGCTCTGTAAATTTACATTGAGCACTATTTTGTAAAAATAAAAATATCTATAAGAACACCGGATTATATATCTTACTGTTCTTTCTTTTTATTAATATACATACATACATATATATATATATATATATATATATATATATATATATATATATATATATATATATATATTAGCATTACATTTTTTTCAAAAATGTTACTAACGATACATTTTTGGAAAAAAAAACAATAAGAGCAATACATTTTTTTAAATTATCAGCAATACATTTAAAAAAAAAAAATATTACCAGTAATACATTTTTGTAACAGAAAGTAGTAATGCAATTAAATTTCAGCATTAAATTACCCATGAGGTCTTGATATGTCAAAGAAAAACTTTATTAAATGTTTTCGCAACATCTACAAAACACAGTACAATATTCGAATGTTCAAGTTGTCACACACTATAGTCTTCTGGTTAAGTCAGCTTCTCTAACGCAAAGGAATCTGTAATGAAGCCGTCATCTTGTCACTTTATAAAAGCTTAGGGTTACGCCCACCAAAGGAGTACATTGTTTTGTTGTGCGGTCGTTAGCTAAATATAAACAGATTTCATTTGCCTTACACCGTTTATTGTCGTGGTTATTCTGGATAACAAACCTTTTATCCAATAGAAAAAAAGGCCGGTTTTGAGGGATAAGCAGAAAAAAGAGCGGGTCAAGCGTTCATTCAGACATGGATACCAAGAAAAAGCAAATTCTAAGGATGCTCGATCAATATAGTTGAAACTTAAAATACACTAAGCGTATCTATTTATCCGGTAGTACACACAGACACACGCACGGACGCACACACACACACACACACACACACACACACAAATATATATATATATATATACCCAAGTATAGGATTGGTGTATACGGAATAAATTCCAGTAACCAACAAATACTATTCTTAAAAGTGTGCTCAATATCGGGTAGAGCAAATATAATTATTTATTCGAAAATTAAAACATAAATATGTTATAAAATCACTACAAAAATAGCCATTTTGTTTCAACACTTCTGGTGTCTTATCAAGTGATGGCGTTGAATATAGAATAAAGGGTTTTAAAAGATTTAAAACCCTTTATTCTATATTCAACATGTTATAATTTTCGAATAAATAATTATATATATATATATATAGATATGTGATAAAATGTAATTTTCACATATGCTATATTTATGGGTTAAAGTGCCCAATATCAGGAATAGACCATATGTAAATATAAAAGTGGGCATTCAAATCAGCACTCAGAGGCGAGAGTCTGTTTCATGCTAAACGCAATCGTCAGGATATGTGCGTTGTGTTTTGCTCGGCTATTTGTATATGCAGCTCATTGTGGGCCGTCTATTGCATTGAATTGTGGGTAGTCTGCTGTATTATTCTAATGATTATTTTGGTGGGTGGTAACGGTTGCCTTTTCGAATTCTTCTAGGGCTTATTGAGTGGGAATAATTTTGGATCCGAATGAAATTTTTTGGCAATTGATAGTGTTGTTATTTATTTATTTATTTATTTATTATTGATTTTTTTTTATTGTTTTCTTGTGTTTAACTGTTTGTTATTTGATTTCTTATTCACTGAGTTTCTTTATTTTGTTATTTGTTTTCGATTATTATATACAGGGTGCGATAGATAAATTGTCGTCTAAATCACTCAAAAATGAAAATAATTTTTAACAGATATATTTATCAAAATTACACAAAAATATTATGAAATATTATAGAGCAAATGTATTCAATAAAACCGCCATTGGCTTCAACCACAACTGCCAGACGACTTCTGAATCTCCTGCAACTCTTCTGGGCGGTCTCCTTGCTTAAGTTGGTGAATGCTGCCATAATCCTTGCCTTCAGTTCATCTTTGGGGTTACAAGGAATTTTGTTGGTCTCTCGCTCAACTGTACCCCACACAAAATAATCAAGGGAGTTGCAGTCTGGGGAGTTAGGTGGCCAGATGTGAGTGCTGCAAAAGGTGTCTGGTAGCTATTACTGGGTTCTCCTGCTTGTGTGGCATGGTTCGGAGTCCTGTTGCCAGACAAAGGGTCTTCCAGCTGCCATCCTCTTGACCCAGGGCAGCACTATCTCCTCAAGGTAGGCCTCCATGTTGAGTCTGACGCCCACACAAATTCGGGAGTTCTTTTTTTTATCAGAACGATCAGAGTGAGTTTTCCGAGCTGCCTACCTTCCAAATCACCATAAGACTCATCCAACTCTTTCCGAATCCTCTGCACTGTCTTCAGATTCACACCCAAACACTCTGAAATATTCGTATTGGAGCTTCCGGTGCGAATGTCAAGCAGTACATCATGGCGTTTCCAAATTCATGGCGTCAGGGTGCTCTTTTTCTCACAGACAGTGTCCAAATGACTCTACTATACTGTGCAGTCGACAAAATCAAATGCAAACAACGCGCATGCGTGAAATTAAAATATAAAATGCCAACAATTTATCCATCGCAGCCTATATATATATATATATATATATATATATAGTTGACAGCAAAGGAACAACACGATATTTTTCTCAATCAGTGGTAAGTGCTTTCCTGTTGAATGAGCACACTGAAAAAACATTTTACGTTTTATGAAATTCGTCAATCAATGGACGCTGAATCCCGCCAAATAAGACAATAGATATTTTCCCTTGCCGACAGCGATGCGTCACTTGTCAATAAGATTTTCAAATAATATTCCCAGTTTCTGTATCACGTACTAAATTATCTTTTCTCTTCAAAGATCCAGTTTTTCTATCTTCCAACAAAATTCCTCTTGAACTTTGTTTTACCCACAAGCAAACCAGAAGGAACACAGAAACATTTATTAATTTCGGGTATAACAGGATAAACAGTATTTGAATGGGCCGCCGAAATTAAGTGGCTGCTGTATTAATAAGAACCACCAATTTTTATTATAAAAGAGGCACTCATTCCCTGCTCATCATTTGGGTTTACGTATGCTCACCGAAGTTAAGCAACGTCGAGCTTGGTCAGTAGTCAGTACGTAAATGGATGATCGCTTGGGAATACCAGCTGCTGTAAACTTGTATCGCGGATGGTGTAATGGATGATGGCTTGTTAATTGGAGAGCCGAGTTCCAATTCCAGTTGGGTTCGTCATATTCACTTACGCACAGATACCATGTTGCTGGTGTGTCTCTTTACGCCACAGGGAGTTTCCAGGGTTAGCATAACTATATCTATATCTAAGCATAACATTTATATCTATATACGTAGATATATGCATGTATAGCAGTATGGTTGTAACACGCACGTCGAGGAGAAAAATGAGATTTTATACCGATCTCAATTGTTTCTCTTTTATAGCTAGCGGATTTCTTTTTCACTTTTATTAAGGGGAACGGAAGCATAAATGAGTGGTTTGGGCATTTGGAGACCAAGAGACAACAAATCGGACAGTGATTGTTTACGGCCGCTGTTCTATATTAATGTTGGCGATCGGGAGAAATAGTTCTGATTGACAAACTTGCCACACGACAGAGATGAGCAGGGGTAGTAGTGGGTTGAGAGCTGAGCTGTTAGATCGGCAAAACAAGTTATCCCAGGTGTCACCTACCAACACACCTCGACCGAGCAGGCGACGGCCTGAATAAATATAATTATTTTATAATATGGGAAAATTAGGTTCGCATTCTCATTTCTAGATGTGAAGTTTTTTTGTTTTTTTTTTAATCTCCATTAGCTTAGAGAGTTTCCCGACAGTAGAGACATTCCCAACTTTCGGTATGTAGCCGACTTGAATGAGAAACGGAAACGCAATGTACAGTAAAGCACGGGCTAGAGTCGTGTTCTATGCTTACATATATATACGTATATATTATGAACTTCTTGTAATTTAAGTAATTTAAGTAAAAAGACAAAATTTAACAGAATTCTTTGTATAGCAACGAAGCGGAAATATGTGGACGGCATTGAAAAAGTTTGATCAAATGTATTTTAGCGGTAAATTTCTTCAACAAATGTTTTCATTCGTGAAATTAGATGCTGTTTTAAATAAAAGTCGTTTTACCAATCTGAGATTAAGATTTTTTTATTATTATCATTATTTTGTTTTCAAAAGGAAATAGTTTCATAGTTTCGTATACTATCAGTCCATCAATTTCTAAAACAGTAGAAATGTGTCAAATTGGCATGGTAAAACTCAAAATCATAATGCATATAGCAACAGCATATTAAAGTGTATTTTACATTTCTAAAAAAAACTCCGGTCAGATCGGTTACATCAAGACACAAAATAAAAATTCCATAACGACAACGGATATATTTAAAATGTAACAGAATGCGTTCGCGCGGGATTATTAAAATCACAATGACGACAGAATTGATGGCTATCTGTCTGTGTTTATGCATATATTTATAAGCACTCATGCATATATCTACAAGCACTTATGCATATATTTATAAGCACTCATGCATATATTTATAAGCACTTATGCATATATTTATAAGCACTCATGCATATATTTATAAGCACTTATGCATATATTTATAAGCACTCATGCATATATTTATAAGCACTTATGCATATATTTATAAGCATTTATGCATATATTTATAAGCACTTATTCATATATTTATAAACACTCATGCATATATTTATAAGCACTTATGCATATATTTCGCTATATGTGCGTAGCTCAGCGTGTTTTTATTTTTGTTTACATACTGTTGTGTAAGTGTTATGTTTCAACTTGCGGATTTACTTACCCGTTATATATATATATATATATATATATATGGTTGGATAGATGTGAGCTTGTGACCCTGGGTTTCACGCTTTAGCGATCGTCAGACAAACTGATTAGTTTTTAAAAAAAAATTGGTTTGATGTAGATTGCGTGTATTGGCGTTATTGTGGAAGTGGTGTGGGAAACTTCGTCGTTTTTTCATCGTACTGACGCAAACATCGATGTATGCAGACACATATACATACTTGGTCGTCCCTCGGGACTCATACATATATAAACATATGTGGGCAGTTTCGGATATAATATATGTATGTATACGAGTGGTGTTGTGTCTATATTTATTTATATTTATATACACACACTTTTCATATATATATATATATATATATATATATATATATATATATATTGTATATGATTGGCTGTTTACATATCTTTTCTTTATTTAGTTTGTTTATAATATAATATGTCTATTTCAGCTACTTATTCATCGTACATACACTATTTTATTGTCCTTATTAACTTTATTTGATCCCCCCACTATTTTTTATCTATATGTTTGTTCATGTATGTAATATTTTGATACGTAATTTGTGTCGATTTCTTATTGTATTTGTGCTTGAATTCTTCGTTATTATTATTGTGAGACCGGAACTACCTACACAATAGACTCTTCCAGGTCTATATTAAGTATGCGACACAACACTCTAGACAGAGAGACAGTGAGAGCTGCGTACGGCTACCAGTATTGGACACTAACTTATAGTAAGCTCCGCTTACACTATATCTGTAACCTGTTGTTAATATATCTTTCTTACATCTAATCCGTGTTCCGTGTTTTCCTTCTGTGGTCCCGACTTTGGCCCCACATCTGTGTCGACGAAGAATTCGAGAAACGCATTCACGTCGAAAACCTCAATACCTTGCCAGTCCCACATCAGTGGCGACAGAAACATTCGAGAATTTCGTTCTCACCATATCAATAGTGACAGAGTACTCGAAAAATACACAGAAACTCCACGCGTTCCCACAGCAGTGTTGAACGAGAAATTAAGCTGGTATTACTACATTAGCGATTTAAACGCAACACCCAGCGTCTACATATAAAAAAAAATATATATATTCCATACCAAACAGAAGTGACGAGCAGTGATTCAACATCTACGGAATATTAAAGTCTGTCCAAATAACATTATGAGAACGATATCTTACACACTGACACACAGAAAAAAAAAGTTTGTTCGTAAAACAAACTGACAACACAAGAGCAGAAGTACTACCATTGTACTCAAAAATTTTACTCTAAAAATTTTCTTATGTAACTGAGTTGAACTCGTGCATAAAATTATTTTCCCCTCAAATTCACTGAGGCGAGTTTTCTCTTTTTGTACCTCTATAAAAAAAATACATAAGTGTGGTGAAAATTGATACAATTATGTTAAAATTAACGGAACCACGGAATCTCAAAAGCTAAACATAATTAGTTTAGTTTAACTAATTGTCTGTTCATATTTTTATTTTATTTTTTTGTAAAAGAAAAAAAAAACCTATCAAGACTTTTTGTGTACCTCCCCTTAGTACACGGGTTTCAAAGCAACAAAAAATCGCTGTCATTTTTGTTTGTCTAAATATGGAAGATTTTCAAGAATTAATTGCCCAAATGCTAAAAGTAAATTTGGATCAGCAACAAAAATCAGAAGAAAGACAACAACTATTTTTGGAATTACATAAACAACAAATGGAATTCCAACAAATTACGCTTCAGAATGTTGAACTACAACAGAAACAACTTAAAGAATTACTCGTAAATGCATTAAAAGGCTCAAACTCTGAAAAAGATACAATATTCTCCCAGAGTATAATTTACAATTCAATGGAAACCTTTGAATACGTACCAGAGAACGACAAAACGTTCGAGGATTTTTACAGGCACTACCAATAAAGACGGTCGTCGGCCGGATCCAGAAAGAGCCAACGCGATCAGAAACATACCGGCCACAGATAACGTTTCAAGCGTTACAAAGCTTCCTCGGCCTAGCTAACTTTTACCAAGGGTTCATTAAGAACATGCAAAATTTAAGAGGGCCTCTCAACCAACTTTTAAAAAAGGACAAACCATGGTCATGGACCCCGGAATGCCAAGACGCATTCGAGAAGATCAAGAAAACTCTTACTTCAGACCTCACACATTTCGACCCTAGTCTCGACATCATAGTCGCAAGTGATGCAAGCTCGTACGGCATTGGTGCTTGCATTCTGCATAAACTGCCAGATAGTTCGCGAAAAGCTGTGGCTCACGCATCAAGATCTCTACTTCCAGCTGAGAAGCAATATTCCCAAATAGAGAAAGAGGCTCTAGGGTTAATATTCGCCGGGACAAAGTTTCACAGATATCTACATGGTAGACGGTTCATACTGCAGACAGACCATAAACCTCTAATTACAATTTTTGGTTCCAAAAAAGGTCTGCCAGTCTATACTACAAAATAACTGAAGAGCCGATCGACGTAATTTTCGATCACTTCGATCTCGACATGCCCCAAGTCTCTCCTGAATTCCGACGCTCAGGAAGGAAAAGGAAATTTACTCAACCGCTCGACGTAAATCCCAAGAGGAAAAAGTATTAACAGTTTCATTTTTTCTCTCCTTTTCAAAAAGAAAACTCTTTGGAAGGGGGGTATTCTGAGACCGGAACTACCTACACAATAGACTCTTCCAGGTCTATATTAAGTATGCGACACAACACAGTCAGAGAGAGACCGAGAGACAGTGAGAGCCGCGTACGACTACAAGTATTGGACACTAACATATAGTAAGCTCTGCTTACACTATCTCTGTAACCTGTTGTTAATATATCTTTCTTACATCTGATCCGTGCTCCATGTTTTCCTTCTGTGGTCCCGACTTTGGCCCCACATCAATTATGTTTATTTGTCTATGTGTACGGGTGGGGGATTGTATTTGGATTGACTTGTATAACAATTGTTTTGGACGTAATTTTCTTTTACGTTTTTCTTTGTTCTTCTTTTTCTTTTTATTCTTTATTTTGACTTCATTTTCCTTTTCTGAATTTTTTCATTTTTTTCTTTCCCCTTTCTTGTTTTTCTTCCTTTTTTTCTTTTCTTTTTCCTCTTCTGTGTATTTCTTATATTTGCGTGCATATATGTTTAGATATATTTGTGTGCTTGCGTATTAGGATGCGAATGTGCTTGTCGTGTAATCTGTATAATCTAACTTCCTCGTGCCTAGTGTTTGTAGCGTCTATTTATACTTTTCACATCAGCATCGAATTTACCAGATAAATTGGAACTTAGCTAATATATATATATATATATATATATATATATATATATATATATATATATATTATTATTATTATTATTATTATTATTATTATTATTATCTTTATGAACCCCCAAAATAACACTTTCAAAGTAAAACAAAATAACACCGTCTGTTTCTAGCTTTTTGTTACAAAGAAAATTAGTGACATCTTCTCTTCTCTTCTCTCTTAACTTCCTTCTCTCTTTTTCTCTCTATGAGTTTTTTTCTTCTCTACTCCTTCGATTTCAATATATAACTTCCGTTAAGTTAACCATTTAAATGTGTCAATATCTGCTAACTCACTCATGTCTTCTCTCTCTCCCCCCTCACTTCGTTAATTTACATATGTTTAATACTGCCCGTCAAAAATGTGTAAATTTTCTTTTCATTTTTTGTTTGGAGGTAAAGTCTGATGATCCTCCGTCCTTTTAAAATGGCCGTGGTGAAATAATTTATTACATCGAACCTTTAAGTGGTCTGTCTTTATTTAAAATATATATAATGTCATCCACAGACAGACTATTTCGCTGTATCACAGCTCATCAGTGCGGCTAGACGTCCGGCTGCCTCTAGCTAGGATAGAAACCCGACTGAATTGGTATCAGGCCGATATTCTACCACTAAGCTGTCGGCGTACGGTCGGGAAAAAGGCGGATTTTTAGCGTATTTATTTTTAGAAACATGCCCAGTGACCGAGAGTGACTCAATTCGGCTTGCGAAGAGTCTCGCTATATATCTATATCTATATCTATATATATATATATATATATATATATATATATATATATATATATATATATATAAAGAAAGTCTTAAGGTGTGCTGTATTTATGGAATAAAGTGCTCAATATCAAAGATAGAGCGTGTGTAAATATAAAAGTGAACATAGAAGTCAACAGTTAGAGGTGACAGTCTGTTTCATGCTATATGCAATCGTCAGGCCTGAGCTAACGGTTTCTATTTAGAATACATTGTTACGTTTTGTTTTGTTTTTTTATTCTCATATACATGTCTTCTGACTGGTTGTCATAAGTTACGTAACAAGTTTTCCCCAACTGAGTGGGATTGATTTGGTTTTGTATTTAAAAAATAAAAAAAGCTCTTTATATCAAAATACAAGTATATGAAAATTCAAAAAACTTGACAACGAACCTTGGCTGTAATAATTAATGCCTTCATGTTAGGGTTAGACAAAAATAGAAATCATTCTGATTAATATTAAATTTTACTATAAAATTGAAAATTACAAAATTACCAATTTTAAATTTCCTGTTTTGTAAATTAATAAATTAAGAGGTGGAAATTTCTTCGTGGTTGAATTCATAGGTTATTCGAGTTTGGGTTTCAAAAAAAAAACATAAGTTTTAATTTAGAAATTACGATATATGAAGAAAGGTATATAAAAATATGGGCAATAAATATCAATTTTATAAGCAAATTTTGACTTATTGTCGGACTGTATAACGTGCAGAATAAGTGTGGGTGTAAAGCAATTTAACTGAAAGTATTACTAGTAATATATATGCACAAAAACATTTTAAGAATCCTAATCTAAGATAGATTAGTGGAGAGGTATATAAGAGGGTAGAAAGTACATCAAAGGAGGTGAGTTATAGCTTTAAACGTTAAGAGTTATGGATTTGGAAGTTTAGCAAGATTGTAATGTTAGATCTTTAACATGCCCACAAAAAACGACGGTTCATATTTTTGATTTAATAACTGTGTTTTGTTCAAAATTTCAATGATACATATTTTTCCTGCAAAGATAAAAAAAACAAGGTTCATTCAAAGATTTGCAAGTTCTGACTTTCCATTTAACCTAAGGTGTTTTCCCTTTATTCTTCAGTTTTCAAAAGTATTTAGAAAGTGATGCCATATTGCGTTTGCCTGAATTTGTAAAGAAGGATATGTGATTGCAATATCGATCCTTAAAAGGTCTACGAGTATCCTTGGGGAGATTTAAATTGTTTTTGTCAATAGTAAATTGTTTTTGTCTATATGGAAAAATTATAACATATATATATATATCTGTGTGTGTGTGTGTGTGAAAAGTGTGTGTATATAAATATAAATAAATATATATATATATAATTATTTATATATTATATCACTCACATCAATCCAACCAAATATATATATATATATATATATATATAAGTGTTCAAACATAAAGAAACAATTTATACAAAGAATTAAATAGCAGTGTTAATGTTATTAATGGCGAAATCGCTTCACTAACAAGACTTAATGAGACATTAACTTACTATGAATTCTTTGAATTATAAAATCCTTATATTCGAGTTAAGCTGCTTCTTTACAGAGATGTCCCGTGTATCTGCGTCTTCTTTGGCTAAGTAGTATTAGTGGTAGATACGCTAAGCTGGTTCCTTTGGCAGTTCGATAATTGCTATTTTCTGCTAACATTCGTGTGGTTTTCTCTGCTACATCTCTGCTTGCCTCTATGCGGAATGACGTCCGTGTACCTCGCCATAATAGATCTCTGATTTATTTATTTAAATATGGTTGCAGTTGCGGACTACATAGGAAGACCGATTCGAAGGCTGGATGTTAGGATTAAGTAACACGGTCCTACAAAAAGCCGGAACTCTATTTATTTAACATCTGATGTTCTGAACGAAACATCCGGGTCTTCTATTGCAGAAAATCTTATAAAGAAAAACAATTGTGCTGCTAATTTCACTGTGGACTCGTTTTTCATATTGAGTAGGTCCCACTCTAATTAACACCTAAAAATATCGGAGCCCACATACATTCAATTTATAAAACCTTCTCTCTGTAAACAGAAGAGATTTGTTTCCGTTTAATTTTTTTTCTCTTTCATAAATTCTCCGTTCCTTTTATTGGGGACTAGCAGTAGAGCCCGGCGTTGTCCGGGGATGTAACAGTAAGAGATAGATCAAGTATCGACCATCATCAAGACTGAAAAATAAAATTGACAAAGATTATTGTTTAAGGTTGATGGACACGCATGTCTTAATTATTTTTATTTTTATTTTTATTCTTTTTTACGAATTGGTCAAACCCAAACTCAAACAAAAACATTGTTTTCAATCGTTATGAGTCTACCGATTGAATAGAATTTTATTATAAACAATTATCTTGTAAATGGAATTTTTAAAGCATTCTGAATGTAAAAATAAAGAAAAAAGTGTGCAAGACAATAAGAAACACTACCTGCCAAAAAAAAAAAATGAAGTTTTGTTGAAATCGGTTGAAAAATGTAGGAAATCCGATCCCATATATAAACGAACACACACACACACACACACACACACACACACGCACAAACAACCTGGGTTTTATAATAAGTATAACTCGATATGAGTTGTCGCCCTTTCATTCTCGTGATGCCTCTTAATCGTGTTTTCAAATTGATTTCGTGCAAAAACAATTGTGTTTTTCCAATTTTTGGCGCTGTCAGAACCACCGCAAGGTAATTTTACGTAGTCCTGTGAAGTTTTGTTGAAATCGGTTGAAAAATGTAGGAAATCCGATCCAATATATAAACGTACACACACACACACACACAACTTGGGTTTTATAATAAGTAAGATGTATACTTATTTATTAACTTCGATTTAGCTCTGTTGAGCGAGGTTCGAAACACGTTATTTACATTATTCGGACTATTGTCCTCATCTTTGTCGCCATATTTGTCACAACGTTTCGGCCGTTGTACGCTCCGGCCTTCTTCAGGTGGTTGGAATTTCGAACTGAACCCTTTATTTCGATCACTGGGGTAGACTGTTCTAGTTCCACGTGCCATGTTTGATGGATGTCCGTTATCAGTCATCTCCTGCTAATTTTCCCTCTGAAAGTTCTCCACTGCCTTAACCGGGTATTGAACTCACACTCTTTGGGTCCTGTCACTAACCAACGCTTTTATCCACTGTGACATGTGTCCTTGAGGAAATTATAAATAGTAACCACAGGGTAATAATCCGTAATAGACCAAAAACAAAAACAACAGGATTTTCCCAACCATGTAACAACAAAAGAAGTTTATGTTGCAACCATATTGAAAACACGAATTCATTCACTAGCTCAGTCACTAAATCTACTTTCAAAATCTACCACGATTCTAACTGTAGAAGTCATAACATAATTTACCTCCTAGAATGCACACTATGCCAGAAACAATATGTAGGAAAATCTGAATGGTCCTTTCACTACAGAAGTCGGCTACCCACAAAAGATTATTACTTGTAGAACAACATTTCCGCCTACAAAAACACGATTTTAAAACCCATGCCAAATTCACTATAATTGAGAAAATAGAAATATTCAGAGCAGGTAACATTAGAAAGATGTGTATATATATATATATATATATATATATATATATATATATATATATATATATATATATATAATTATTTATATATTATATGTACGGTACTTATTAGAAAGCGCTCAATACCAGAGATAGAGCTAACATATTTGGTTCCCCCGCCCCGACTTCCATAATAACACCAATACACGCAATCTACATCAGCCCAAAATTTAAAAAAAATGAATCAGTTTGTCTGACGATCGCAAAAGCGTGAAACCCAGGGTCACAAACTGACATCTATCCAACCATATATATATATATATATATATATATATATATATATATATATATATATATATATATATATATGGTAACACTATATCTGTAAATGATTTTTATTTTAAACAATATTAAATAATATTTCCTTTATGGATAAATATAAACTTTAATTTAGATCTTTTTCGATTGTGATAAAAAATAAGCACTGAGAATATTAAGATAAAATTCAGTCAAGTTATTCCAAATTTGTGCTTCCAGTCAGACATTTTGACTGTAAATGTTGATCAACAGTCAATCGACTTCTACGCTTTTTACATCGAAGTTGTCTTAATTCCTGTTTTCCTTGTTCCATAGCTTTCTTTCTTTCTTTCGTTTTTCATTCGTTTTTTTTTTCCCTGTCTTCCTTCTTTTTCTTCTTTTTCTAGTTCCATCTTTCTTCTTGTTCGTTTTTTCATTCCGAATCCTTCCTTCCATCATTTCCTTTATTTTTTGTCACTTGACTTCCTTCCATACTTCTTTCTTTCATTCATCCATTACCGTCTTTCCTCTTTTTTTTTATTTTTTTTTTTTGTTTTCTCTCTTCCTTCTGTCCGTCTTTCTTGTCCTATTTTGTTTTCTTCACTCATATTTCTTTGGTTTTGTTTATTTCCTTACTGTTCTCCTGCCTTCATTCCTTCCCATGATGCATCGCTTCCTTTTTTTTTTTTTCTTTTTGCTCATTCCATTTTACTAACTTTGGTTATTCGCTTTTTCTTTCTTTCTTTCTTTCTTTCTTTCCTTTCATCCTTATCCCATCACTTCCTTCTTTCATTCCTTTCTTTTTTTTCCCTCCCTTCTTCCATCGCGCTTTCTTTTTCCATTTCCTTTTTCATCTCTCGCTTCTTTTTTCTTCATTGTTATTCTTTCCGCCATTACATTGTTTCATTTTTTACTTCATTTCCTTCATTCTTTCCATCATGCCTCGCCACAGTTTCTTCTCTCATTAATTACATTCTTTCTTTCTTTCTTTCTTTATTTCTTTTTTCTTTCTTTCTTTCTTTTTTCTTTCTTTCTTTCTATTATTTTGCCATTATCCGAAAGTTCTCGACGGTTCTCTGTGGCGATTGCCACTTTGGTTTGACTTGAGCAAAAAAGAAAGAAAATAAATATTCTCAAAGATTCCCTACTTGACCAATAGACGCAGATAGATACGAACAGATTTAGACAGATAGATAGATAGATAGATAGATAGATAGATAGATATTATCAAGCACAGATAGATAGATAGATAGATAGATAGATAGATAGATAGATATGAAAGGACACATAGATAGATAGATAGATAGATAGATAGATAGATTTGAAAGGACACATAGATAGATAGATAGATAGATAGATAGATAGATAGATATGAACAGACTGTGATAGATAGATAGATAGATAGATAGATAGATAGATAGATAGATAGATATGAAAGGACACATAGATAGATAGACAGATAGATATGAAAGGACACAGATAGATAGATAGATAGATAGATAGATAGATAGATAGATAGATAGATAGATAGATAGATAGATAGGTCGAGGAATTTGAGAACAGCGTTCTACTAAATGTGCTGCCAATCGATCTGTACACTGGATACCAGTAAGTTCTTGGAATCATCCGGAGGTAATGCGCTCTATTTCGGGGTCTGCCTCTCGAGGGACTCTACTGCGTACTATCCTACCCGCTTAAAGAAGTGAGACTCCATCTTCTGCTTCAACTGGTTGACTTGCTGTCAACGTATTCTTTTTCTTCTGGGGATCATTTCTTCAGACAATTATTTCTTTTCGGTCAAATCAAATGACTTGCCTTCTCAGTTGCCGCGACTGTTTACTCTTTTCTAATCTGTGGCACTTCAGGATGTCAGCGATCATGGTCCTTGACAACATCCTGGTCTTTCTATCTCTGAGCAATGTTTGTCTTTTTGTTATCTCACCAAATCTCTGTCCTGCCACCCACCTACACAAGTTCGTTACCTAGGTTATACGCTGTTTTCTATTGTCCCTCTTGCCTTCTGTATTAAATTTTCCAAGCCCTCTTTCCTCATTATGTGCCATTTCAACTGTATCTTTCTCATGTCACGTATTAGGTTGATTCAAAAATAATGTCGTTTTCTCACATATGTTACTATGTGAGAAAACGACATTATTTTTGCACCAACCTAATACATATGTCTTTGATGTTGCCTTCTCTAAAATTTAGTCGTTGCCCAGAATTTTATTCTATGGTATCCTCTGCTTACTTTTGTTGGCTCAAGTTTTTCTCTTCATCTGTGACAAGATTGTCCAACATTCACTGCCATATAGAAGGACCGATATTACATAACAGTCCAGTACCCTTTTCTTGGTTGCTAATGAAATTTTCCTGTTTCTTAATACATTGCTTAGCTTTTGGAAGGCAATTTTCACTATTATATTGCGACTTCGGATTTCGATGCCATATTTTCCATCCTCTCTTTAAATATTTCCTAGATTTCAATTTTTGTACTTCTTTGATTTTGGTAACTCAAATTCGTATTTTGCATTTAGATTTGATCCTTTTTCAATTTGCTTACAATTTGCCTGTTGGGCCGTTCCCTTTGCTGAAAACCCTGCATTCTGTCTTCTTCCAGTTTGTGTTTAGTCCTTTCTTCTTGCTTTCATTTACACCCTTCTCTAGGAGTCCGTGTAGTTTACTTTTCATGTCTGCTTTCAACATTGTGTCATCTGTCTATCTTATATTGTTAAGATTATGGCGGCTAATAATGAGTCATAGTAGGACATCTAAATCTCTTAAAATTGGCGCACTGTAAAAATTTGAATAGGTGGCAAGATCGAGTGAAGGATAGCGGCTCGGATTTTTTGTGATGCGTGGCACTTCAGGGCGTCAGCCGAGTTCGAATTCCATTACATCCAGTTACATACCCTTGGGAAAGATATGATTCCTCTTCTTCTCCACTATTGGTAATTGCAAGACAGATTGGGTTCTATAGCCTTGGGTGGAAACCGGCATGGAGAGAGTTGGGCACCGTCAGGCTATCTTGCCCAAGAAAAACCGCTGCGGCTACAGTACATATAATGCTTCTACGACCCTGATGGCTTACGGGATTCGTGATCATGCTCGTGAAAGTCTGAATAGGTCCGGTGAGAAGACACATCCTTGTCTCACGATTTTTGTATGCAGGCGGTTTAATTCTATTATGATTTCTGGATTGTTCTAACATTCTTTCCAAATAAATCAAGCTCACCTAGCAGTTAAAATAGTTCTTATGCGTATTTTATTGTTTGGCATAAACATAAGTAGATTTTGTTTGGCATTTGTATTGCTCTTTCCGATCTCATTTGCAATATTAAAAAACACATCCATTGTTCCAGTGTCTTTTGAATTTCTACGTATATTTTCTTAGATTCTGTGTATATTTACTTTTTCAGTAAAAAATACAAACATTGCTCAGTGGGCATAGATATCTTACTTAAGCCTCGAGGGAAAAGGAACAAAATAGTAAGAGTTTGGAGATTGGATAAAGTCAATATTTAGCGAGAGTGTGTTGGAATATCTTGCACTTATCTTGTTTCTTCTTCGATGGCGTTTTGATAGAAGAAAAAGCTGAGACGCTGCTTAAATATCTTTTAAGGTTTTGCACTTAATTTTCTGTTGTTGGTTCCACTAAATAATATCCTTTTCGGCCAGCACGTCCCTGTGTATCTTCTGCAGTTAAAATCTACTGAGAAATATTTAGATTATCACCTGTATTCCTAAAACAGTTTCCTTTTTTATCCACTCGGCTTTCTAGATATGAGCTGCATCAAACAAGAGGCTTTAGTTAACGATTCAAATGCCAGACTAGAAAAAGAAAAAATTCACAGACATATTAAATTCAAACTTAAAACATAACTATTAGGTTGGTGCAAAGTCGTTTTTTGACGTACAACGTCAAAAAACGACATTATCGCGTCATTATTTGTGCACCAACCTAATATATTATTTCGTGTTTTATTCACACTTCATAATGACGACCGTAAATGAAGATATCGAACAAATAAATTGCAAGTTTACACCTTACGTTTACGGAACGCTAATACTAGAAACAACAAAAGGGGAGGGGTTGTAGTGGATTATCGTGAAATTCCAGCGATTCGGGAACAAACGACAACAAGTTTGAGATGAAGGTTAACAATGTAAACAAGACAGCGATGGAAAGAAACGTTCGGTGTTTCTAAAAATAAGAAAGAGAAACTTTATTTACAATATAAACAACAGATGTAGACAAAAACGAATAGGAAAGACAAGCCTCTCGTCAAAGGATTAATAAAGGGAAGAGATGATCCCTTATAGCCGATTGTTTCTAGATGGGAAGGGATTATTTTATAAAATAACTACCAGTAGTTATGATCATAATGCAAATACTATAAATATATATATATATATGGCATCAATAAATATATACTTAATATAGATATATTAATGAAAATAAGAAAAATAATATATTTCTCACTGCTACTTTCTCATGTATCCTACATTTCATACTGTACACCCGTCTTTGTTTGAAAGGCTCGCTATCGCCACCAAGCGGTCACTTTGAGAACTAATACAACTTGTTCCGCTAAGTCCGCAAATTTTGAAATACATCGCTGACGATTTTGATTTGATTTTTTTTCCGCAGATTTGGTTTATTTTCCTGCAGATTTTGTCTGAATCTCTTTGACGGGCGGTCCCAAAATAAATAAGAGATTTGTCTGTAATTGAATTACACTAATAATGGGTTCAAGTGTTAGGGGATATTTCCCAACCTTTTAACATCAAACATGTTAGAAAGTGATTGTTGTTTTTACTAAGAGAACGAAAAGAATATCACAGTTATTTTCATCTGAGCCGTTGTATTTTTATATAAAAAAATCCTAAGGTTGTATTAATAACAGGGTTTACATTTAATTTAACCGTTTAAAATCTCGGCTTACTCTAGCGGATATTTAAAAAGGTAAAATTTTGGCTAACAAAACCACATTCTTCGTGGAGAGATCTTTCCCTCCGTTCTGTATTTTTCGTTGTTATGAAGCTGGAACCTGCTTGAATTGAGGAAAGAAAGGATGATGACGTCAGTTTCCCTTCTGCCTAAAGGTGCTGACCAAGGCTCGTTGGCCTATGCAATATATATATATTTCTAAGCAACGATAAACACGCGCATATAAGACGCTAGAAGCAAAAACGCACCGCATCTCATGACGTCAAAATGACCACACGAGAGTGAATTGGAGAAGTATGAAATATGGGATGCCATTGGTATAAACAGAAGCCATTGGGTTATACCAACGGCTTCCCATACTTCATCTATGTAAACACTGACAGACTATCATCACTGTCTTGTCCGTATATTGCTTAATATGTTGTAATTGACACCTTTGATAATGGCCTAAGTAAACCGAAAGTTTAGATTGTATTAAAAAAAAAATATGGATCAATATTGTGAATTTCTTTCTTCGTTCAACGATAATGTTATCAAACTTATCAGACGTTATGAAAAGAATTTACATACAATAAATAGACAACACTTGTCTATATTATTTAATGAAACGTGTATGAATGAAAAGATGCTGCCTAAATACACACACAATATATATATATATATATATATATATATATATATATATATATATATATATATATATATATATATATATATGTAATGAAAAACAAACCAATTTAATGTACCATTACGATAATTTATTTCACCTAAATCCTTTTTTAAGGATTCAGGATCATCAGGTAAAACTTCCAACAACGAATTGAGAAAAAAAAAAATATATATATATATATATATATGTATTTTTAAAGGCATTACTCGCTTAATATATATATATATATATATATATATATATATATATATATATATATATATATATATATATATATATATATATATATATATATGTATTTTTAAAGGCATTACTCGCTTTTTTATGAGCACATTTCAAACCGTGGCTAATCTCAAACGAGTTAATTTGCATAGGCACAAGAAGACCCTACATGGCCAAAATAAACAGATTAATCATCTTTTCCTTTCTTTTCCTGCTAGTATACAAAAAAGCAACACAAAAACGATGAAATATCTCCAATAAAAATCATTAAACTAGCAAAAGTAGACGCCTGCTAATATTTTGAAATATTTTTTTGTTAAATTCATAAATAAATTAGAACGTATCTACAAAATAAGTCTACATACGAAAATATAACAAAATGTTTATTTTTTTTATTTTAATTTTAATTTCCAACATATATTCTCCGGCTATCTTCACCCTGTGAAATTTGAAAATCGTTTATTGATTCCCCCCCCCCAGTCTATCTTCTCTCCATCTGCCCGAATAATAAAGTTTAATAAAATCACAAGATTAGATGTGAAAGTCGCGTTAAAGAATTCGTTATATGGGATCTGCAGACGTTAGAAGAACTCCATCTAGTTTCATTAATGATTCTACGATTTTTCTGATGGGTGACATTAATGATTTCACAATAATTTAGCCAATATTTTGCAGACGATTATGCTTTGACACAATGGTTTCAAAAAGGTTGGTGTCTAGGTATGTGCGTGTTCATATGAACAATTAAAAAGAAGCAGACAAAAACTTGGGTTTCTACTACGGACCAATTATTCCGTCGGAATTTTGCCCCGGCTGCGTGTGTTCTCGGCCGTGAAACTGGAATGAACAAAATCCACGGCTCGAAATAACTGTTTCAAAGCCCTTATTTATGGTTTAAAAAGAGAGTGCGAAATAGTGGTATTTTGCGGAGTGGGGAGTAGGATTTCCCAGCTAAGTTCTTAAGTAGATGTTTTGTAGAGAGAGAGAGAGAGAGATTTCTCTTCTTGTTCCCAAAGAACAAAAACAAAAGGAACGAGAAATCTTAGTGTGAAACTGCTGGGACTGGTACAAGTCGCTTGCAGTAAGTGTTGTATGTATTTTTTTTTGTTTCGGAAGATGTTTCAAAAGGATATTTTTCCGCCGGTTCCCAGGGGAGGAACGAGAAATCTGAATTCAAGCTGCTAGAAAAGGTCATGTGTCTTCTGTAGCAAACGTATGAGTAGCCCTTCGCGCTAGACTTGAAGGTAGAGGCCGTTGAAAATGAAAAGTAGGAAAGAGAGCGAATAGAGCTCGGTCCGCTTTTTTTATGATTTCTGAGACTTCCGGTTGTACACTGCTGTTACTTCCGAATCAAGAAAATCTCCAGACGCATACAATAATCAACATAGTCTCTATAATTCTCCCTTTTTATATAAACTGCAGTTAAACAAATTTGTCAATGTCTCTTGTGTATGTTTTCTTATTCTTGGTTAGGGTAAGTATAAGAATGTTTAACACTATTTACATTAAGACAGATACTGAAGAATGTTTAAGATGGTCGAGCTGAAGTCTGTCTTGCGCTGAGTTAGAACGACCAAAGTACTTACTTCATGAAACATGTCTGAACGATGTCGTTGGAAAGTTGAATCGGAGTTCAGCCGTCAATAAACTGTCGAACGGATCCGTATTTTTATGCCTTCTCTATATGGAAGCAAAAGAGAGTGAATCAGGAAGATGTTTGTCTTATTATAAACTTAACCAGCGCCGCATCACGGCGTTTGACGAAGCCAAGTACAGTAAACATATTTCCGGTCTTTTTACTCTTGGTAGCATGGGAAAATGTATTTCTTTTTTTCTTTTTCTTTTTCTTTTTCTTATTATTCATCATTATTTTACTTCCCGATTTTATTTCATTTTCTCACAAACCTAAATAAGGAAAGCCCTAATTGATAAAATTAGTTTCTCTTTGCAATGATTTTTTACACGCCTTCTTTTTATTTATTTTGACAATTATTAATGCGGTTTCATTTCCCTACTCACAGTTATTTGTAATTTTAAAAACATTCCGTAAATGTTCGGCGTTTTTATTCAAAACCTGATTTTGATAAAACTTATATTTTCTTTAACTGTATCCCATAATAATGCATATAATATTTACATATTGAGTATCGTATTATAAAATACAAACATGGCGGATATGCATCTTTTCCATTGTTTAGGTTTATAAGATGTTTAACTGTTTATCGTTCGATTGTTTATGGCTGTACGCGTTTACATAACGAGTATAGCGTTACTAACGATACTTTTATCATTTCCTTTTACTTTTTTAATTCGAAGATATGATAAAGAGACAGAGGAAAAGAACTTAGTCTGTTGGAATTTGGTCTCTCAAAAAAGGAACTCGCATGATACACGAGATATATTATAAAATCATTTTTGAGGGTCGCACGATACGCGAGATCGAGTAAACACGACTATATCACGTAACGTCCGATTTGTGTGTGTCTTTTATTTTTAAAATCTATGCGTATATTTCATAATATTTAAATGTATACATTTTCAAAAATATGCGAAATGGGGTCGTGATATTTTCATTTGCTATTAGGGGAGCCATGGCTTAAAAAGGTTGAGAAACTCTCATCTTTGCTAATGAAGAGAGAGAAGACCGAAAGTTTGAACCAATTTCAAAGACGCATAGAAAAATGAAATGAAAACTCTCATCCAGATTATGAAATCTTCGAAAGAAAGAAACAAATCCTCAATTATTGGAGAAATATCGATTATCCGAAATGTCATGGATTATTGGAAAAACTTTTCCCAAATAAAGAATTCTTCATTTCGTTGCTTGTGAGTTTAGGAAAAAAAATCAAAATGCAAAGAAAATGGAAAGAAAAAAAGAAACAAACAGAGTGGAAATCCAAGAAAAATCATCGTAATACAGTTTACTGTTTAAAGAAAAAGAAGCTGTGGAGAGGCCTGATCGCTTTCGTTCTAAACATACGGTTTACCGAGCATGTGGCCGAGAGGTTAGAACGTTCACTTTCCAACCATGAGATCTGGGTTCGAATCTTGTCAGAAGGTAACATGATGCTGTCGACCTGGAGTGGGGGGCGATCACCGAATGCGGCACGTCTAGAAAGTATAAGACGAGTTGAGCCAGGATTTGGGAGTGGAATGTTTGGGGGGGGGGAGACCGAAGAGTCTGGGGAACCGTCGATGGTTGAAATCGGGAGGGTTTAGCGTGCTACGCTTCTTTAGAGGTTATGAAGGGGGCAGTTGAACAAGTAAAATGTGCCTGAGCAGGGGTCTGCAAAAGGGATTGGCTAGCCGCTCGAGTAGACAGGCATACTCGGATACGAGCGGTGAAGCACTTCTTTAATACTATAATAGATAGTCGTATATAGGCCGATCTGAATGTAAGTCGACCCGTACATAAGTCGACCCGTATATAAGTCGACCGGCGTATATTGTTTCAAAGATATAAATAGAAAAATTGTTTATAATGCGAGACAAAAAACCAAACGAGATTAAGACGGCGACAGTTTTGAGTTCGATCCCAGCCTGTTCCTATCTCTCTATCTATCTATAGAACTATCTGTCGAACTATCTATCTATCTATCTAGATGTATGAAACCAACGATCGATCTATCTGTCTCAATATCTATCTACTTATCTCACTATCTCAGTCTCTCTTACTAGTTCTATCTATCTATCTCTCTATCTATCGATCTATCTATCTATATATCTATCTATCTGTTTCCGACTAGATCTATCTATCTATCTATCTACCTGATACTAGATTAGCTATCTATCTATCTATCTATCTATATATATATATATATATATATATATATATATATATATATATATATATATATATCCCTCTCTGTTGATTATGTATGTATGTAAGTATCTATCTATCTATCTATCTATCTATCTATCTATCTATCTATCTATCCCAATCTTCTTATCTATCTATCTATCTATCTATCTATCTATCTATTTATCTATCCATCGGTCTGTCTATCTCTCTGTCTGTGTATCTATCTATCTATCTATCTATCTATCTATCTATCTATCTATCTGTCTGTCTGTCTATCTATCTATCTATCTGTCTATATCTCTGTCTGTCTATCTATTTATCTATCTCTCTCTGTCTATCTATCCAAATCTTATCATTATCTATCTATCTATCTATCTATCTATCTATCTATATATATATATATATATATATGTCTATCTATCTATCTATCTATCTATCTATATATATATATATATATATATATATATATATATATACCCACACTATATATATATATATCTCATACTAGATATATCTATCTATCTATCTATCTATCTATCTATCTATCTATCTATCTATCTATCTATCTATCTATCTCCGAGTAGATCTATCTATCTATCTATCTATCTATCTATCTATCTATCTATCCCAATCTTATTATCTATCTATCTATCTATCTATCTATCTATCTATCTATCTATATGTCTGTCTGTCTATCTATATATCTATCTGTCTATATCTCTGTCTGTCTATCTATTTATCTATCTCTCTCTGTCTATCTATCCAAATCTTATCATTATCTATCAATATATATATATGTCTATCTATCTATCTATCTATCTATCTATCTATCTATATATCTATCTATCTATCTATCTATCTATCTATATATATATATATATCTATCTATCTATCTATCTGTCTATCTATCTATCTATCTATCTGTCTATCTATATATATATATATATATATATATATATATATATATATGTATATATATATATATACGACACTATATATATATATCTATCTCATACTAGATCTATATATCTATCTATCTAACTATCTATCTATCTATCTATCTATCTATCTGTCTGTGTATCTATCTATCAATCTATCTATCTATCTATCTATCTATCTATCTATCTATCTATCTATCTATCTGTCTGTCTATCTATCTAACTATCTATCTATCTATCTATCTATCTCATTCTCTCACTCCCTATATATATATATATATATATATATATATATATATATATATATAACTGTCTGTCTATCTATCTATCTATCTATCTGTCTATGTCTCTGTCTGTCTATCTATTTATCTATCTCTCTCTGTCTATCTATCCCAATCATATCATTATCTATCTATCTATCTATCTATCTATCTATCTATCTATCTATCTATCTGTGTATCTATCTATCTATCAATCTATCTATCTATCTATCTATCGATCTGTCTGTCTGTCTGTGTATCTATCTATCTATCTATCTATCTATCTATCTATTAATCTATCTGTCTGTCTATCTATCTATCTATCTATCTATCTATCTATCTATCTCTCTCTCATTCTCTCACTCCCTATATATATATATATATATATATATATATATATATATATATATATATATAACTGTCTATCTATCTATCTATCTATCTATCTATCTGTCTGTTTGTCTGTCTATCTATCTATCTGTCTATGTCTCTCTCTGTCTGTCTATCTATTTATCTATCTCTCTCTGTCTATCTAACCCAATCTTATCATTATATATATATATAACTGTCTCTATCTCTCTCTATCTATCTATCTATCTATCTATCTATCTATCTATCTATCTATCTGTATATCTGTCTGTCTGTCTGTCAATCTATCTATCTGTCTATGTCTCTGTCTGTCTATCTATTTATCTATCTCTCTCTGTCTATCTATCCCAATCTTATCATTATCTATCTATCTATCTATCTATCTATCTATCTATCTATCTATCTATCAATCCCAATCTTATCATTATCTATCTATCTATCTATCTATCTATCTATCTATCTATCTATCTACTAATCTATCTATCTTTCTCCGAGTAGATCTATCTATCTATCTATCTATCTATCTATCTATCTATCTATCTATCTATCTATCTGTCTGTCTATCTCTCTGTCTGTGTATCTATCTATCTATCTATCTATCTATCTATCTATCTATCTCTCTGTCTGTGTATCTATCTATCTATCTATCTATCTATCTATCTGTCTGTCTATCTATCTATCTATCTATCTGTCTGTCTGCTATCTATCTATCTATCTGTCTATATCTCTGTCTGTCTATTTATCTATCTCTCTGTCTATCTATCCAAATCTTATCATTATCTATCTATCTATCTATCTATCTATCTATCTATCTATCTATATATCTATCTGTCTATATCTCTGTCTGTCTATCTATTTATCTATCTCTCTCTGTCTATCTATCCAAATCTTATCATTATATCTCTATATATATATATATGTCTATCTATCTATCTATCTATATATATATATATATATATATGTCTATCTATCTATCTATCTATCTATCTATCTATCTATATATATATATATATATATATATATATATATATATATGTATATATATATATATATACCCGCACTATATATATATATCTATCTCATACTAGATCTATCTATCTATCTATCTAACTATCTATCTATCTATCTATCTATCTATCTATCTATCTATCTGTCTGTCTGTGTATCTATCTATCTATCAATTTTTCTATCTATCTATCTATCTATCTGTCTGTCTATCTATCTAACTATATATCTATCTATCTATCTCTCTCTCATTCTCTCACTCCCTATATATATATATATATATATATATATATATATATATATATATATATATATATATATATATATATATATATATATAACTGTCTGTTTGTCTATCTATCTATCTATCTGTCTATCTGTGTGTCTGTCTGTCTATCTATCTATCTATCTATCTGTCTATGTCTCTGTCTGTCTATCTATTTATCTATCTCTCAATGTCTATCTATCCCAATCATATCATTATCTATCTATCTATCTATCTATCTATCTATCTATCTATCTATCTGTCTGTCTGTGTATCTATC
>OZ010614.1:57324507-57354507 GCA_963932145.1 Acanthosepion lycidas | reverse complement strand
TTATGGACATTTGTACATAAAGATTTTAAACCGTCGGGTAAATTTTTAGGGTCCCTTTGTGGATGTGGTATTGTGGTATATGTCGGAGTAAAAGGTGAAGGGTGAATTCTTTTGGTGAATGGGTTATTTGTATTGAATGAATGGCTCGTGAAGCTAGGTATAGGATAGGTAAGGATGACCAACCTCAACCCCAACCCCCACTTTAAGGCCATGTGCCACAATTATTGTATTTTGCAATAATAAATAGTATCTATCTATCTATCTATCTCCGTTCATATCTATCTATGTATCTCATTTCTCTCTCTCTCTCTATATATATACATATACATACATATACATACATATATATATATATATATATATATATATATATATATATATATATATATATATATATATATATATAGCATAATGAGAAGCCACGTATACTTTCTTAATATGTATATATAGAAAAAGTTGCAAATTAAAAAAATTATGTTTATTTTATGAAAGTATTTATTTATTTATATATATATTAGGTTGGTGCAAAAATAATGACGTATTAATGTCGTTTTTTGACGTATTTTTAACGGCAAAAAACGACATTATTGCGTCATTATTTTTGCACCAACCTAATATGTTTGATATTTCAAATTGTCCTCAATCTTTCATCAGAAATAACTGTTTGTTACAAATAAATTAAAATTACTATTTGTTTCTGATGAAAGATTGAGGACAGTTTGAAATATCAAATATATATATAAATAAATAAATACTTTCATAAAATAAAACATTTTTTTAATTTGCAACTTTTTCTATACATACATATATATATATATATATATATATATATATATATATATATATATATATATTAGGTTGGTGCAAAAATAATGTCGTTTTCTTACATAGTAACATATGTGAGAAAACGACATTATTTTTGCACCAACCTAATATATATATATGATTAAATAAATTACAAACATAATGTTTGTAATTTATTTAATCAAACATGCCGAAAAGAGAATTTGCTACCTAAATGCACGCATACACACACTCACATCATTCTGTTCATATCTATTTATCTCAGTCTGTTCGCATCTATCTATCTATCTATCTATCTATCTATCTATCTATCTATCTATCTATCTATCTCCTACTAGATCTATCTATCTATCTATCTCCTACTAGATCTATCTATCTATCTATCTATCTATCTATCTCAATATTGTTCATAACGTCTCCATATATTCTCATCTTTGTTGTTTCGAGTATCATTTAGAGTGTATAGTTTATTGTTTCCAAACCACAATTTCCCAATACAAATAATATATAAATCTAAGCATCGCCATCATTTCATCTAACAAGCTTAACGAATTTTGTTTACTTCTTTTTAGCAGACAGTAATGGGATTTTATTTAGCTTCCGTATATACAGATAGAAATGTGTTCAACTTCCGGATCAAGTCAACGATAACGGATCATCTGTTTAAATCCAAGTCGATTGGAACATTTAATAAACGAAAGTCGAGACCCATTAACATGATAGGAGAAATGAAATCATCAATAGACTGTGAGTACTCGGACTATTAGGTAATATGCTTGTAAAATTTAAACAAAATAGCGTTCCATTACAAACTGCAACTATTTATGCTCACTTTTACTATAGATGTTACCGCTGGGAATATTCAGCAAAATATTGACCGCTAATCTAAGCATCGCCATCATTTTATCATCGATTTTTGTTCCATGTTTCCCGCTTTATAGACGAGTATACCTGCTACTTAAGGAAAAAGATTCCAATGAGACCTGGCAAGATTAGTTTTATTTGCTTTTTTATTTTTTTTACGTCATATCAACATCAGCAGGTTATTTAATGTCAAGATTTTTACGTATGAATAGAATGTATATAAATTTTTTTTTTTTTCAAAAATATATTGCTCGTATTTTTATTATAAAACCTATTTTTAATACTTTCATAATGTTTTGACCCCAGTTTGGGAGTTAATTGTTTGCCCATAGCTGGGACTCTAATAAGTGCTACCACCTCGTGTCATTTTGGAGATGCGAACAACAGCAATAAAGATGTGGTTTCACGCTCCTAAAAACCTTCCAATGAGAGGCCTTGCTGCCGAATGTAGTTTATCGTCATAACCAGGACGAATATTAGTTTGTATAGGTGTGGAGGTGAGATAAAGTTCTATACGGACCATTATATTTGGTTTAGTTAGAAACTTTTAAAATATTAGTCGAGGAAATGAAGTACCTTTATTTGAAGGAAAATATTAAAGAAAGACTTTGTTACCCCCTCTTTTTATTATTTAGCGTTTGAACTATTTTTTTTTAAAGCAAAACTCAATTTCTTGTTCATAATAAAACATAAAACCAAGAACCTAATCCAGAAAATCGAAGTCCCGCTACCATCCTTAAACAGAAGGTGGGACACAGCTTTAGGACTTAGAATTCAATTCTTTTTTTTTTTTTTTTTTTCTTTCTTTCTTTCTTTCTTTCTATCTATTTCAATCTGTTCATATCTATCTATCTATCTATCTCATTCTGTTCATACCTATCTATATATCTGTTCATGTCTGATGTTTGTCTAACTCAGTCTGTACACATCTATCTATCTGTCTCAGTCTGTTCATATCTATCTATCTATCTATCTATCTATCTATCTATCTATCTATCTATCTATCTCAGTCTGTTCATATCTGTCTCAATCTGTCGCAATCTCTTTCTTTCTTTATTTCCATCTTTTTTTAATCGAATTCAACCCATGAAAAGCAGGAAGGCCACTAATACACAAAGGGTTACTGAATGTGAAAGAATTAGAAAACATAAGCCTTATTAATAAACGGGAATAAATATAAAAGTAATATAAGGAATGCAGTAGATAACGATTGACATTGCGTTTAAATTTTTGAAGATCAAACTTGACCGGAAAGCAAGAAGCTGGAACAAATTTCCATACGGGAGACGTTTGAGAAAAGAAACTTTTAGCATAAACTTACGGTTACATGTTGTCAATTTGACTGCTAATTGATGAGGCCTCGTTGCTCATCAAATGCTTAAATTTATAAAGTCTAGGAACCATAGCAATGAGAAACATCGATCTAAGAATCTATCTATCCCAATCTGTATCTGTCTCAAACTTTTTCTCCCCTCCCCCTCTCTCATTCTGTTTCTTTCTTTCTTTCTTTCTTTCTTTCTTTCTTTCTTTCTTTCTTTCTTTCTTTCTTTCTTTCTTTCTACCTATCTATCTATCTATCTATCTACATTTCTATTTTCCTTTATATTTATCTATCTCAGTTTGTTTCTATCTCTCTATCTCAGTTTGTTTCTATCCATCCATCCAAGTCTATCTATCTCTCTATCTATCTATCTATCTATCTATCTATCTATCTCAACCTGTTCATTATCTATCTTATATATATATATATATATATATATATATATATATATATATATATATATGTATGTATTTGCTCCTATCTGTCTATCGCACGTCTATCTGTCTATCTCATTGTTCATAACGTCTCCATATATTCTCATCTTTGTTGTTTGAAGTGTCATTAGAGTGTATAGTTTATTGTTTCCTAGCCACAATTTCCCAATACTTTTAACATTTCATCTAACAAGCTTAACGAATTTTGTTTACTTCTTTTTAGCAGACAGTAATGGGGTTTTATTTAGCTTCCGTATATACAGATAGAAATGTGTTCAACTTCCGGAACAAGTCAACGATAACGGATCATCTGTTTAAATTCAAGTCGATTGGAACATTTAATAAACGAAAGTCGAGACCCAGCCATTAGGAAAAATAAATCATCAATAAAGACCGTACTTATATCTATCTATCTATCTATCTATCTATCTATCTATCTATCTATCTATCTATCTGTTTCTGTCTCTCCCAAACTATTTCTCTCTTCCTTTCTCTCCCTCTCTTTCTCTCTCTCATTCTGTCTCTATCTGTGTCAACCAAATTTATAAAGTTCACAGTTTCCTAGACGTGTTGCCAACTACAGCAAGATAGCCCAGTCTACCCTGCTTTTTAAACCTATCATTTGGAGTAGAAGAGATGAATTA
The DNA here is from genome assembly GCA_963932145.1 of Acanthosepion lycidas. Classification (NCBI taxonomy): domain Eukaryota; kingdom Metazoa; phylum Mollusca; class Cephalopoda; order Sepiida; family Sepiidae; genus Acanthosepion; species Acanthosepion lycidas. The sequence continues at coordinate 57,350,440 of OZ010614.1, read as the reverse complement.
ATATCTTTTCTGATGGTAGTTGAGCCGAAATTTGGAGACGGCTCATCGATTCCTCTCGCCGTGATGTTAACCTTTACACTGAAAGCACATCCATTTATTTTGCATTTAATAGAAGCAATCGACACATGTTTGAACACGTATTTGATCGGATTTAAAATTCACTTCACACGTGCTTTGTGTCAGTTCGATGTGTGACGACATTCAGTAATAACATCCAATTTACGCATGAAGTAACGACTGTGAAAGTATTTGGGCAGTAGAAATTGTTGGGCAAATCAAGTGTGTGAAAGCAAGGCAACATTGCAAGTACTTAAGGGACCCGCAGAATAAAACTTGAAAGAAAAGCCAAGAACCAAACCCAGACAACAGACGTCACTCTACGTCCCCACACATAAGGTGGGCCACAGATTTAAGAGTTATAATTCAGCAGCACTTCATCTATCTATCTATCTATCTATCTATCTATCTATCTATCTATCTATCTATCTATCAATCTATCTATCTATCTATCTCAGTCTGTTCATATCTATCTATCTATCTATCTATCTATCTATCTATCTATCTATCTATCTATCTATCTGTCTGTGTGTCTGTCTGTCTCCTACTAGATCTATCTATCTATCTATCTATCTATCTATCTATCTATCTATCTATCTATCTATCTCAGTCTGTTCATATCTATCTATCTATCTATCTATCTATCTATCTATCTATATATCTATCTATCTATCTATCTGTGTGTCTGTCTGTCTCCTACTAGATCTATCTATCTATCTATCTATCTATCTATCTATCTATCTATCTATCTATCTATCTCAGTCTGTTCATATCTATCTATCTATCTATCTATCTATCTCAGTCTGTTCATATCTATCTATCTATCTATCTATCTATCTATCTATCTATCTCACGCTGTTCATATCTATCTATCTATCTCAGACTGTTCATATCTATCTATCTATCTATCTATCTATCTATCTATGTGTCTGTCTGTCTCCTACTAGATCTATCTATCTATCTATCTATCTATCTATCTATCTATCTATCTGACATCCGATTTATGCATGCAACAGGGGATCTGTGATAGAATTTGGACAGTAGAAATTGATGAGCATATAAACCTCAAGGAATCTAAATAAAAGATTATATGAACACAAAAGAGACATTATACAAATGCATTGGTTTCCCACCGTAACAAAACTGACCACAATTTTGACATAAAAAATTTCTAAATGTATAGATAGTACCTTAATCATCATTGCCATATAGGCTTATGTATATATATATATATATATATATATATATATATATATATATATATATATATATATATATGTGTGTGTGTGTGTGTGTGTGTGTGTGTGTGTGTGTAAGTATGTATGTATGTATGTATACACTTCTGGTCAAAATCTTAAGACCATATACAAAAGTGTTAAAAAATATATATATAAAATACTGTTACTTCAAGGACATGCTGCTAAAGTTCCTGCTACTCTTGACTGGACCTGTTTACAGGATGGAGAATCATTGCCTGCCTAAAATTTGATTATACGGCGAGCTATCCACTCTCTTTCACGGCAGAGAGGCACAAAAAAGCGATTCAAGCTATCAACCATTGCCAATGGTCAACACTAGCTTAGAACCGTGACGCCTAGAGTCTCGCCACTAACGATACTGTCTCCTTCTTTGAAAATACCTTCAGAGCCGCCCTCAACGACAAGAGGCAGAGGAGGAAGTTCTGTCACGCTATGCCATCGAGCTGCAACTACTGCGACCGCATTGGACTTATCAGTCACAGACATGCCTGCAAGCGACGTGTACAGACTCCTTCTTAATCTTCGTTTTGCGAAGCCAAGCCAATATATATATATATATATATATATATATATATATATATATATATATATATATATATATATATATATATAGTTTATGCAAACTTAGGTAATCCGTATGGGTTAAAACTGTCCTCGTGAAAGTAGTGTAGCTTCTTCCTTTAAAGTCGGTCTCCACCCCTCCACTCCTTAGCCATCTATATCTTGAGACTAGACACAATAAATTCGAACAACATCTAGCCGACACATTGGAGTTAAAAATTAAAAATAAGAATTTGAAATGCTACATATGACACATTCATATCCTCTTTCCCACCTCACTTCCTCACTTCGTTAATTTTACGTATACTTGATGAGGTCCGTCAAAAATGTGTGAATTTCTTTTCATCTTTCAATTTTTGGAAGTAAAGTCTGATGATCCAGAGCCCTGTTAAAGGGGTTATAGTGAAATAATTTATTACATGGAACCTTGACGTGGTCTGTTTTTATTCAAATATATATATATATATATATATATATATATATATAATAGATGGAACATATATAATATACTGCTATACTGCGATTAAGTTTTTTTAGTTTTTATTTCATTTTTCTTAACTTCGTAGATATTTTTTTCTTTCTGGACATGAATTTTTATAAATTTTATGTCCAGAAAATAATTTTTTATGCAAGTTTCTTTAAAAAAACGACTAGCAAGGTACTGCGGTTATGTTTATTTCAATTTTTTTGTATTCTTATATCTTTTTCTTATCTGGAAATTGTCCGAATGTTCTACAGAGCGCTTTCGGCTATTCTTTTAACCATTATCAATTATGATTTTATTTTGACTTTTAACTGAACCAAGATTTTATTTTGACTTTTAACTGAACCAAGATTTATTTATCTAGAAATGTTTTATATTCCAAACACGGTCAGTACACTGTGGCCGTGTTCATAGTGATGTTATTAAGTGTTGATTTTTCTTGTTTTTATGAATAATGCTTCCATTATTTTAATGTTTTTTACATCCTATTATATATGTATTGTCAACGAGTATGTAGCGGATAGAGTTTGGTAGGTCCCCATCTGTATTTAAATGAGACGTAATTGAGCTATGCTCAGTCAGATGTAATGTGAGTCTTCTTGTTAGTAAGTTGTAGTATATCCAATATAATTATTTAAGAATTTGGTTTTATCAGTAAAACTGTTCCTTAAGGAACCGTAGACTTCATAAATAATATTGATTCTTTGTAATTTGGAAATCGTAGGTGATTTATTGTTGTTGAACATTGGGGTGGGGGTAAAAGTTTTAAAATTTATCATATTTAATTTTTTTTTAATTTAATTTTCTTATCTATCCCGACTGGAGTTGTTATTCTAATGTCTTCAAGAAAAGATTAATCCTGTTTATATTTGATCGTGCATTTGATTTTTATAGTCAATGTTAATTTCATTGTTTAATTGGTATGTTCGGTGTGGCTATTGCTTACTGTATATATTCGATTGTCTCACGTTTTATACAAGCCTATACTACCTGGAGCATGGTTTAGTGATTGGCGACTAAAGCTGCTCTCCCCTCAGACATTTCGGGTGAGAAAGGTGATATGACAGACAGGAAGAAAAAAAATACAAGATCTTTCAAAAGCAAACGTGTGAACGTTTTTGTAGCATCATTTAGCACAATGAGGTACAGGTATGTATGCGAGTGGAATCAACGGTCATCGCTATGAAGCTCATTACCATGGCCTTGTGTCAGACTAATCAAAACTTAAATAAATGAGTGTGAACGTTATAATTGATGTGTGATGTCTTTAACTGCAAGTTAATTACCGAAACATGATTATATTACAAAAGAGAGAAGCTCATGTCATAGAAGTGAATCCATGGCTACTCCGCCATCTTGTTTTCTTTATTTTGATTTTGTGTTATGTTTTCTACAATCTTCAATATCGCCATGACAGTTATTTGATTAAAACGACTGAAAAAAGAGAAAGAAATTACCACAAAACGCCTGGAAAAGCGACCAACTGAAACGTAACTTAATAAACATTAGCAAATAAGGATTCAATGGTCAAATGAAGGAAAGGCAAAATTAAAGCTTACCTTTGATTTTCGGCCACAAAATCTTTGATGTAATTAAAGTGACTTCAAATTTTCATATATTTCATATTCCACCAGATCTTCGTTCAACCTTTTATTGTTACCCACAAGCACATAACAACACTTCGAGTGGTGACAGTTTTTTCATGTTTGAACGCAATTTCAGCCCTGTGGATTGTCGCAACCAGCCGGCCAAGAGCTCAATATATATATATATATATATATATATATATATATATATATATATATATATATATATATATATTATAAGTTAATAGACTTAAAATATGGTTTTTCGCTACTAACTTATAATATTAATGCTCTAACTTATAATATTAATGCTCTGTAAATTTACATTGAGCACTATTTTGTAAAAATAAAAATATCTATAAGAACACCGGATTATATATCTTACTTTTCTTTCTTTTTATTAATATACATATATATATATATATATATATATATAGTCATAGTGAGCTAGGAACTACCTACCTAGGTTTCACCTAAATGGATCTTCAGGTTCAGCTTAACCTGAAGATGCATTTAGGTGAAACCTAGGTAGGTAGTTCCTGGCTCTTTAGGATTTTTTTTAGCATACTGAGTACTTTTTCTTTGGATTAGAAATTACGGCCTACTTGCATGTTTTAGTCCTTTCTTTTTTTTCCAGATACCAATTTGTTTTAATATATTTTTATTTACAAATTGTGTTATCCAGATTTTTTCACACCAGCCGAGTATAGTTATTAACATAATAATAATAATAATAATAATAATAATAATAATAAATATATTATTATTTTTTTTTTTTATTATTTTCACATAATAGTTATACTTTTATTTATACATAAAATAAAACACAAGAACAAATAAATAAAATCTTAACCGTAGTATCTTGTCAGACAAAATACTACTATTAAGCTTTTTATTTAATTTTTCTTGTGTTTTATTTTATGGGTGCGAAATGTGTAAAAATTCTCCAAAGCTTCTGCATATGCAAGCGCTTTTGGTTATTCTTTTAGCCGTTATCAAGAATGATTTTAATTGTTTATTTTTAACGGAATGCCTGCGTTTATCGTCAACAATACCAAAACGCCTGCAAAATCAAAATGACAAAGATCTACTATTATTTACATGTTTAAATGCCCCCCACACCTTAAGGAACGATGTTCCTGATCAAAGTAAACTCATCACGAATGATGTTGGTCATACCGCTACACGCCTATCTACTTACGTTACACATAGCCGACCATAGCTCAATTGAGAATCATTTAAACACACACGTAAATCTACCAAACTGCATCCGCAATTGACAAGTAGAAAAGATAAAAATATTATAGCTTCATCGACAGGTAAAAGGAGATTAAAAAGCGCCCGGATATGCCGAGCTTTTCGGTAGTTTTGACATACTTTGTGTCGAGAAAAGAAAACACTTGTACGAACACAAGAAAGATTAAATAAAAAGCTTAAGTGAAGTTCCTTGCCAGTCCTCTTTAAACACACACACATACAAATATATATATATATATATATATATATATATATATATATATATATATATATATATATATATATTTGTTTGACTCAAAAACAGACCACTTTAAGGTTCCATGTAATAAGTTATTTCACCACAACCCCTTTAACAGGGCTCTGGATCATCAGACTTTACTTCCAAAGGTTGAAATGAAAAATGAAAAGAAATTCACACGGTTTTGATGGAGCTAATCAAGGATATGTAAAATCAACGAAGTGAGGAAGTAAGGTGGGAGAGAAGATAAGATATGAGTGGGTTAGGTGGAGCATTCCAATTCCTTATTCTTAACCCCATTGTGTGTCGGCTAGACATTGCTTGAGCCTAACGCGTCTTGTCTCTAGATATAGATGGGTAAGAGGTGAAGACCGAAATTAAAGGAAGAAGCTACATCAACCCTAATAAATTACTTTCCACGAGGACAGGTTTCATTCAAATTCTTAGACGCTGTTAATTCGCGTTACTTTAACGGGCATATTTGGGAGGTTAAGGTTTGATGTAAATCTAAATGTCTAAACAATCTACGAAGAATTTAATTTGAAGTTCGTTGGAGTTTTGGGTATTTTCTATGAAACAGTCGATTAGAGAAACTCATAGACAGTACATTGAAAGAGTAATCCATTTTATATTTAGTAATCTTTTTTTTCTAAACTTTTGTCTTATTGATTTGATTTTTGTTTATTAAATAAACTCGTGGTTGTTTTTAGGTACTCAATTATCAACGGTTATTCCAATTTAAACAATTTTATCATCAATAATGGGGTAGTATATTTCAATTTGAATTAAATTACCAATTTAGACTTTACCGCCGTGCTATCCAAAACTCACTTCCAATTGGAGAATATTAGAGGAGAGATTTGTATAAAATGTCACTAGGAGAAAATTAGGTCCTTCTTTTACAATCTTTTATATATCCATACTCATGTACACTTCTACACATGTCCTAAACCCCTATCTCTATCCACATACCTATATCTCACGATATACCTATGAGTTCTTATATACACCTGCACACACATCCACACCAAAAACTATATGTATATTCCCATATTTACACGTATACACCTACAGAGAAACACATACCCACATATCTACATACATATCTCCACATGCACTTATACTTACGTATATACATATATATACATAAAATCACTTGCTTATCCATATACATCCATGTACATACGCACATATACATTTACACACACACATATATATATATGTATACACATATACACATACACACACACATATATCTATGCATACATACATACATACATACATATACCTACACACACATACATGCATATACATACATAATATGCAGCATATCTACATACACATATGCGTTAGTCTTCACCTACACCTATATACACACGTACATGTCTCTATCCTCATGTCCACCCATACACCCACGTATGCCTGCATTCGAAGACTATATCAGTATTTAATCACATTATGGATACCCAAATCGTATAATTATCCATATCATTACACATATATTACCCTCTCTCTCATATCTATGGTAAAACATATAGGTACCCATCTAATTGTACACCTCCACACTCACATAAAAAAAAACCCTGAAAGGCTTTGGAATACCAAACAACTATTTTTAGCGTTTGCTACGATTACTTCAGAAAGTAATAAATATTTTCCCACCTTAAATTTGATATTTAAAATTTGGGAAATTTATTTATTACCCAATAAACTTCTGAGTTTATTAAGCTATTTTTTTAATCTTCTTAGAGTCTATTTATTTCTTTTAAATATTCGCGATGTTAACTTAGTATTCTATTTTCTGTTTTTTTTCCGTGAACCTTTCACCAGCGTTCTGTTGTTCGTCGTTGAGGACAAATTGAATTTCTCTAAATCCATTCATATGAGAGCATTTCGAGTAATTTCTTGCAAAGCTTAATGATTTTAAAGTAAATTTAGCATACTTGAAACATACTGAGTTTTTAAACTAAATATTAAATAGCTATAGTTCACTGACTGCTGATTACTGCAACTAGAAAATTACACGTAGACATAAAACAACGTAAGTACGTGACACTCTCCGTATGTAGACAATTGATTTGTTTGTATTGTGTGAAGCTGTTTCGCACAGATTCTCTGTAATTCTTAAATTTAAAAGAAAAAACATTCTTCATAAGAAAATTTATTTTAATTTGAAGAGCTGTGTTTGCAGATCGTTTATTTCTTCGGTTTCATACGCCTAAACTGTTATTTATTGTTTCGGTGTGAGGAACCGGCCTCCAAATTTTTTGAAATTTTTTTTTGATACACACACACACACACACACACACACACACACACACAGGAGTTGCTTATATGTGATCAATGTGACTGCATTTGATTTTCAAAAGCAGGTCTTCTCAGCCACACGCGCAGAGATCGTGATCCGATGACATGTGCAATCTCCTCTAAAGTGTGTCAATTAGTCAACGAACTCACAGGGCATTTCCACACCCACCATTCAGAAATGCACGCTGCAGCGGGAATATCGGCATGGCAGCAATGTGGGAAGAACTGCGGGTGTCTTTCAGGTCTTAAAAGTCATTTGAGATATCAACAGCGACAAATTAATATATAAAATGTGTGAAAAATGATGAAACTTGGAGTTTAACAGATGATCCTACGTATTGTAGATGGTCTTGTATTTACGGTTAGGAAAAATCAAAGCCATTTATTCGAATTAAAGCAATAAAATATACCATGACAAATATAATATACATTTAAAAACGTTTTCTCTTCGTCAAATGCAGACAAAATAATAGACAGACTGAATGTAACAGATTATTTTCAATCTGTCAAGGACACCTACCATAATGCAAGTGTTAGCAAGCTAATCTTATTAACCATTTGCTAGATTTTTTTTCTTTTGTTAAATCGTCCGTATGCGAACAGAACTTTCTTTAGTTGTATAGTATATGTTACCCCAGGGCTACATACAGTTTTGAATTCAGATTTACTTTCTCCTAGACCGATGGCCCCCAAGACTATAGAATCCAGGCTGTACCCCTATTTACCCATAACTGGGAGTGAGGGAGAGGATTCATACCTTTCGCAAGGGTATTAGCATGTAAGTGAATGTAATGGATCCAACTAGATTTCGAACTCGGCTCTCCGATTCCTCAATCTGAGCCGCTATGCATTACTCCGCCATTGCTAGATTAATGAATCTATTCCTCATTGAGTAGCTGTTGTGGTCGTTACTAATCAGAAGACGGCTATTAGAACTTACTTGGTAACAAAGTTTATTTTCTATTTGCAATAATGTTTGGTATCTCCATCTACTTGAAGGTTAAGGCACTGAATGTTGTCTTTCAAAGCTGTCAAGCGATGGATGTTGGCGTAACACAATCTTCCTCTCTCCCTAAAGCAAGAATGTTAAGCGTAAATACCCTTTTAATATCAAATGAATAAACATTTGTGGCCATACGCATGCACCGTATCTTCCGCATAAATTTCTGTAAAATCCATTTGCATCTGAACGATTTTTATTTCGCAAGACTTTTGTTTCAGATTTCTTTCGAATTATTTTTATTCCTTGGTTTTTATCCTCAACTGAACACATTTCCACAATTCAATTTAGTCTCTACTTTTTCTCCTTCTACGCATGCGTAATATATTTGCCCTCACAAGATGGCGGCGCTATCATTTTCTCTACCATTGCCGATTCGTCTGATTTAAAATATTTATTCAAAGTTTTTTGTTTAGTTTTCAATTTCTTGCCATTTGAACATGAGCGTTTCATCTTGAGCCATCTTCTCATAAAACACCACCGTTTAAAAAAAAACTTTATTCTTTGGCGTAAAACTTCTAAGATATAAAAATGAAAACATATATATATATATATATATATATATATATGTATGTATGTATGTATGTATGTATGTATGTATTGAATTCAATCCTTAAAATATAATTCTATCCATAAAATCTCAGATTCAAAATATTAAACGGAAATCTTCATATAGGATTGCTATCATAAAATTTTTAGAGCTAACGTTACTAAAATAACGTTTTCCAGTACACACAGAAATATATATATATATATATATATATATATATATATATATATATATATATATATATATATATAAGTTAATGATGTATATTCTATGTCAAGAACAATATTGGCGGAAAATGTATGATAAAGTGGAAAAGGTTTTCTTTTGACGCCCTTCATCTTTCAGGATTTCACTGAACTAAATTTGTTTTGTTGTCGTGACGCTACATGTTCACGAATGATGGATGCTGGGAATTTTTCTTTGATTTTTCTTTGATCTAGAAAATTTAATTTCGATTCTTTTTCTTTTTTTCACTTTTGTTAGTTGATATCCAACATTGCGATTCATCCAGGATTTATGAAATGTTGTAAGAGACAGGGAGCAAATTTATGAAATGTTGTAAGAGACAGGGAGCAAATTTATGAAATGTTGTAAGAGACAGGGAGCAAATTTATGAAATGTTGTAAGAGACAGGGAGCAAATTTATGAAATGTTGTAAGAGACAGGGAGCAAATTTATGAAATGTTGTAAGAGACAGGGAGCAAATTTATGAAATGTTGTAAGAGACAGGGAGCAAATTTATGAAATGTTGTAAGAGACAGGGAGCAAATTTATGAAATGTTGTAAGAGACAGGGAGCAAATTTATGAAATGTTGTAAGAGACAGGGAGCAAATTTATGAAATGTTGTAAGAGACAGGGAGCAAATTTATGAAATGTTGTAAGAGACAGGGAGCAAATTTATGAAATGTTGTAAGAGACAGGGAGCAAATTTATGAAATGTTGTAAGAGACAGGGAGCAAATTTATGAAATGTTGTAAGAGACAGGGAGCAAATTTATGAAATTTATGAAATGTTGTAAGAGACAACGAGCAAATTTATGAAATTTATGAAATGTTGTAAGAGACAGGGAGCAAATTTATGAAATGTTGTAAGAGACAGGGAGCAAATTTATGAAATGTTGTAAGAGACAGGGAGCAAATTTATGAAATGTTGTAAGAGACAGGGAGCAAATTTATGAAATGTTGTAAGAGACAGGGAGCAAATTTATGAAATTTATGAAATGTTGTAAGAGACAACGAGCAAATTTATGAAATTTATGAAATGTTGTAAGAGACAGGGAGCAAATTTATGAAATGTTGTAAGAGACAGGGAGCAAATTTATGAAATGTTGTAAGAGACAGGGAGCAAATTTATGAAATGTTGTAAGAGACAGGGAGCAAATTTATGAAATGTTGTAAGAGACAGGGAGCAAATTTATGAAATGTTGTAAGAGACAGGGAGCAAATTTATGAAATTTATGAAATGTTGTAAGAGACAACGAGCAAATTTATGAAATTTATGAAATGTTGTAAGAGACAGGGAGCAAATTTATGAAATGTTGTAAGAGACAGGGAGCAAATTTATGAAATTTATGAAATGTTGTAAGAGACAGGGAGCAAATTTATGAAATGTTGTAAGAGACAGGGAGCAAATTTATGAAATGTTGTAAGAGACAGGGAGCAAATTTATGAAATTTATGAAATGTTGTAAGAGACAACGAGCAAATTTATGAAATTTATGAAATGTTGTAAGAGACAGGGAGCAAATTTATGAAATGTTGTAAGAGACAGGGAGCAAATTTATGAAATGTTGTAAGAGACAGGGAGCAAATTTATGAAATTTATGAAATGTTGTAAGAGACAGGTAGAAAATTTATGAAATGTTGTAAGAGACAGGGAGCAAATTTATGAAATGTTGTAAAAGACAGGGAGCAAATTTATGAAATTTATGAAATGTTGTAAGAGACAACGAGCATATTTATGAAATTTATGAAATATTGTAAGAGACAGGGATCAAATTTATGAAATGTTGTAAGAGACAGGGAGCAAATTTATGAAATGTTGTAAGAGACAGGGAGCAAATTTATGAAATTTTGTAAGAGACAGGGAGCAAATTTATGAAATTTATGAAATGTTGTAAGAGACAGGGAGCAAATTTATGAAATGTTGTAAGAGACAGGGAGCAAATTTATGAAATGTTGTAAGAGACAGGGAGCAAATTTATGAAATGTTGTAAGAGACAGGGATCAAATTTATGAAATTTTGTAAGAGACAGGGAGCAAATTTATGAAATTTATGAAATGTTGTAAGAGACAGGGAGCAAATTTATGAAATGTTGTAAGAGACAGGGAGCAAATTTATGAAATGTTGTAAGAGACAGGGAGAAAATTTATGAAATGTTGTAAGAGACAGGGAGCAAATTTATGAAATTTATGAAATGTTGTAAGAGACAGGGAGCAAAGTTACTCTAGATAACCTTGAGATCAAGTCCAGATTTTTTTAAAAATTAAAAATATAAAATTGCCATAATCCCTTGTTCATGCAGCGGTGGAATCCTTCCGACATAACAAATTTAGACCGCTGAAGAATTAAAGGATGAAATCCGTCGCAAGAAAACTTTTTACACTTTGTCATACATTTTCCCCAATATGTATATATATATATATATTTATATATATATATATATATATATATATATATATATATATAGAGAGAGAGAGAGAGAGAGAGAGACGAGTTAATGAATGATAGGATAAAGAACAAATAGGAAACGTTTATCAATCTAACATGTTTCGCTTTTATTAAAGCTTCATCAGAGAATGAGATATTTAGTCTAAAGATTCTACTGTACATAAAGTGGGTGGTCATTTTCCTATTGTCATTAAGTAATAAAGTGACCATCCCGGAATTGTTTTCTAACAATCACTGACTAAGCTTTAACAAGTTAGATTGATATACGTTTCCTAATTTTTCTTTATCTTACATATATATATATATATATATATATATATATATATATATATATATATATATATATATATATATATATTGACAAAAAAATACTACCTCTTTCATTTGAGATAGCAAAGGTAGAACCAGTTGAACTAGTCATAAAACCAAAAGCCTCCAAGAATCGGGCAAGCACCTGCCTCAGATGTGGTCTTTAATAACAATCGAGTCTGAAAACATTTCCAATGACCAAACCGGAGGCTATACAGATGCGTAAAAATCGAGAATAGTTCAAATGAAATTAATGTTGCAGACACTGGATGATTTAATTTTGAAACCAAACATTTGAGAAAACGTTTCACCATCTGGAGACAACAAAGTGAGTAAATAAAATATTTACTTCTACTGGAGGCAAATCACAAAGAAAAGGAAAAAAATGTGGAAACATACAGTAGATCGCCTGACTTACATAGACGCAATTTTTCATCAGATCTTCCGATCTTTTGAAGGATAAAACCAGATAAATATGATGTTCATTTATCTGTAGGGAGAACAGAATAAAAATGCGAGTTTTCTTGATTGGACATCTATTTCTGGTTCAAATATGAAAAGTAAAGAGAAAGTTACGAAAAGTTGTCCGCAAAGTTACTAAACATTGTTGTCTGTGTATTAGGCTAAATTTGAAATCGCTTGTTTTTAGCTTGCTGTTTTTTTACCCATAATAATAAAGTGTTAAGTGGTATTTTAATAAATTTCTATGGTCTACAGATAATATATGGCATAACGGCTCAGAATTCGAGTTCTTGTCGAGTTCATTACACTCACATTCATACAAATACATTTGCGAAAGAACATCTCTTCTAGTTCTATCGATGTGTTAAATGACAAGGAAAACTGGGCTTTCTAGCCATCGATGTCAGATAGTCTAGAACAGTGTTTCAAACTTTTTTTCAATCACCGCCCCCTTTGAACACAAAAGTTTTTTTGGCAACGCCCCCACCCTATCAAATGAAATTTCGAATATTATACTGAATTCAGGTTTCATAGATATTTATAACACTTAGACATTAGTGTAATTTACTTTTGCAGCCAACCTTGATTCATTTTTGAAAATTTGAAAAAAAAAAAGGATAAATGCCCCCTGCCCCCTGAGTATATTCACCGCTCCACAAATGAAAGAAAAACTCTCCGTGCCGCCTCTCAACATAACAGAACCCATAACTCTGGTCTGGAGCAATGATTACCCCACCCACCCACGTGACACACTCATTTCCCTATCAGGGATCACTTCTTCCCATACAACGTAAAAAACGGCAAGTTCGTTTTTGGTTAACTTTATCCTCAAACCCCCACCCATCAAATTAAATTTAAAATATTATACTGAATTCATCTTTCATAGCAAGATAACATTTAGGTATTAGTTCGAAAATAATTTGAATATTGTTTTAATTATAAATACCACGGATTAAAATGCTAAGTAAAAAAAAATTATTTGATAGCTTATCTCAATGTTTCCACTGCAATGATTGACTTTGGTGCTTACTGGCTACGGCTTTTACTCTAGGTTCATTTGATAGCTTATCTCAATATTTTCAATGCGATTATTGACTTTGGTGCTTACTGGCTAAGGCTTTTACTCTCGGTTCATTTGATTGTTTATCTCAATATATTCAATGCAATGATTGACTTTGGTGCTTACTGGCTAAGGCTTTTACTCTCGGTTCATTTGATTGTTTATCTCACTATTTTCAATGCGATGATTGACCTTGGTGCTTACTGGCTAAAGCTCTTATTCTAGATTCTATGCTGCTTGGAAGGATTCGTTGACCTCCTCGTTTTGTAATTTGCAGCTGGTTTCTTTGTTTAATAAAATGCTGTGTAACTGCGTTGAAGAAAAGTTTGATAGTTTCCCACAGCTTTAGATACTTTTCAGTAAATTACTTTCCTAGCCAATATTAAATAATAATTGAAAATTTGCAAAAGAAAATACATAAATGCCCCCACCCCCAAATGAAATAAAAACTCCCAGTGCCTCCTTTCAGCATAACAGAACCCACAAAGAGGCGCTAGCGCCCACGTTGGGAAACAATGGTGTAGAAGATGGCTTACTTTAATTTCTGGTGAAAATAAAATTAAAAATTGTCCGGAGTCTGTCCAGAGTGCGAGTTCAATACCCGGTTAAGGCAGTCGAGAACTTTCAGAGAGAAATTAACAGGAGATAACTGATAATTGACATCCATCAAACATGGCACGTGGAACTAGATCAGTCTACCGCAGTGATCGAAATAACTGTTTCATTTCAACATTCCAACGGCCGAAACGTTGTGATAAATATAGCGTCAAAGATGAGGACAATTGTCCGAATAATGTAAATAATTAAAAATTGTCCAATATTTAGAAATATTTTTATTAAGCTTTTATTGATAATGCAATAATACTCACAGTAAAAAGAAACTTCAGATATTGGAGGCCATCTACATTAAAATAAAACTGACACTCAACAAAATTACATTTCAAACTAGTCACAATACATTATACTGCATCTAGACATATGGTTCTGTTGTTAACATTTCGGCTTCTATGGACATAGAACCTCATCTTGAACTTACGATCTGCGTCTGCTATTCTGCATCCGTTAACATTGCATAGCAATCTTCTATATCAGCATAACAAAATATCATCTTTGACGGTGAATATCTTTGTTTCATGTCTGTTTAATCACTTTTGGGATGGCTCATGTGAGCCGAAAGCTTAGGGCCAACTTAATAAAAAATATCCAAATGTTGGACAATTTTGGTCTTTATTTTTACCAGAAATTAAAGCA
The DNA here is from genome assembly GCA_963932145.1 of Acanthosepion lycidas. Taxonomy (NCBI): domain Eukaryota; kingdom Metazoa; phylum Mollusca; class Cephalopoda; order Sepiida; family Sepiidae; genus Acanthosepion; species Acanthosepion lycidas. The sequence goes on along the minus strand of OZ010614.1, from coordinate 57,335,389 downwards.
AACTTTGGAACATTAGAACGGCTCATGATCAGACATGATAGACATTCATTGTCTGTCATATTTAATAACGTGTTCATATATATATATATATATATATATATATATATATATATATATAGATAGATACGATAGATTTCAACATTTATGGAGAGTTATTATCTAGATAATGCATGGATTCTGATTATCTAGATCAGTGATTTTCAGTTGGTGTGTGCCATTCGATTTTCTTAAGTGTGTCACGAAATATTGTCAACTGAAGAAGAAATGTGGGGGTCTACTTATCGCCCATTCAACCAAACATTGAAAAAATCCCGAAAAAACTCCAGGCACATTAAATAAGCTGTACAAATAGTTGAATAGAAACATTGAAATAAAGTTTATATTTGTATGTGTATTTTTTTTTTAATCTATGGTTTTATTTCATAACATTTAAATGTCTACCCTTTAAAAATGTTGCTAAGTGTCCCATGATATTTTCATTTGCCTCTCGCCGTGCTTGAAAAGCATGAGAAACACCGATCAAGATAATCAGTGGTGAGTGATTATCTAGATTGCTGTTGACAGAAATAATTTGTTTTTTAACGGCATATCAACACTTTATGGGTCATTTACTGCTGAAATTAAATTCTCTTGGGAGCTTTGAAGTAATAAAAATATGATATGTTATTCTACTTTCACAATTGAATGCATGGTAGATAATACTCAGCTTTTGTGCATATAAATGTTTGTATAGACATAATTACTAGTGGCAGTGATATGTTGAATGTTTTGTTGAAATTATATTTTGGAATACGATATGTTTTATCTTTACAAGAGTCAGACTAGACCCCAAATAAGTTATTTGTGTTATATCTGAACTAGGGCTGCTCAATAATCACTTTCCAACATTAATAATCTTAATAATAAACATCGGTTACGCAATCTTGTGGGAGGTGATTTATTTTCCAAACTAACACCGATTTCCCAGTCTCAACGTTGCAAGCTTGCCCCTAATTTGTCTCTGTTTCTATGGCAAATGTTCAAATTAGCTCTATTCTCTAGTGCCACCAGTTTACGGCTAGGATACGCCATGCTACTTCCACGGTGTCGAATCACCCTTATTGTACCCGAGTTCAAAATATAAGAAATAATTTCCACTCAGGCCAAAACATAATCGTAATCTGCGGGATTTTAATTTGATGCCGACGATAACAAATTGTCTCTGATAAATAATTTCTTAGGTTCAAAATTTAATTTTAAATTTTATGTCATAACTATTTAACTGTAGAAATTTATTTTGTTCATATATTCTATCTGATCAGATTCCTACAGATAATGAGAACTACTTTAAAATACCTCTTTCTTTATTCATCTAATAGATGATAAAAATATTTTTCAAATTATCACTAATGTTTGTTTATATTATTTACATTTCGACGAATATCCTCATCTTTGTTGTTATTATTACAACGTTTTGTACGTTGTTCTCTTCGATCTTCTTTAGGTCAATGTTGATCCGAGTAACCTCCAAGGAATCTCAAACTGCAGAATTTATTTCATATATTGGAGAATATTACACTTAAACTAACTTATTCTATTTTTATCTTTAAACTGCTCTTTTCTGTTTTGCATTTAAACTCTTATAATCTTACTAGCAGTAGAGCCCGGCGTTGCCCGGGGATGTAACAGTAAGAGATAGATCAAATATCGACCATCATAAAGACTGAAAAATAAAATTGACAAAGATTATTTGTTTAAGGTTGACGGACACGCATGTCTTAATTAGTTTTTTTTTTATTTTGTTTTTTTGTTTTGTTTTTTTTTACGAATTGGTCAAACCCAAACTCAAACAAAAACATTGTTTTCAATCGTTATGAGTCTACCGATTGAATAGAATTTTATTATAAACAATTGTCTTGTAAATGGAATTTTTAAAGCATTATGAATGTAAAAATAAAGAAAAAAAGTGTACAAGACAATAAGAAACACTACCTGCCAAAAAAAAAGTGACGTTTTGTTGAAATCGGTTGAAAAATGTAGGAAATCCGATCCCATATATAAACGAACACACACACACACACACACATACACAACCTGGGTTTTATAATAAGTATAACTCGATATGACTTGTCCCCCTTTCATTCTCGTGATGCCTCTTAATCGTGTTTTTAAATTGATTTCGAGCAAAAATAATTGTGTTTTTCCAATTTTTGGCGCTGTCAGAACCACCGCAAGGTAATTTTACGTAGTCCTGTGAAGTTTTGTTGAAAAATCGGTTGAAAAATGTAGGAAATCTGATCCAATATATAAACACACACACACACACACACACACACAACCTGGGTTTTATAATAAGTATGATTTACAATATTTACATTTTGTTCGGACTGTTGTTCTCATTTTATTGTCATATTCACGACGTTTCGAACGTTGTACGCTCCAGCCTTCTTCAGGTGATTAGATCTAAGTTTTCAGCCAATACCCTTTCGTAACACAACTTTCCAAGTTTGCTGTTTGCCACTTGTGTCCATCCTTAAAACGAAAAGTAACATGTCAGTTTGACACGAAATAGCTTGACCAGAACATTAACAGATAAAAACTTGATATCCCCAAGCAGAGTAAATATACTAGGCTTTCATACTGATCCCTCGTTAAAGGTAAATACTGTATCCAGATATTGAACGAGTAAGGATATATTGACTATATTATTGCTATCGTTTTCTTTCTTTCTCCAATTGCTTAAATCGACCAATTCTGATCGGCCAGACACAACACGAATATAAGTGGTCAATAAACAAAAGAAGTGTCATTTGATTATTATCAAATTTTATCGACATGACAGTCATTGCTCCAACAACAATCAGTCGTAAACGAGTGGAATCATAGATTGTGCTTCATAAAGTTTATTGAAAAGCTTTATGAAGTGTCGTATTTCTCGGTATTAAAGACGCGCCTTAAATTATTATGGCAAATTCTAAAAGAACGTGTCAAAGTACTTTCTGTATAAATTATCCTAGAAACGGGGAAAATGCATTATTTGTTAATCCTGTTTCATTTGTTGAGATCGAATCTGGATTAATCTTTAGGGATAATCTAAAACTAATTGTAGAAGTTATATTCAAAAGAAAATCTAAGTTTGTCTAATAAATCATTAAACTGCAAATTTCGTGATTTTCCATCTTATAAAAAATTATCTCACTTGTTGTCTATTGTGACGTGTACTTCTTTACTTTGATTGATTCAGCATCAACAGCAGCGGAAATAATCAGCAGGGTTAACCGGAAGTCCGAGAGGTCATAAAAACACTGATCAATCCCTAGTCAGCCTCTTTTCCAACTTCCTATTGAAAACAAGCTTACTTTTTTTCCCGACCCACTCTTTCCCACTTTTCACATTTGGTGGGTTTCTCCCTCCACACCAGCTGCACACAACCCTTGCTACAGAAAATGGTCCCATTTCTGGATATTTGACTCAGATTTCTCGTTCCTACCAATGGCAACCGGCGGAGAAATCTTTCTTCGAGACACCTACCAAAGGAAAAAAAAAACCCTACAGAACCCTTGCTTTAATTCCACACCCCCGTAAAATACTATTTCCGGGTTTGGTTCATTCCACTCACATTGCTGAGCACAAAACCCACGTGCAACCAGGAAAATTCCAAACATTCTTGAAATACTTATATCTTTCTTTCTAATCTTTAAACTGTTATTTTCTTTTTTATCTTTAAACTAGTTTTCGTTACATTTAAACTGTTTTAGTCCATTTTTTATATTCAAACTGTTTCATTTTATTTTTTAAATATTTAAACTGTTTTATTCTGTCTTTTTATATTTAAACTGTTTTATTCTGTTTTTATATTTAAACTGTTTTATTCTATTTTATATTTAAACTGTTTTATTCTGTTTTTATATTTAAACTGTTTTATTCTGTCTTTTTATATTTAAACTGTTTTATTCTGTTTTTATATTTAAACTGTTTTATTCTGTTTTTTATATTTAAACTGTTTTATTCTCTCTTTATATTTAAACCATTTTATTCTGTTTTTAATATTTAAACTGTTTTTTAATATCTGAATTGTTTTATTCTGTCTTTTTTATATTTAAACTGTTTTATTCTGTTTTTATATTTAAACTGTTGTATTCTGTTTTTATAAACTGTTTTATTCGGCCTTTTTATATTTAAACTGTTTTATTCTGTTTTTATATTTAAACTGTTTTATTCTATTTTATATTTAAACTGTTTTATTCTGTTTTTATATTTAAACTGTTTTATTCTGTCTTTTTATAGTTAAACTGTTTTATTCTGTTTTTTATATTTAAACTGTTTTATTCTATTTTATATTTAAACTGTTTTATTCTGTTTTTATATTTAAACTGTTTTATTCTCTCTCTTTTTATATTTAAACCATTTTATTCTGGTTTTAATATTTAAACTGTTTTTTAATATCTGAATTGTTTTATTCTGTCTTTTTTATATTTAAACTGTTTTATTCCTTTTTTTATTTAAACTGTTGTATTCTGTTTTTATAAACTGTTTTATTCGGCCTTTTTATATTTAACTGTTTTATTCTGGCTTTTTTTATATTTAAACTGTTTTATTCTTGTTATTACATATAAACAATTATAGTCTTGGTTTCACCTCTACGCTGTTATATTTTTGGTTTTTGCACAAACATGATGTTCTTGTTTACTTTTCTCTTAGACAACTTTCTTTATATCTACTGTTTTGTCAGTTAACAGAATTGCTTTAAATTTACTATAAAAAATTTAAGGACGGATTTTTCTCAGTTCAACAAGGAAACTGATAAGAAAACAAATTTTAAAACTTCAACAATTGGATTTCATGGAGCAAAAAAACCCACGAACGAACTCACTATTCGGTTGCAATGAGCGCGACCAAATGTCACTTAACCCATATATAACGGTCAGTAGGAATCAAAGAAAGAAAAGAAATCTCTACGAAAATTAAAAGATCTTTTCTGTTGTTCCACCTCCAAGTTATTAAATCTCCCAGAATAAAAAGAATTTATATTTACTAAAATTCACACCGAGCAAGACCATTTCATTGCATTCCGGTTGGGTTGAACTTTGTGGTCATCCATATCTGGACGACATGGGTGCTCTATTTCTGAGGGTCTCCGTTCACGCTTACCCAGATAAACAAGTCAAAAGCAGACTTTTTCTTTTCTTTTTTTTTTTTAATTGCAAAAGATTCCTTGTAAGTACATCGAATATCATCCCCACTTACGAAATGTGAATAAATCCCTGATTTTTGGTAATTTTTCATTCTGGGGTTTGGAGTTGTTGCCAGGCAAGTTAAACAAATTTTGATTTAAAATTTATAAATTTCTTTAGTAGAATCTGTAACACCTTACGTCGTCGCCTACACCCTGGTTGTATAACCACGTTTGATGGTTAGGACTTCAGGACCTTAGGACGACGCTTAAACTACGGGTCAACTATAACGCTGGTCCAAGATGGTTGTTGGTCGCTAGTCGCTTCTACCATCTCCGTCTCTGCCTACATTTTTGTGATTACAGAGTAGTGGAAGATCGGAGGTTGTAGTTTAGCAGCGGGTGCCATATTAACGAAAATATCTTCATGGCGAAAAATTAAACGGGAGATTCGCGAGGTTGATCTTGGAATTTTTTTATATAGTTCTTGTTAAAAGAAAAAGTAAGTCTTCTCCCATCAATCTCTCCAGTGGACCTGGGTCTTGTCTAAACTTCTGGATAGCTGGATTCAAAGACTTGGAATCAGTAATTCTGGTTAGCAGCTGACGTGGATTTCATAGAGATCCCCGAAGTCATCCGCTTATATGCATTTTGGCCCAAAAGTGGTCTGGGGCTTAAGAGTTCTGTGAATTCGGTGATTTCCTAATCTTCATTTATTCAAATAGTTCTGTTGTTGTTGTTGTTGTTGTTGTTCTCTATTTCTGCTTTCTAAATCAATTTTCCAAATTTGGAGAATTATCCACTTTTGGAGAGAAGTAGTAACAAGGATTACTTCTTGCTTAACTCCAGCCTGCTTCACTTCACATCTCACACCGCTACTTCGCACAGGCGGGGACAAAATCTGCCACTTTTTTTCCTTCCTGGAATTCTAATTCTACACACTTTTCAAGGCTGGCATAACTGTCTCTGTGACAAATCTACTTTTTAAAGCGCGTAGACAGAAAGGCGGAGTTCCATTCCAGCCATTAATTTTAATTCTCCGAATCTTTTCTATTTTCCTGGAACTATTTCTGTCCAGCGAAAATATAAACCAGACCACCGATGACAAAATTTGTTTTCATAACTCCAGTCTTAACCATACAGTACTTCAAACCTGTTAAGAGAAATTTGTTCTCATTTAACCTCCTGAGGTAGAGATAAATATGATTTCCCAATTTGTTTTCGTCAACGAAAATATATTTCTTTACCTAAATTCTCAAACAAGAGACAAAATTCTTTTTCCATCCGTGACCGATCGCTGTCTTAGCGAATACAGAAACCAGATCACTCCCTTAGCATGATAGGATTGATCTTCATAACCTCAATCCTAAGAAAAAAGATTCGTTCCTTAAATAGATAAACTTATTTCCCAGTCTGTATACCAGACCGTCCATGAGACAAAAAATCCAGACGGTTCCATTCTAAGCAAGGGAAATGTTCCCACTCTCTTTTCCCTCTCTTTCTATCTTCCAGACTATATTTCATTTTGGGTTTAACTGTTTTCTTTTCGGAAAAAGTATTAAACACTCGGAAATTTACGATGCCATCATGTTCTCGATAGGGAATAGATCACAACTATCTACGTCATGTAATGGCTAAGAGTTAAAATATTTGCCTGACGCCAATTCACTTCAGACAGTCATTCTTTGATTTTAAACCATCGGAGCAGATTTTCGATCGATTAGAAAAAAAAGAGTAAATATGAAAGATACATTTATATTGTTTGGATCCAACTTTTTTGTCTGTTTTCAAGCATATAAAATATCGACAGCACATATGAAGATGATAATAATCGAAATCCATTTCGAGTATATTCTGGGGGAATTGAATTTGATGCCGACGACAACAAATTGTTTCTGATTAATAATTTCATAGGTTCAAAAGTCAATTTTAAATTTTTATGACACAAACCTTTTAACTGTAGATACTTATTTTGTTCATATATTGATCCCAACTTTTTCTTTTAAGCGCCTTGTTCCTTCAGAATGTATGTGATTATGGCCCTTCACATTTTCCTATTCCTCTATGTTATTTCTCCCAAACTCTGTTCTGCCACCCATTTACTCAAGCTCATCAAGTATGTTACGCGCTGCTTTCCTTTATCCATCTTTCCTTCAATGTGCCCTGTGAGTATCCTTTTTCCAAACCCTTCTTTCTCCTTATGTAACCCAGAAATTTTAACTGTCTCTTTCTGATGCTAAGTATGTTTTCCTTTTTGTTTCTATTTGCTCCAAAACCTCGTCGTTGCTCATATGTTCTGTTCATGGCATCCTCAGCATCTTTCTGTTGCTTTAAGGCCCTTCTTCATCTTTCAGGAGATTTTGCCAGCGTTCGCTGCTGTACAGGTGAACAGATATCACGAAATAATCATGAACCTATACTAGCAGCAAACCGCGTTCAGCAGATATATAAAAATACAAAAGGATGTGAGACAAGGATGTGTCTTCTCACCAGATTTATTCAACCTGTACAGCGAGGCAATTTTGAGAGAATTAGACGAGTATTAGGCGGCCACAATCTTAACAAAATAAGATATGCAGATGATACAGTGTTGATAACAGACACGGAAAAGAACCTACAGAAGACCAAACAGAACATAACGAAGGAAAGGAGGAAGAAAGGACTAAGTATAAACTACAAGAAGACAGAATGCATGGTTATTAGCAAAAGGGTGAACCCAAAATGCAAATGACAAGCCTGGGATGCTAAAACCAAATAAGTAAACAAATTTAAATATCTGAAAAGCTTTTTAACTGAGGACGGAGAGTACGACACCGGGATCCAAAGACGTATTGAAACGTCCAAAGATGCATTCCAAAAGCCAAGCAGAGTATTAAGAGACAGAAAAGTTTCGTTACGAACAAAGAAAAGACTATTGAACTGTCATGAAATTGTATCCGATATGATTCCTATAATAGGATGCTCAGAAAATGAGGGGAAGAAATACCTTGGGTCTCTTCACTTTTCTGTGTGGAAGCACGGCGGAGTAATGGATAGCGGCTCGGATTGAGGAATCGTAGAGCCGAGTTCGAATTCCAGTCGAATCCATTACATGGGTAAATAGCAAGATAGATCGGATTCTGTAGCCTTGGATGGCAACTGTTCTACCGCAGAAAGAGATGGCAACTTACTGCGAGGAAAATCTGCCTCGTCAGTCATGTATCGAAAGATACATGATCGCCTACGCGTGTATCACGCATAGCATACAACTGACTGACTGAGATCCGTCATATCCTCACAACTTTGCACGATAAAATGAACAATTAAAAGAATCCCCCCCACCAAATTAATTCTCCAAACTAGTTGTACCCGACAATATTTTATATAGAACTATTTCATACCCAAACTCAATATATATATATATATATATATATATATATATATATATATATATATATATATATATATATATATATATATATATATATATATATATATATATATATATATATATATAACAATATTATTCAGTAAAATGTATGACAAAGTAGAAAAGGTTTCGTGTGACGGGTTTAGGACTTCGTTCGACTGAATTTAAGTTTGGTGCGACTGCACATGCGCACGAACGAGGGATGATGGGAACTTTAAAGGATGAAACATGTCAAACGGAAACTTACATTTTTCTTCAATACAATTTTTCCCCTGGCATCTCGGCTTCAGTCCGTTTCTCACCGACGTAACGTAGCTTCCCTCGGCCTTTCCTATAAATATTTTCAAGGTAATGGTTCGGATCAACTTTCCTATTTGCTATTTTGTTTTGTTTCTTGTATATAAACTGCAATCGTTGTAAATATTCAGTCGGGTTTCATTTTTTTTAAATTGTTATTTTATCAACCACAACCAGAGAAATTGTACATAGAGACTTGGAAGTAATAAAGCGACTGCAGTTAGAATCTTACTTATTATAAAACGCAGATTGTGTGTGTGTTTGTATGTACGTTTATATATTGGATAGGATTTCCTACATTTTTCAACCGATTTCAACAAAACTTCACAGGACTACGTAAAATTACCTTGCGGTGGTTCTGACAGCGCCAAAAAACTGGGAAAACACAATTGTTTTTGCACAAAATCAATTTGAAAACACGATTAAGAGGCATTAATGAAAGGGAGACAACTCATATCGAGTTATACTTATTAATATCGAGTTATCAAGTTATACTTATTATAAAACCCAGGTTGGTTGGTTGTGTGTGCGTGTGTGTGTGTGTTCGTTTATATATGGGATCGGATTTCCTACATTTTTCAACCGATTCCAACAAAACTTCACTTTTTTTTTGGCAGGTAGTGTTTCTTATTGTCTTGCACACTTTTTTCTTTATTTTTACATTCAGAATGCTTTAAAAATTCCATTTACAAGACAATTGTTTATAATAAAATTCTATTCAATCGGTAGACTCATAACGATTGAAAACAATGTTTTTGTTTGGGTTTGACCAATTCGTAAAAAAAAAAAAAACTAATTAAGACATGGGTACCATCAACCTTAAACAATAATCTTTGTCAATTTCATTTTTCAGTCTTTATTATGGTCGATACTTGATCTATCTCTTACTGTTACATCCCCGGGCAACGCCGGGCCCTCCTGCTAGTGGTAAATAAGAATGTTTTGTTGGTGTAAGGAATACTGTGGTATATTTTGGCCAGTAATTGGGATAACTTATTATCAAAATAAATATTACTTTCCTTTTTGGCACCTAGACTTTATGAATTTAAGGGCAGTACTAGATTGGCGGAAAGGTCTCATCACTTTACAGTTGAATTGGTTAAATGTAACCTTGAGTTTTATGTTAACAATTTCTTCTATCGCACTTCTCGCTTGTGGAATTCTTTTACGGTTTCTGTCAATTTTGATCTTCAAAAATTTAAATGTCATTGGCTTTCTTATGTTTTCTTAATTCTTGTTCCTTTATTGTTCGCTCTTCTTAATGGTAGATTTTCTCATATAATTTAACTCGGTAACTTCTTGTATCCTAGTCGCTTTATTGCCCTGCTTGTGTTGAAATCCTTAAAAAACAAATGTACAGATTGAGATTGATAGATGGGTTAATATATTTACTCCCGACTAAAGGGAATGGGGGGGGGGTATTTTTGATTAGATATTCGCTGGGTGAGACTGTTACTGCCCGATTTCTCTGGTCCATAGAAACTGAATGAAGTTTTTGAACGGTTTCATTTTATTTTGGCATTTGTTGATGGAGCGTATCATGAAATCAATAATAATAACTAGTATCTAATTAAGACCCGGATTTTAAACGTGATTTTACAAAGAACGGCCTATGCTGGAGTTAGGAATAGCATTATCTCCGACATTACTGTTTCCTTTTTTTTCGTTTTTTTCAAAAAAAGCAACGTTTAAGTATGATGAAATAAACTTTTTCTTTGATAGCTATGTCTACTATTTACATCTGCTCTAGCCCAGACATTGAGTAGCTTTCTCCCATAAATATGCCATACCTTAGAAACTATAACTTGCCATATATATATATATATATATATATATATATATATATATATATATATATATATATATATATATATATATATATATATATATATATATGTTATAGCAAGGAATAAGGGGAATGGAAAGGACATAATTGTGAAAACTAAGAACTAAAACAAACAACCGGTTTCGTCCCAGTACTCCTCAGGTTTGATACACTGGGATTATTTGTTCATAAACTTAAA
>OZ010614.1:57287007-57317007 GCA_963932145.1 Acanthosepion lycidas | reverse complement strand
TGGATGGCCTATCGACACTCTTACAATCTTTTTTTCTCTAGACTAACTTTAGTGATCTCCTTTAAAAAAAAACAAACTTTTTTGCATGGTTTGAACATGGTTTCTCTAAATCCCCAGTCGCCTTGCAATCTCTCGTTATCCCCCGCTTCAAAGTCACAAGCTTTATTTTGTTTCAGTAAAAATATTAGCCATGCTTTTGGTGGGAAAAAGCAAGATAATGTCCAAATGCAATGACTTACAAATTCATCTCACACACATGTTAATAAGATGGATCAATTCCTACTTAGAAATTTGCATATTATCATGATTTTATCATCTCTGATCTTTCGTTGGCCCAAATAGTTTTGCATAGCCTTTCTTTTTTCAGCTTCAAGTTGCTTAAACTGGCGTATCTTCTGTTACATGGCACCGATGAAAAGACGACAACATATCGTTTTCCAATCCTCATGGTCCACAGATACTACTCGTAAAAGAACACTCCTTAACAATCTTATCTTATAAAGGTGTATATTCATTTTATATAGTTGCTCCCAAAACTTTTGCACGCTACAATAAGTGGACGTCTAGCCACACTAATGAGCTGTGATACAGCGAAACAGTGTATCTGTGGATGACAATATATATGAACCTGAATTATTTCGGTTGAGATCTTTGGAAAGGAAGTGTGGGATTGTAAACACTGACTATTACGGCTAATAATGCACGACTCTTCGGTAAATCGAGTCGGGTTCTCTCAGTCACTGTGTGTTTATCTAAAAATAAATACGCTTAAATTCACCTTCATCCCTGCCGTGCACCAACGGCATAGTGGTAGAATCCCCGACTGGCGCCAATTTAGTCGGGTTTCGATCCTAGCTTGAGGTAACCGGGCGTCTAGCCACATTGATGAGCTGTGATACAGCGAAACAATCTGTCTGTGGATGACTATATATATATATATATATATATATATATATATATATATATATATATATATATATATATATATATATATATATTCAACGTCATCACTTGACTATATATATATATATATATATTCAACATCATCACTTGATAAGACACCGAGGGTGTTGAAACAAAATGGCTATTTTTGTAGTGATTTTATAACATATTTATGTTATAAATTTTTTTTAAATAAATAATTATATATATATATATATATATATATATATATATATATATATATATATATATATATATATATATATATATATATATATATATACCCAGGTAAGATGAGAACGAATAGAGCACAATTTGAATGTAACATTTAATTTAAAGGAGGGCTCAGTGTACATTAGAGGAAAATATTGTTTATTTTAGGATATTAAAAGAATTAAGCCAAAAGCATGTTAAAAATCCTTGCGCAGTTGCCATTGTGTTTCAAAGCATATCAATGCGTCTCCTCAGCCGATTGTAAATTACTGACGAGGGAACGAATAATTTCAAAAGGAAAATACCTCCTCTTTTTTAGAGAAAAATAGCTTGAGAGCTTTACCATGATCATCCAATTGAATATGACCTACATTGTTTTTTAGAAATGTCGCATGACCTCAATCGTCTGCAAAATGCTACCAGATTACAAACTGATACAGATGGTTACATTATTTCGTAAAGTGTATACAAGACAGGCAATCAACTTTTCCCAAGAAATAAAAGTGGAGTGGGTAGGGAGGTAATTTAACCAAATTCCAATTAATTATAGTCTTTGTGCGTTTTCTACATAATTTTTTGTAGTTGATAAATAAGAGGCATCTTTAAGAAACTGGTAAATTAATATGTAACCGTTAAATAAAGAGCATCCATATTAGATGTGAATAATACCAACCAGTCAATGCAAGTTGTCAAAAATACTAACTAAATACTAGCACATCCATATAAGATGTAAATAATACTAACAGGAGATTAATTCAGAACGATATAAATATAAATTAATCTTACAAATAGAAAAAATAAGCCATAAAAGGTGCTTCACTTGCAAAGTAATTCGTAAACTATGTCTACAATTTACTGTTAATTCACGTCTTTGATTTAATAAGGAGTTTTTATCAAAACATCTGATAATTTCGAATTCTTCATGTAAACTTAGCAAACAGGGTTCATATAAAGATATACACGTTCTAGCTATTTTAAAAAATTTTCGTTACACCTTAGGAGTTTTATTAGCATCTTTTAAACTCCAAAAATATTTAGAAAGTAATATATTATTTCCATAAGTACTATTAGTGAAGTGGCCTCGATACTCATGTATTTATGTATCTGATTCGGTATCTTAATTTATTTCTTTATTTCGTTATCAATTTATATCTATCTATCTATCTATCTATCTATCTATATATTTTAGTCTGTTCATCTATCTATCTATCTATCTATCTTTCTATTTTAGTCTGTTCATCTATCTATCTATCTATCTATCTATCTATCTATCTATCTGTCTGTCTCCTACTAGTTCTATCTATCTATCTATCTATCTATCTATCTATCTATCTATCTATCTATCTATCTATCTATCTATCTATCTATCTCAGTCTTTTCATATCTATCTATCTATCTATCTATCTATCTATCTATCTTTCTATTTTAGTCTGTTCATCTATCTATCTATCTATCTATCTATCTATCTATCTGTCTGTCTCCTACTAGTTCTATCTATCTATCTATCTCAGTCTTTTCATATCTATCTATCTATCTATCTATCTATCTATCTATCAACTATCTATCTATCTGTCTGTCTCCTACTACTTCTATCTATCTATCTATCTATCTATCTATCTATCTATCTATCTATCTATCTATCTATCTATCTGTCTATCAACTATCTATCTATCTGTCTGTCTCCTACTAGTTCTATCTATCTATCTATCTATCTATCTATCTATCTATCAAAATAGATAGAGAGATAGATGATTCGAGTAAGATAGTTATATATTCATATGTCATTATTTCTCTCCCAGATTTTTATTTATTTTTTATTCATTTATTGTTTCCATAATCTTTCATGCAATTAAATTAAGATTATATAAGAAAAGAAACAGAAGACCCATTCTTTCTTATGGGACGGCATTTGATTTAATTGCACTGAAAACACTGGAAGGCAGACGAAGTTAAGAAATCGATATATATATATATATATATATATATATATATATGGCATTCTCGGCGAATCTCAGTAATAGACAAGTGAAATACAGAAGGAGAAAACATCGTAGGAAGAAACAAACGTGATATACTTTAAATATTATTCCCCGAGAGATGAATCTTGAAGAAAGGTTATGAAGCCGCCAAGACATTCTGGGTTACTATGTCGCTTGGTGAAATCTCTAAGGCAAGTCTGTCTTACTACAAAGTTTGTGAAGCCTCTAAGTTCTATCTATCTATCTATCTATCTATCTATCTATCTATCTATCTATCTATCTATCTATCTATCTATCTATCTGTCTGTCTCCTACTAGTTCTATCTATCTATCTATCTATCTATCTATCTATCTATCTATCTATCTATCTATCTATCTATTTTAGTCTGTTCATCTATCTATCTATCTATCTATCTATCTATCTATCTATCTATCAACAATCTATCTGTCTGTCTCCTACTAGTTCTATCTATCTATCTATCTATCTATCTATCTATCTATATATATATATATATATATATATATATATATATTTTAGTCTGTTCATTTATCTATCTATCTATCAACTATCTATCTATCTGTCTGTCTCCTACTAGTTCTATCTATCTATGTATCTGAAAATTTGTAGAAAAAGAGATCAATTTTTTTCTTTTGTTTCAACTGATTACTATCTGGAAAAATTCTAAATCTTTTTTAGGTGTTTCAAATTTCTTTTTAATCAATTCAAGGCGATAATGTCAGTATTAGGAGTGGAAGTAAATGAGAAGATATTAAAAGAAACCAGAGACCCAATCCTAAACAGGAAAAATGGGATAAAATCTTCTGTTCAAAAGGCCGGGGAGGAGTATGAACCGGACGATAGGCCAACCTATCTATTATGTGTGTGCCTACCTAGAACGAGGTTTGGTGAAATGCAGTAATCTAAAGAAAGATTAAGATATTCATCCGATTAATATGTGATAAAGACAGTTCTTCGTATCGTGGCAGCACATGGAAGGTCGGAGAGCGTCCTGGGTAAAACGTGGCGATCAAAATAACAAAAATAAAGATACTAGTCGGAATGATTCAAGGAATATTGTTGGTTATCATTTCTGATGTTCGACCAAACTTCAAACAGAGAGATGGTTTCTTATCAATTTGTTTATTTGAATTATTTACCTTCCGACTAGTAACCTACTGTTTGTTGCTATCACAACGTCTCGGCCGTTGTGCCCTGCACCCTTCATCAGGTGTATTTGGGTAACCTTCAGGAAATTTCTAACTGAACTCTTTATTTAATCTACGTGGATAGATTGTTCTCGTTCTCGCGTTCGTGTCTTGGGTTATCTCACATTGTTCTTTTCTTTTCTTTTTTTTAATAATGATCAGTTATTTAAACTCGAACTAATCTCGTCATTTTTTATATTATTATTATTATTATTATTATTATTATTATTATTATTATCGTAATATTTCAGCTGTTGTACTTTCCGGCCATCTTAAGGTGTATGTCGATTCGTGTAACGTTCAGGAATATTCGAAGTGAAACTTTTATTTAATTTCCGGGAGTACATTTTAGTATTAATTTGTCGGCAATGTCTCAGCATTTTACAATCGAAATGGCTATAGATGTAACCATAACGTCAATGCTATTAATATCTTCTCTCGTCTTTCTTTTTTGTCGAACTCTTTTCCGGCTTCTTTTTTTCCAATCAAGTTTTTATCTGCAAAAGTATAAATACAATGTCAATCGTTATCTTCTATCTTCTTAAATTCATGTTCTTTTATTTTTATCTCTCCTTAATAATGTGTTTTTTTTATCATATTCTTTCATACTCAGTACCCCCTTGTGTCTTAGTGGCTTTATTGCCTTGCTTAGGGTGAAATGATTAAAAAAAAAGAAGTACTGTTGTCCAGCTCTAATGATATCCTGTCTTGTCTTTTTTCAGTACCACTCAGTTATTTACGAACAGAAATTGGTTCAGTATGTGAACTTTATTATATCACCATGGTCCCATCCAAACTCAAAGTGCTTTCTTGGAAATTTCTAGAAAAAGAGATCAATTTTTTTCTTTTGTTTCAACTGATTACCATCTGGAAATATTCTAAATTTTTTTAGGTGTTTTAAATTTCTTTTTAATCAATTCAAGGCGATAATGTCAGTATTAGGAGTGGAAGTAAATGAGAAGATGTTAAAAGAAACCAGAGACCCAATCCTAAACAGGAAAAATGGGATAAAATCTTCTGTTCAAAAGACCGGGGAGGAGTATGAACCGGACGATAGGCCAACCTATCTATTATGTGTGTGCCTACCTAGAAAAGACAATGTGGTCTGATTCTAAAATATTTACTGAATAAGGCAATTGTGTTTTTTCTTTGTACGCCTGCTCTGAATAACAAGCTTACGAGGTGGTCAAGCAAGAAAAGAATGACCCAGAATCATAAAATACATCTCTTATCTCGCATATTACCCCGCAGGTCAGTGCGTCCAGGACATCCTTTTGACAATTAAACTCTGCTATCACTTTATTTATTCGCAAACCTTCTTCCTTTCAAACTGCTCAATAATCAGGTGAGGCAAGATCCATTGAAATGGTCTATGTACTCAAATACTAAATTCATTGAAACATCTATCATGCGTACTCATGTAAAAAGAGAAAATCCCCTGGTTTCCTTCGCTGATTTTCTTTAAACGTCTCTTTTAATCAACACAACATATTATAATTGTATTCTGCATTAACTGTTTGTCATTTTTAAAATAGCCAATCGTTAAAAATCGTCTTTTTTTTCTTTTCTCTCTCTCTCTCTCTCTCTCTTTTGAATTCCTTCGGCCGTGGAGAACACGAGGACTAGCACTGAAATAATGGCCCTGGATCCTCATGCCATAATTATGTTTTATCAACAGTGACAAGCCGTTCCTAAATATATCACTAGATATCGCTAAAAGGCTGCAAAATCAATTTGGCGGTATCCACTCGATATTGTTTTTAGTTGGCATTCAACTATCTTGGCACATACTTAGCTGACAACTTCTGCATACCCAACTGCTCATTAATTCTAAAGGCATTCCTTGGAAATATCTTAGGTCTCTACAATCCTTTTGTCAGAGATTCGTCGATCGGGCAAAATTAAGTCATGAAAATGATGAATAATATCAGTTATTACTATTGAAAGTCTTCCAAACCGAGCTCCATCTTGGATTTCAAAATCTCTCCAAGCTTAGTTGATACACCTCTTCTTCATTGTTGAATATTACATATATTGTCATTCAACGTTTGCATCATAAATCCATGGGTTTCCTTTGAAATTTTAGGACCAGGAATTTCATGACACTCAAGAAATCCGCACGTTATATTGAGACATGGTTCATGAAGGCTCTGAAAAACAGATTTCAAATAATCACAAATATTTTAAAAATTGGCATTTCATTGTCAACGAATGTTCTTTCTAGCCTCGGTAACAAAGTGGCACCTTCATTCTGAGAAATGGCTTAGGTCGAGAACGTACCCTCACACCTTATTATTATTATTTGTAAAATCATCAATGACTAGATTGAAGGTGTGTAGAATGATGTTAAATGTGATGTTGAATGTTGCGTGATTATTAAAAGATTAAAAATAAATTGAGATCCGAAATAAATACTTCAAAGAATTTTAATAGTTTTAGCGCAGATTTCTTCTTCGTCTTGACCAACGTATCAATAGTGAGAAGGAAAATTTATCCAGAAAAATGTGACACCGAAATTCGAGATGCGTTGTAATATCGACAGATATCTTCTAAAAGTTAAAGAAAGTGTTTAGGAACATAAAATTTCCATTAGAAAACACTGAACTGTTAGGTAATACCAATCCTTGTATATGACATTGAATACTAAATAAATTCCTCATAGATAAAGAGACATGAAAGATGTGGTTCTGCAGAAAAAAAGGTTTAGAATACCATGGATGGTGCATGTGAGTAACGAGCAAGTTTTGGTGGGAAACGATACATACTTAGATTCGGAAAGAAACAAAGCATCAGAGATTTAGTTCTACAGAAGAAAGACGGAGTGTATAAGCAACAAAGAAGTTTTAAAGAAGAGAGAAACAAAAAAGGACATTTAAGCAAACAATCAGAAAGAGATAATTGAAATTTCTAGGATATATAATCAGGAAATAGAGAATTTAACAGAAAATGCTGACTCCAAAATGATAATAAGGAATCCGGAAATAACCTACTTAAACTACCTTGCGTAAATGTATGAAACAGTGATTGAGAGAGAGTAAGGTGATAAATATTAATTAGAACTAGGGTAGGGAGTTGTGGGAAGCTATGATCAGCTCAACTCTCCCAGTTTCTGGTTCACTACTTCTGTAGCCTGGTATTGAACTCACAACTCTTTGGGTCTAATCTAACCAACGCCTTTATCCACTGGGCCATGTGTTCTTGAGAAGAGTTGAGTTAAAGGAAAATAACTGAGACATTCAGAAGAGGCATGGCACGTGGAACTAAAAAAATCTATCCCACTGGACGAAATAAAGGGTTCGGTCAAAATTCCAATCAGCTGAAGAAGGTCGGAGCGTACAACGGCCGAAATGTTGTAATATGGCAATAAAGATGAGGATAACAGTCCGAAAAATATAAATAATTTAACCATTATAGTCAGTTTGGTCTTTGCTACACAAACCTGCAAGGTTTCGCCAGATAATACCCAGATTGTCAGTGGATTAGGTCAAGTCATGTCTTCCGCCGTTTCTAGAAGAAGAAAAAAGTAATGGTAAGAATTTTTGGTTACTATCTGCAATTTTTATTACATAATGACTGTTGTTGTGTTTGAGAAGAACTGCTGTTAATCTAATAAAATCGGGAAAGAAAACCTTATTTAGCTTTACGTGATTTATTTTGTTGTATTTATATGTGTGCTATTTGGTCTTTGGCAATTATAAGGAGATAGTTATGCAATGAGCGCTGTCAGTTGGCAGTTAGACGGAGCCAGTTTAACCTCGAATGTCTTATCACGCCGAAAACAACGGTTCATGTCTGATTACAGTATCGATCGAGCTTAAACTGGTGACCTCTTATGAATATCAACACATTAAACAAGTTATTATCGTGTGCCTAACTAAACAAAGCTTAATAAATAAAAATCGCCGATACTAATTATTCAAATACTACTACTACTACTTTTACTACTACTGCTAGCTAGATGATCTGTATAGCGTGACCAGTATCCATATACTGATTCTGCAAACCGGGTTCGAAGTTTAACTGACGTTTTTTTTTATCTTCACGTTATACTAATGCATTCTGGAAAGGCATGAAACCATTTTCCACCTGAACTGTGTTACAATCTTAGTGAAATGTCTTGTAACGGGCATGTCAGAAAAAAAAAAGAGTACTCGTTAAATTACTGATTACATGATTACTTGCCCACCAGTGAAGTGTGGCCACATAAAACTAATTCAACGATGAAGAGAGAGGAACAGGACAAGATGCAGAAAACATTTGAGGTTAGAACACGTGACAAAGCTCAAATCTAACTTGGTGATACAATGAAACTTGCTGTCGCATGATCCCGATTCACCAATTAAATCGTTTCACTTGTTAAATATTCAAATAACAACAAAAACGTGTCATTGAGAATTCCAAGGAGAATATCGGAGATTTGGGGACACATACTGCCACTTAATGAATAGCAATTGTGAATGGCACCCCACCACTATTACTACTACTACTAATAATAATAACAATAATAATAATAATAATAATAATAATAATAATAATAAGAAGAAGAAGAAGAAGAAGAAGAAGAAGAAGAAGAAGAAGAAGAAATTGATAAATGAACTCATGAAATCTCTTCTGTTTCCGTATTCTTCCAAATCATCGTTGCCTGTCCAACTGGACTCTTTGAAATTCAATGGATGTTGAAAACTAAGATTATCCATTATCTCATGACTCTGCGCTATTCCCACTCATAGCCTGTATCTTCTCATTATCTCCCTTATCCCTTTCAATACAGTTAAGACTATCTATTATTTCATGCCTGTTGTTCTCTCACTTTTTACCTTTATCTTCTCATGTTCTCTCCCTATCCATACCAATACAACTAAGACTCTCCATTATCTAATCGTTTTGTTTTGCTCTCACCATTTGCCTGTATCTTTTTATTCCTTCTCTTATCTCTTCCAATACAAGAAATTATTATTCTTTTATTATTCATAAAGAAATTTTATGGCTTACACTTCAATATTTAATTTATTTTCTTTTGATATTCAGTCAGTAAACTTATATATATATATATATATATCTTTGTTCCAACTTCATCCCTTGCTCTCTTCAATATATATATATATATATATATATATATATATATATATATATATATATATATATAATTTCTTTCATATTGTTTTCTTTGTTTTCTTCCATTTTTATTTCTTCCCAGCATTTTCCTCCTCATTTCCTATCCATTTTTTTTAACTCATTCTTTTTCATTTAATATTATGTGTTTTTTTTTTAATCCGAAAGCGTAATCGGTTCCAGCTTAGAAAGGCTATGAATTGGACAGATACTACACGCTGGTCCGATAGAGAAACGCATAATGTTCGTATACTCGAACGATTGGTGTAATAAGGTAAATGGCGAAAGTAAAAATGTTGTTGTTGTTGTTGTTGTTGTTGTTCTTCTTCTTCTTCTTCTTCTTCTTCTTCTTCTTCTTCTTCTTCTTCTTCCTCCTCCTCCTCCTCCTCCCCCTTCTCTATGCGCCGTGTCCTTTCTGGACGTTAGCTATCATGGCGTTGTAGCTCTTAACACATTTGATCTGTTTCCCTATATCTTCTAAACTTTATGCTCCTATCCATTTTTACTCAAGCTCGTCAGGTAGATTTTACAGTGTTCTACTTTGTCTCTCATGCCTTCAAGCTGTCCTGTGCCTTTCAAATTTGCCAAACCCCTAAAATTTCAACTCTGTTTCTATTTTCTCTAAAACTTCTGTAGAACCACATTTCTCTTGCTTCAAGTTTCTTTTTCATAAATGAGAAGGTTGTCCAGCAATCACTGTCATATCAAAGGACGGATATCACATAAGATTTCAGTCATTTTTTTCCTTGTTTCTAAAGATTTTTTTTTTCTTAATACTTTGCTTAGCTTTTGGAAGGAATGTTTCGCTATTCAAATATTGTAAATGATAATTCCTGAATTTAAATAAAATAATTATCATAAAGATATAATTTCGAAAAAAAAAAATGAAGACAGATTGTTTTAGTAATTTTTTTCAATTCATTCTCATGTTTCCATATTTCTTTTTCACCTTCAGTCTTGGCGTATATAGATGGGTGGGACGAGAAAAGTACAGGCTGTCCCAGAATTAATTATTTATTTCACGGAATTCGGATAGATTTTTTTTAAAAACTCACTTTTATTTCTGTTCATCATATAGGAGAAGTTTATAAATTTCTAATTTTGTTTATAACTTTATATTTTTTTCAAATTTTTTTCAAATTTTATTTTCATTCCTTTCTAGGACCGTATTAATAATGAATACACAAAAACGCATCTTTTTTGACCCCCTCTTTCGATAGGGTTTCATAAAAACAAAGGTTTATCGCTAAAATGGTGTTCTGAGCTTAAAGAACGCATTCAGTTAGCAGTTGAGGAGATAAATCCTTCAAAATGGGTTTCGCAACACAAAGAATCGATTTGAAATCCTTACAAGAATACAAACGGAGCAGATTTTGGAAATATTCAATTAAATTTATAACGTAAGATTTATTGATCGATTTTTTAAGAATTGTATCAGTTTAAAAAAAAATGTCCGATTTCAATGAAATAGTTAATTCTAGGACACCCTGTATAAAGACGGTGTGACCAGCAAAGTTAGTATGAAAAAATTTGTGAATATTGTCTCAGGTCTCTGGCGTCCTGTGTATCATCGCAACATTTCTAAGAGTTAATGTATTTGTTGATATTGAATGACTGTTTTTCTCTGAGAACTTCCAGAGGAATTATTAGGTTGGTGCAAAAATAATGACGTAATAATGTCGTTTTTTGACGTAACGTCAAAAAACGACATTATTACGTCATTATTTTTGCACCAACCTAATACTTTTAGCTTTTAATAGTTAATAAAGGTTTTTTAATTATTCTCATCTCCTTTGCTGTTTTGAAAGATACTGTAAGAAGTATATATATATATATGAAGAAAAATATACGGGAAAAAACAAACAAAAATCCTTATATGCAATAATGCTGCTTTAATGTTAATATGTCGACGTCGGACGTTTCGGTCAATAAACCATCTTCAGGACATATTCAATATAAAATAAAAAATATAAATAACATTATCAAACTTAACATGACAAAGACATATCCAAACAGATAACTAAAAGTTTTATGCGATCAGCGTTTCGTTTTAAACATGGTCACGTTGTCACCACGTTTGCGACGCTGTGAAAACGTATTCCTAAATTTGAATATTATGAAAGAAAAATGAAAGAAATTCTATTTGATCTAAAATTTATATGTACGCTTGTCGAGCCCACATATTTTAAGTCACAGTTTTTGTATGAGATTTGGTAGATGCAAGCATCGGATGTAATATGTTGTTTGCTGGTGCTATTAAATCCAAGTAGAGTTTGAAATATATGAAGATGATTTCAGAATATGAGATAAGCCCGATGGAGACGATTTTCACATATAAACAGTTAGATAAGAAATCCTTTCTGTTCATATAGGAATGTGCGGAGATCAATAGATTCCTGTATTTTCGGATAAGCTTGAAGTCTTGCATGTTATAAAATGAATTCAGGTTTGTATATGTCGACGTCGGACGTTTCGGTCAATAAACCATCTTCAGGACATATTCAATATAAAATATAAAATATAAATAGTTTGATAATGTTATTTATATTTTATATTTTATATATATCTTCATACTGTCGGATCTATATCCATATATTTGCTTACATATATATATATATATATATATATATATATATATATATATATATATATATATACCAGAGTTTATTTTGTTCCTTTGTTGTTAATCACAATGAATATAAACTGAAACTGATATTAATACAATAATTAACAGAGGAATTTTCAATAAATTAACATTTTAATTTATCAAAATGATTATATACTCCTCTAAATTATTACAATGTTCAATTATCATTATTGTATAAAATATTCTAATAAATAATTCATAATTATTATTCAATAATGAAAATGATTTCTGTCTGAAAATTATTTAAATCTTCATTTCGTGAAAAAGTCGTTGGAGCATGAAGAAACTTTGCAACCAATAAGAAGGTACGTTATTGCGCATTGTGTACTGCATGTCAGTCGCACTTACAATGACCAGTTTTTTCCAATTTTAATATTATTCTGGTTTATTAGCGCTTACTTACTCAGTTCAGGTTTGGCTGTCAATGCATTCTGGTTTTGCTCAAAGCTAATGTAGAATGTGACTTAATCGAGATGACACCAGAATTTCCTTAGCTTTCAGTGTAATGTCGAGATGCATCAAAGGGTTGAACTAAGAGATAACCTCCTCGCTATCAAGTGCAGATACGGGCCTCATAGGATATCAGTAACTGACACCGACAGGTAAACGTGGTCAACGCAAGGATGTGCGTGCGTACGAAAAAACTTATGATAGGCACCACAAAGGAAATGTCCCTTGCATTGGCACGAGAGTGTAGAGCCCACGTTTAGAGAAGGTCGCCAAAAAACACTTTTACGACGATCACAAAGTCTGCAGTGGAGGAACCTGTAATGTTATGTATGACAGATCATGTCTTTTCTTTTTAATTTTTAGTATATGACGATAATGTCACACTAAAAACTATGTTGAAAAAGCATGGTGGAGATTAAAGAGACCACTATAATGCAGTTGATATAAATAAATACATGCACGATTACTAAAAATGAAATAAAGCCAAACTAGAATTATTTTCTTTTCGAAGCTGACAATAAATATAAAACTTAGCTTCATGATAATATCATTGTTGTACCACTGAGGCTGTGATGTGGTTAAAAATTAATTCTAAGCAGGAAACTGGTTCAGCCCAAAATGAAATATAAATTGAAAGATAGAGAGAATAGAAGATATTTCCCTGGTAATGTGGAAGTGAAGAAAGGGCCATTTGGGTTGCCTCACCTCTACAAAAATCTGGCATGTGGGTAAAGCAAATTGGAAAATGGTTTTATCTTTTTCTTGACGAAATTAGAAAACCACATGTTATTGGTGAAAAGAAAAGCAGGCGAGAATTATATTTTCGTTGGCGAAAACGAATTGAGAAATAAAAACAGAGAATGAATTCGCAGCTTAGGATTATGAAAATCGATCCGTCATAACAGGCATGTGACCGGGTGTAGGCGGTGGAGAAAGGTGTTATATTGTGATCAAATAATTATTTTATTTTATTTTATATGTCCCCGTAACATGTCAGTAACAAGATCGTAGTCAATAAAACTGAGGACGGAAATTGGAATTAGTGTGTTGAGTTCAAATTCCTGCCGAGGCAGTTACGTTTACTTTCACAAAGAACCCTGGGAAATGTATGAATGCATTTTTTCTCCCAGACCCAAGGGTAGAGGTTGATAGCATAGGAGACTAGATTCTCTAGTCTCTGGTAGCAACGACCATAAGAGGCCAATTAGAAATTTAAAACCCGCTTGAAGAGTGATATACTCCTTAAGGCTATCTTGCTCTAGACACACAGATTTTGCTACAACTGTAGTATATGCGGTACTTCGATTACCTTAATGGATTGCGGGAGTCGTGACATAATATATCGTCAAACTTAATTCCACCTCTTTTTATCGTTTTAAAATAACAAGCTGAGAAAACTAATTGATCTTACAAAAATCAAAGATGAGACAACTACTTTTGCAATCATTCCTATCACTGATGACCTTAATGACATCAGTTTGGACAGCCGTGAGCCAAAATTGTTTTTCGTCAAACAAGTGATATTAAAAATGAAAAAAATAATTATTTTAGGTTAAGACAAAGTCGTATCTTAAAGAAGATAGCGGTAGGTATTCTTGTTTGAAAGTACAAAAATAATTTTCAGGATCAAGTGATTAAAGAAAGGAATTCTAGTCTCTGGCATTGACTCAATTATTTAGTCTCTCTTCCCAGCTAGTATATATCTTTGGCCAGATATCTGTTACCAACACGCCAAAATCGAAGAGATTAATTTTCTTTAGTGTTTTTTATGGAATTTTCACTTAATTAAGATTTTCAGTTATCAGTTCTCCGACGTCAATCAAAATTTTAATTTGGTGTTTATAAATTCAAGTGTTTTCTTGAAGCAATGCAAAGGTCGTGGATAACATTAATGATTGTGTTCGACTATCTCAGCTTTATATTCATGTTGTATCAAAAGTAATTTGGGTGTTTTAATAAACTGTATATTATTATCCTTATGTAATGCTATGTATAGTATTTCGATGGCTGGCATTCGGGTTCACAAGCATGTTTCTTTTTAAAATAATGCATAATTATTGACAACTTCTCGGCTTTATTTCATGGGAAGAGTTATCTTTTTAAAACGCTTAAACCATTTTGGGGCATTATGTTCAGGTATTTTAGATCTTCCCCAAACTAGGTAACCATTACGTAACTCTGTAAAGAATGAAATACTTTTGATGCCTCATCTTATATAAGTGTCTCCCAAACATTTTCGTTTTTTCTGGGCCGCCTTTTCAGAATTAAAATTGCTCGTAGCTCACCAAATTTTATAGAATTAAAAGTAAATTTAAAAATAAAAAAACACAGAAAGTGTCAAAGAAAGATAACTGCAAACTCTAAGTCAGAACATTATCATTGATAACTCTCTCCTCCAATTTGCGGACCCTAGTTAATATTTGATATAATGCAAAAATATCACAATGATAAAAGCGGTCATTAATTATTTACAAACATTTATACTGGGACTCATGCATGCAATTACAAGTAATCGATAATAATATTTTAAATTTTGATATCATATTTATTTTTGGCATATGAATTTTTTGAAACTGTTTCTTTGTTTGTCTTTCAATCATTCCGCCTCACCTGCTATCTTCTTCCGCCTCACCTGCTATCCTATTCCGCCTCACCTGCTATCTTCTTCTACCGCACCTATGAGGTGCACGCATCATTTGGGAACCACGGTCTTATATAATAAAAATGATAACAATATTGTCGACGTAGATTGTCGTTAGATAGATTAACAGCTGAACTATAGTTTTGTAAAATAATAAATATGTATTTGATAAATAATACATTGTTATTTCAGAATATGTAATATCCAAGTGGTCAAGATTATACACACGTAATAATAGAAGCATTAGAAACAGTGTCAGCGATTTTTCCCATTAGATGAAAGCATCACATTTACCAGTGAGATTTTATGTCATAGAAAGACTGTTTGCTTGTCGGAGAACGAGCATTCAGAATAATATTGGATACCTAAGGCTGCGTGATACAGTTTGATATCCAATAAGTGCAAAACCTGTTAATAACATTCAATAAGCTGTGCAAAAAGGCAAATAATAATAATAATAATAGGACCTGTTACAATTCTATGGGATTACACAATTCACACTAACAGAACAATCAAGGCCAACCGCCCAGATATTGTTATTAAAGACCACAAACAAAAACGGTGCCTCCTTATTGATATGGCAGTCCCTGCTGAGTGCAATGTATCTTTGAAGATATTCAAAAAGCTATCAAAATACAAGGACCTTGAAATAGAAATCTCGAAAATGTGGCATATGGGATCATCAACAATCCCTGTTGTAGTTGGAGCCCTAGGACTGGTTGGAAAAGATTGCAGTAGACTAATTGAAGGGATTCCTGGAAGTCCATGCCTCAAGGAGATACAAAAAATGTTCTGACAAGTACAGCCCACACTTTACGAAGGGCTTTATCTATGTAATTTTTTTTTTTTTTTTTTTTTTGTCAGTGGAAAGTGTCATGATGCCATTTCTAACCTTAGGTCCCTGGGCGGGACCCGGAAAGAAATGTGTAAACGCCAGAAATCAAAGGAAATAAAAAATAATAATAACCATAATAATAAAGACAGCCAAGAAGTCCAAAATGGAATTTCATGTAGGTGAAGAAATAGCAGTTACGGGAAGAGGACCTGTATCAATTTTATAGGCCTTCACAATGCTCACAGGCAGAACAATGAAAGCTAATCGGCGAGACATCAGGATCAAAAACCACAAAAACAGAATGTGCTTTCTTACTGACATGGCCTGTAGACTGTAATGAATCTTTGAAGATCTTCAAAAAAACTATCAAAGTACAAGGACCTTGAAATGGAAATCTCAAAAATGTGGCAAATGAGGACATCAATAATGTCAGTTGTAGTTGGATTGACTGGAAAAGGTTCCAATGGATCCATAGGGATTTCTGGTAGCGCAAATCTTCAAGAAATACAGAAAAATTGTACTCACAAGTACAGCCCAGATCTTTCGAAGTGCTTTATCCCTTTAAAATATGTCTGATCTTATGACTTTTTTTATTTTTTTTATTTTTTGTCATGACCATAGGTCTCTGGCTGAGTATACAGTAGAAATCAAAGGAAATAATAATAATAATAATAATAATAATAATAATAATAATAATAATAATAATAATAATAATGCCATCTCTGTGAATCTCTTGAAAGGAAATCTGGGCGGGTTCGAATGAATGTTGGGGCCAGGGTTGGGCACAGCATGTTTCGATTGGAAAGCCAGGCTCCTACCGGTAGTTATATATATATATATATGTGTGTGTGTGTGTGTGTGTGTGTGTGTGTGTGTAGAAATGCAAAATCTATTGTATTTTACTTTTTTTTTTGTTTTGTTTTATGAATCCTATAGTCACTATTCCACTAACTCGTCGTGCCGGGGTGTCAGGGGTGGGGGATCTACCCACTAAAATTTCATTATTATCTACTCTCATTGGTGTCGTACATTTTAGCCTCTGCTCGATTCCAATCTGTGTTCACCTTTCAACATGTAACCATTTTTTTTCTTTTTTTTTTTTTTTTTTGGACTTCATTTCAACTTTTCTTTTAATTTAATTTTTTTATTAATATTTTTTGTTTATTGATTTATTTTTATTTTTTCCACACTTCCAGTGGATTCGATACTGTAGCCCATTCCTGGATCTTTAAATTTTTAAATATATACACCGTCATCATAAATGGAGTTTCTAAGTCTGGTGAAATAAACATTAACAGAGGAATATTTCAAGTTGAGTCTTTGT
Source organism: Acanthosepion lycidas (assembly GCA_963932145.1). Lineage (NCBI taxonomy): Eukaryota > Metazoa > Mollusca > Cephalopoda > Sepiida > Sepiidae > Acanthosepion > Acanthosepion lycidas. Next base: position 57,299,658 of record OZ010614.1, on the reverse strand, counting down.
CTCCCTTATTATTAGGTTGGTGCAAAAATAATGACGTAATAATGTCGTTTTTTGACGTTAAAAAATACGTCAAAAACGACATCATTACGTCATTATTTTTGCACCAACCTAATATTTTGTATATTCCTAATAACATTAACCAGCGAACTTAAGCCATCTGTTTGAAATAAATGACTTAAAGTTGTATGCTAAGAATTGTAAATGAAATTGAAGGAATTCATCATGAAAAATGAAAAAAATAAGCGAAAAAGAAGGGGGCAACTTATATTAAGAACTGAATTGACTTATGGTATTAATAGCCTTGTCGTCACAGTGGCTCAATATAGTTTCAACATTTCAAACTGGACTCTAAATGATATCAGACGAATGGAGTCAAAGATAAGAATGCTTCTTTCTAAGCATAACATGGATCCCCCCCCGTAAAGAAGGTGGAAGAGGTCTTTTCAGCTAGAACTGTCATGCAAGACAACAGCTATTGTTTTACTACTATACATAGAAAACAACAAAGAACAGGATGATATAATTAGTCAAACAAAACGAAAAAATATTCAATCATGAAAGAAGGTTGTAAATACGAACGAGATTTATATTTAGTAGATTCTTTAGAAAACCAAAACAGAACCTAAGAACCAAATGTTGCAGCAAAAATTATGAAAAAAAAAAGCCAAGGATAAAACTCTTGAAGAGATGAAACAACGCTAACATGACAAAAACTCTGTGTAGTCAATATCCAGAACGAGGCTAATAAAGCCCATGTTAATAAGAGTCTTTTTACTAGAAACTTTCAGGCAAACATGAAATATAATTGTGTGGATCCAAAATATAGGTTCTGTGACAAATATCAAGAAAATATAAACCATCTAATCTTAGAATGTTCTATACTTGTTCCAAATAAATATAAAAATTTTCACGATGAAGTGGGGCAATATTTACACTGGACAATGTGTAAACACTTTAGAAAAGATGTTATTAAAAACTGGTATGAATATCACCCAATACCGGTTAGAGAAATAGAGGACATCACAATTCTACGAGATTACACAATTTTACAAACCGGAAGATTCAAGTAAAAAGTCTCGACATAATTGCCATAAACGTAAAAGGAAAAAATTGCCTACTAATTGATATGACTTGTTCAGCGTGTTGTAACATATGAAAGAAGGAATTTGGAAAAATATCGAAGTATAAATATCTGGAAATCGTAATTGAAATAAATGTGGAAATTAAAAACAGGGATAGTACCAAAGTAGAAGCTCTTGGAATGATAAAAAGGAACTCAACACAATGAAAAAATCCCTGGAAATAGGACAAATACAAAAAAGTGCATTGATAAATAGAACCCACACACTATGAAGAACTTTCTCCATGTAACGCTAATGATGTTATGGGAAGTAGAAATAAGAGCACAGCATTTTTATAAAAACGATCAGTGGCAGTCATTTCTGATCTTAGGTCTCTGGTTGGGATCCGGAAGGAAATGTGTATAGAACAGAAATCAAAAGAAATAACAACAATAATAATAACGCATTTTGTCTAACCATAGTGAATCTTTGTCGGTATATATATATATATATATATATATATATATATATATATATATATATATATATATCATACATACACTCTCACTAAATGTTATTTTTTTATTTCCGGAGTTGTTTTTTCTGTTTTCTTTTTGAATTTGTAGGTCTGATGAATTGGATCGTATTTACGATTCCAATGGAATAAATTATGACCATGGAATTTTAGTGTTTAAGCCTTTTTATTATATCCTTACTCTGTCCCGAACATTGAGTTCTACCTGGATTCTATCCTCTTGGATTTATTTTTTATACATATATATATGTATTTGTATGTATATATATATATATATATATATATATATATATATATATATATATATATTAGATATATGATTGCATATGTATGTGTATATTTACCACTAATATTATCTATCTATCTATCTATCTATCTATCTATCTATATATATATATATATATATATATATATATATATATATATATATATATATCAATACTTAGGGAATAGACGCCAAAACGAACGAGAAAGCTTCACACTTGCCATCGTATGCATCATCCTAAGGCTGATGTTGATCGAGGGACGCAGAGGATTAGTTCAACTAGAACTGTCTTACAAAACTACAACAAGATACCTGATAACTCCAGATCTACAGAAGGTCTGTGTCAAAGAAACTTTATTCAGTAATAAAGGAAGCCAGCAAATTCAAAATAGCGTTTCAAGTGACGGAAGAAATGCAAGTAAAACACAATGCACCTACTGCAACTGTAAAAACCTTACAAAATGTAAGCAAAGGCAAATGTAATCGACCAGATAGAGAAATGAAGGCAGAATGAAACCTCTTCTGAGTCTATATTCTGTCCGTACCAATGTAGATGATGTAGACAAAACCCTTACCCATCACTGGCTACGTTTCAAAAAATATAAAAATACGAAAATTGAAATAAAAAAAAGTGACACATGAGGATATCTATAACTCCAGATGAGTGGAAAATATACCAATGGACACATTGAAGAGATTCTTCGTAACCCATGCCTTCAAGAAATGCCAAAAAAATTGTCAGTCATGTGCTATACGTGGTACACGCTTAAGCGATCATGTATCTTTCGATACATGTCTAACGAGCTAAGTTTTCCGCAGTACGTTGCCATTTCTTTCTGCGTTAGACCAGCTGCCAGCCAAGGCTATAGAACCCGGTCTTTCCTGCTATTATACCCAGAGCTAGAGGGAGAAGAGAAGGATTCATACCTTTCCCAAGGTATTAGCATGTAAGTGAATGCAATGGATTCGACTGGAATTTGAACTCTGCTCTCCGATTCCTCAATCCGTGCCGCTATCCATTACTCCACCATGCCTCTTTTTGTACTCACATTTAAGCCTACATCTTTCGAAGGGTTTTATCTATGTAACATATGTGAACTTAGAGGTGTGTGTGTGTGTGTGTGTTTTCCTCAAAATATGCTAAATGGAAAATGTTATGTTGCCATTTCTGACCTTAGGTCTCTGGCTGGGACCCGGAAAGAAATGAGTACTGATCAGAAATCAAATAATAATAATAATAATAATAATAATAATAATAATAATAATAATAATAATAATAATAAATCATAGCCAATACTCTGCTCGTACCAAACAAGCTGGCGTAGACAAAACCCGTACCCATCAGTGGCTACGTAGTGCAGGGTTGAAACCTGAAACTGAAGGTTTTATCCTTGCTGCGCAGGACCAATGCTTGCTAACTAGGAATTATCAAGCACATATACTAAAATATTGTGTCAGCCCAAAATGCAGATTCTGTGATAAATATCCAGAAACGATTGATCATCTTGTATCAGGTTGCACGATGTTGGCACCCACTGAATATAAAACCCGACATGAGAGAGTCGGCCAATATCTGCACAGGAAAATCTGCAACTTCTACGGGAAGGAAACTGAAAGAAACTGGTATGAACACCACCCAGACCCGGTTACGGAGATAGGACCTGTTACAATTCTATGGGACTACACAATTCACACTGACAGAACAATCAAGGCCAACCGACCAGATATTGTTATTAAAGACCACAAACAAAAACAGTGCCTCCTTATTGATATGGCAGTCCCTGCTGACTGCAATGTATCTTTGAAGATATTCAAAAAGCTGTCAAAATACAAGGACCTTGAAATAGAAATCTCGAAAATGTGGCATATGGGAACATCAACAATCCCTGTTGTAGTTGGAGCCCTAGGACTGGTTGGAAAAGATTGCAGTAGACTAATTGGAAGTCCATGCCTCAAAGAAATACAAAAAAAAAAAAACGTTCTGACAAGTACAGCCCACACTTTACGAAGGGCTTTATCTATGTAATTTTTTTTTTTTTTTTTTGTCAGTGGAAAGTGTCATGATGCCATTTCTAACCTTAGGTCTCTGGGCGGGACCCGGAAAGAAATATGTGTACGCCAGAAATCAAAGAAAATAAAAATAATAATAATCTAGTAGAAATATACGTAGACCTTTGATGATTATGTGAAATAAGATTTTGGATTAAAAAAAAACGAAAATACTTTTGATACAGCCCGATATCTGATGGACTTGAAACTAAGTAAAATTTGTAAGGATTAATTGATTGCATCTAATTGTAGCGTTTATTCCGTGTCTTCTTTTTTTTTTTTTTTTTTTTTGCTTATCTGTCCTAGTGATTGTCTATTCTATTAGAAATCGGCGTATTTCTTTCCTCTTTGGTTTTATTTGGACATCTCTCTCTCTCTCTCTCTCTCTCTCTCTCTCTCTCTCTTTCCAACCGGACAAAGTAAACAAATATAAATGTTCATTACTCAATTTAGTATTTCATTGCATTCCAATTAATTAGCACAGTTTATTTCATTATTTTTTTATTGATCAATATTAGCAATTAACAACAGTATTACAAGCATACTACCCATAAAAAACAACCAGATTATTTACGTGTCGATTGATACTTCCGATATATTTGTACTCTTCTTTCATTTATGTACCGTGTCCCTTCAGGACGTAGGTGATCATGACTCTCCTCATCTTCCTGTCTCTAGTCGCTCTTAATAAGTTTTACTTGTTATTATTTCTTCTAAATCCTCTTCTGCCAACCATTTGCTGAAGCCCTTCAAATATGTTACGCGCTGCTTTCCTCTGACCCTGTTTCTCTCAATCTGTCTTGTGAGTATCAGATTTTCCAAGCCCTCCGTCCTTATTACGTACCCCAGAAATTTCAACTTCTTCTTCCTGATGTCAAGTTTCCTTTTTGTTTCTATTCTCTCCAAAAACATTCTCGTTGCACATAGTATCCTCAACATCCTTCTGTAGAACTACCGTGTGTTAAAAGGCCGATCTTCTACTTTATCTAGGATCAGTTTTGTATCTGTGCGTTTTCTGTAAAAAGTTACACTCTCCACACACACATATACAAGTTTTATTATCTGCTAGGAAACAAAAAAGGCTTATACGATATTTAATTCGGAAATAAAATCTTTATCATAACTATTTGATTTAATTATGATAGAAAAATATAGATTTATAAATCTTATGTCAAAACTTTATCGAAAATATTCAACATTTGTTCCGTTTGTGCCTGCAATTTTCAAATCTATTAGGTTGGTGCAAAAATAATGACGTAATAATGACGTTTTTTGACGTTAAAAAATAGGTCAAAAAACGATATTATTACGTCATTATTTTTGCACCGACCTAATATGTTTCGCGTTGCAAAAGATATATTGAAGCGTTTCAAGAATTATCTCCTCCTGATCTGCTAATTCAATGCGGCTAAACTATTGATCTTTTGATGATCAACCTTTATGTTGATGAAACCAAATGCAAGGAAATCCCAGCCGCTCGAGGTGGGGGTGGGCAATAAAAATGTCTATTCATTATTAATAGGGTTCTAATGGGAATGAATATATATATATATATATATATATATATATATATATATATATATATATATATATATATAAACAAAATTAAAAATTTATACACTTCTTTTATATTAAACATGATGAACAGAAATAAATGTGAGTTTTTAAAAAAATCTATCCGAATTCCCTGAAATAAATAATTAATTCTGGGACAGCCTGTACTTTTCTCGTCCTACCCATCTATATACCCCATGACTTAAGGAGAACAAGAAATGAACCGTGAGAATGAATTTTTTTTTTTTTTCTTTTTCGAAATTATATCGCTATGATGATTTTTTATTTATATTAAGGAATTCCAATTATTGGAATAGCGAAATATTCCTTCCAAAAAGCTAAGAAACAAAGAAAAAAAATCTTTTGAATCAAGGAAAAGAGTACTGAAATCTTATATAATATCGGTCAACCGATATGTCAGTGAATGCTGGACAATCTTTCCTCACAGATGAAAAAGAAACTTGAAGCAATAGAAATTAAAAAAAAAAAAAAAAATGGGAAAAGATTTCTTTTTTTTTTTTTTTGCATCAGAAACTGCCGATCTCTCATAACAAAATGGCCCATAACTGCGCCCTGGAAACTCTTCAGACGCAGATCCATGCTTTCTGGAGTACGACAGTTGACATACTATTTTGTGGAACAGACTCCAGAGTGGATACTTTCTTTCAATCACATAACATATCTCATGTATCACTTTAACAGTTACCATTTAGTGTGTTTCGAGACTTGCGTTAGGGGAACTTTAGAGTTAATACAAATTCATGAGCTCCATTACAGTTGCAATCGGTCCATGTTGCATAAAGTTGACTTGAGGAGCATTTTTCCCACTTCGTCGAATGATTTTTGGCCCTCCTCCCATGATTTTGGCACATCAATTGTATGATTGAAGAACTCATCTCTATTTCATGTGGAATAGATATTATTATTATTATTATTATTATTATTATTATTATTATTATTATTATTATTTTCTTTTATTTCTGTTGCATACACATTTTGTTCCTAAGGTCAGAAATAGCTTTATGACATTATCTACTGATCAAAACAAAACAAAAAAAAAACTAAGGTCACATACATTTCACATAGGTAATGTTCTTCGTAATGTGTGAGCTGTACTTGTGATTATAATATTTTGTATTTCTTTAAGGCATGGGCTGCCAGGAATCCCTTCAATGAGTCTATCTGACCCTTTTCCAATAAATCCGAGGACTCCAACTACAACTGGAATTAGTGATGTCCTCATGTGCCACATTTTTTAGATTCCCACTTCAAGATCCTTGTACTTTAATAGTTTTTTGGAAATCTTCGACTGCCATGTCAATAAGAAAGTAGATTCTATTTTTGTTGTCTTTGATCACGATGTCTGTCCGATTAGATTTAACTATCTTGTTTGTGTTGATTGTAAAATCCCATAAACCTGTTACAAGTCCTATCTCTTAAACCGGGTCTGGGTGATGTTTATACCAGTTTCTTTCAGTTTCCTTTCCGTAAAAGTGGCATATTTTCCGGTTCAGATATTGGCCCACTCTATAATGTCGAGTTTTATATTCAGTTGGTGTTTTCACTGTTTTAGTAAGTATTGGTCCTGTACAGCAAGAATAAAACCTTTCAGCTTTTAACCCTGCACTACGTAACCACTGATGGTTACGTGATTTGTCTACATCAACCTGTTTGATATGGGCAAAGTATTGATCATTTCTGCGTTTGGTATATTGCCTTTGCTTTTGTTTTCTTTTTTACGTTCTTTGACGCTGCAGTCGGTGTATTAGGGTTTATTTGCACATCTTCACCCAATTGAAATTCCCTTTTGAAATGGATGGCTTCCTATATTATTGAATAAAGTTTTGTATTTCTTTCATGTTCTTTGACACTGGTTATCATTCAGTCTTCTGTAGTTTCCAGTTTATCTTAGAAGACCGACTGTTGTGATTTTGTAAGGCAGTTCTAGTTGAACTAATCCTCTGCCTCCTTCGTATATGGACGCTCACTGATGATTAACATCAGCATTATTATTATTATTATTATTATTATTTATGGGCTTATCAAAAGTCTACTGATCATGACTGCAGAGTTTCATTAAATCTCCAGTACCATTCTGAGTATCTTTACAGATCTAAGTACAGCCACTTCTATTTTTCAATGCATCTAATCTCTGCGTCTAGTATGATAGGCACAACCTTGACTTTTATATTCAATGTCTTTCACAGCTCCTGGTATTTGCCGATTCCTTGGTCTTCTTCACTTTTAATCTGTTGCTCGCTGATATAACCACACCCATGGTTTCTTACTTGAATGGTTGGTTGGACTCACAGGATATTTTATGTTTTTTTTATTTCCAGGACAATCACTGGTTTGTACTGATAAATTGTGTTTTGGCATAAGATTGCAGTATTCAAAGCAGTAATAAACATTCAATATAAAACTCTGGCACCATCAGATTTCTGCCTTGATGTGAGATTAAGAAATCAAAGAATTAAAGGATTAATGGCAGCAGTCTTCGAGACTGTACAAAGAAATCAATAAAAATAGAACATATTTAATCGATTTATTTATTTATTCATTGCGCATTTGAAATCTTTGTGAAGTTCCAATTATTTGCATATTTTTAATATTTCTTTCATCTGTTGACGCCAAAATATCAAATTTTATTGACAAAAAACAGTTTGCAACATATCACAGTTTTTTTTTGTTTTTTTTTATTAATTCTTTTTTAATTTCTGTCTGAATTTTCCTGGAATTATCATTATTTTCATTCTTTTACCCTTCAGTCTTCTTCTGATCTCTTAACCATTAGGGAATTTCGAACGAAGTCTTTTCTTTAATCTACAGTAGTAGATTAGTCTCTTTCCATCTTCCCTTTCTAGAGATATTCAATCTTATCCCATTTTAGCACCGTTCAGTTATTTCCACACCCTGTGTCGAATGACATTAAGTTTGTATTTCTCGACCCGGGGACTATGCCACTAAATCCCTAAACCGACGCTTTAATCAATTAAGAAAGAAAGAAAGAAAGAAAGAAAGAAAGAAAGTGTTATAGTGGAACACACCTATTCTATAGTTAATAGACTCTCCCATCTATAGTAGGAGTAGTAGGAGTCACTCAGGGAGTTGGTCAGTCAGTCGATCGACCGGCTGATCGGTTGAACTCTCTGCCTTCGGGCTGGGAGGAACCCGAAAGAGGCTACGTCGAAGGGCGGACTCTCTTTCGGGGAGGTAAACCGACCCTGAACCCGTTTATACGGCATATTTTTGGTCGAGCCCACAGGCTCGGAGATCCCACGTTAAAAAGGCCTTGTGCCACATGACGCCCTCGTGGGGGGTGACTGAATATCGTTGGTCAGTCAGTCGATGTCGGACGACCGTTAGTCGGATATTAAAGTATCAGCCACCACAACTAGATTGCTGCGTCATTACCTATTATATCAAGTTCCTAACGTTTTGTACGTCGAACCTATTTTAGGACCGACTTAGTACAAATAAAAGCCTCCACTGTGAAACCCCTCCATAACAGAAAGAAAGAAAAGAGAAAAGGCGGCAGAAGCAGTCAAGTGTGACAGTAGCAAGAAGCACGTAATAAGAAAATTAGATTTAAGATTTTCAAGTTCGAATTTCAGGATTGTCCTGGTGGTAATAACTTGTTGAAAGCGTTGATTCGTGCCTTTTGTGAAATAATTCCACAATTCGCTCAGTGAGTATTTTCTAGACTCAATTCCGTCAATTACATGATTCTATATGACGCTTGCGAATTTCGAACTCACTCATTTAGTCTATAACATTCTTTTGCTCTACAGTAGGAACATTCCCCAGGTGTGGAAGGCCATTGGTTATGGAACTCTTCTGAGTAACTGATGATGATCGCTCTGATGTCTTCTGTCATTATGCAGCATCTCCCTTCAAGACTTGGATGATCATGGCTCTTCACAACATTTCTATCCATTGTAGCTGGAAACAATGTTTGTCTTATTACTGCCCTTCCCACTCCCTTTTCTGCTATTAATTTACATAAGCAATTTACGTAGGTTTACCTTGTCTTCTTTATCTTACATAAGTATCAACTTCTCCAAAGCCTCTTTTTTCATTGAGTTCCAGAAATTTCTGCTTTCCCTTTCTAAGGAAAAGGGTACCTTTTCATTCTATTTTCAGTTTTATCACTGGTTCGGGCAGTACAGACATAGATACAATTATATATATATATATATATATATATATATATATATATTGTACGTTATATTTATAGATACAAATATTAAAGTAAGTGTTCTGTTAATAATAAACAGGATTAACAACATTTACCGGCCTGAATGCCCGAGAAATTACATAGAAAATATGCGTCGTCCGATAGGAATCGAACCTGTATCCTACACGGAACCATGTAGCTACAGAGGATGCGTATGATTATCAAGATCAAATTACTGTTTTTAAACGACAAATTTCCTGTGATTTTTCTCGAACGCTCATATCTGCTATATATCAGTCTATATGACGGTTGAGTTACTCACTTACTCATTTAATTGAGTTAATATATTCATCTTTGTTATTTTTGCACGTCGTTTCGGCAAATTCCCTTCCGACCTTCTTCAATATTTGCTGTAAATGTTGTTAATACTGTTTATTATAAACAGAGCATTTACTTAAATATTTGTATCTATAAAAAGAACGCATGAGCAGAAAATGTATTAAAATAATTGTTAGGCTTAGTCCACTTTCATAATATAGGATGTCATTTGTTTACGCTAAAATACGCTTCGAGCAGATATGAGTGTTCAAGAGAAATCAGGGGAATTTGTAGTTCTAAAAACGTTGTTTGACCTTTTAACGAACCTGTATATAACAAAGAAGCAAAAAAAAAACAAAAAAAACAACCAAAAACCCAACAGGATGCTAAATGGTAATAACTAGGTCCCTTTCCTTTCGTTTCTTCTTTAATCAAGTAGGAGGAGGAGCCACTGTTGCATAAGTCAGTGTTATTTCTTACATGCTTTTGCTTGTTTTTACAATATCATAAAGTCAGTTTACGAACCAGCAACAAATTTTACAAAACAATTGGCCTAGATTTTTCAAAGTTATCAAGGTTCAAATCTAAATAATGACAATTTTTAAATGGACATTCACGAACGTATAACCCGAAGAAAATGGACTTTTATTTTGGAAGGTTTAAATAAATAAATAAAACGGATTGAATGTAGTAAAAAAAAAAGAAACAAAGGAAATTCAATTTAAACTCTTGAGATTAACTTTAATAATATATCTTTCGTGAGGCCATGATAATAATGTTCTTTTCTTTTGGCCTTTTCCTCCATTAAAAAAAAAAAAAAAAAAGAAAGAGAAAATACAACTAAGAAGAAAATCTTATTGAAAGTAATTTAAAGATAAACTAATAACTTTTTTTTTCTTTTAGAACAACATGGATTCTAATGTCTTCTTCCGAATCCTTCCAAGAGTCATTCATTTATTCAAAACAGACTAGCATTACAGACACGTAATGAGAAATAAAAGCATTTTCGCTATAAAATTTGTAAATATCTTGAAGGTATTTTAGCAGACGAAGGAAAATTAGGCAGAGAAATCTGAAGACGCATTGGAATAGCCGAAGATAACTTGTAAAAATTAAACAAAGTATTAAGAAACAGAAAAATTTCATTAGAAAAGCAATGAAAAGAGTGCATTCAAATATTCCTGCTTTCTAATATTAATTCTGGCAACTTCCGCGGTGAAAAGAAGCGACTTAAAACAAGAGATGTGGTTCTACAGAAGGATGCTGAGAATAGTATGGACAGAACATATGAGCAATAGGGACATTTTAAGGAAAATGGAAACAAATAGTACACAATGAAGAAATAGTCTGTTATGGTCCGATTCCTTGTACCACGGTGATAGTCCAATGTAGAACCAATAAAGAAGAACTCGAACAGAGGTATGGAATGACACAGATATATTACAAACAGGAATATATACAGAGAAGTAGAAGTGTTAGTATGAACAATCAGGTTTAGTAGAGAGAACAATGTAGTCTCGACCAGTATCACTATTCCAATGTCTTGTAACTGTCTGAAACGCGACTCTGTTTCGGACTGCCTCTGACTCGACTCATGACTCAACTCCTTGCCTACTCCTGAGGCGCCGTATTTATTAAGTATGGAATAGTCCATTATTATTATTATGGGTAAGATCCCATAACATAGTGTCTGGAGAATTTGACACCCACGGGACAGATAGAAGGTAATTTCAGTGGTATCTGTTATTGAAAGTTCTCAAATGTTCTGTTTTCTGATATTTGGTAAAGTTCTTTGTGATGGTGAATAATTAGTCTACAAGATTCGATGAGGAATAATCCACTTTAAGAACAACATCACACATTCTCTTGAATCCATTTTTAACTATTGATCTGAGAAAACGGTTTTATATAGCTGATAGTTTAGACATTTCTAAACGTGTTGGACACTGTGCATGGCGTCCATATTGATGTCTACATCTGACAAGGCTATTTAAGAACATGACTCGAATTCGTAGGTTAATGTTTTAGTTTTGTAACATCTTGCTGTGTCAGACAAAACTTCTAATAGGGCAGACTTTATTTCTTATACTAAATTGATATACTTATATATACTTATATCCTATAAGTATATAAATTGGATACTCTTATAAGATATATACTTATATAAAGTATATCAATTGGATATACTTATATAAGTATATCCAATCCATTGGTTTCTTTTGGAGAGTGGGGGCGGACATAACTGGCCGGTGACTGATGAGTCCTTTACATCCTCTCCAGACCACAGCTCAATGGGCGTTGAATTGGATCAAAATAAAGAAATTTAATTAAAACCATGTTCGCAACGCAATATTACTTCTGACGTGAAACACACGTGGTTACCTTTCATTATACGTCATTAATAACAGTCGGTATGATTGCATTGTGTTTTGTTTAACGGTTAAAAGTAAACATATTTAGTGAACACGACGTTGGAATATCTGACATCCACTTGCATAAAAATCGTAGAGACTGACACGTTTACAACGGAAAACAATACCCTAGCCGGTGGCAAATTTGTTGATGTTGCTAAGGTTTGGAGGCACAGCCTTAGCCATCGAAAATGTGTTACCTCCCCTGCTGATAAGGTCAACGTATCAGACGTGCTTTCACACGTTGTGTGTAGAAAACAAATTGATTCATTTGCCGGGAT
>OZ010614.1:57252007-57282007 GCA_963932145.1 Acanthosepion lycidas | reverse complement strand
GAATAGAGTGACCTTACGTCCATAGTCAGTATAATAGCATTCTCTGTTTGTATGTGATTAATTTTATTCAGTAGATCTGTTGTGTCTCTGATGTAGGATTTTACTTCCTTAGCTAGCGGTTGTATGTAATGGTCTCTGTATTTGGAAATTTTTGTCGTGTGGCAGTTGAACGATGAAATGACCGGCCTTCCTGAGTTGTTGCTTTTGTGTATTTTAGGAAGGAGATAGAAACGAGCAGGTGTAATGTTTGTGGGTGTAAGTGCTGTGCATGTTTCCTTGTCGATTAGATTGTTGCGAAGCATTATGTTTAGTGAGCTAGTTAATTCTTTTTGGTATTCTGGAAGGGGATCTGTAGGTATGCTTTTATAGGTTTCTTTGTCGGCTAGCTGTTTGTTGGCCTCTTTAATGTATTCTTCGATTCCTCAGATCACTGTCGCACCCCCTTTGTCAGCCTGTGTTATGGTTAGGTCATCCCTATGTGTCAGCGTATCGAGGGCTATACGTTCCCCTTCAGTAATATTGTCACGTGTCAGCTTACGTGCTGTTGTTTTCTTTATGTCATTTGCTACGGCTAGTTCAAATGTCTGTATAGTAATGTCTGTGTTTTGTGGGGTGTAGGTAGTGTCCTTCTCTTTTAATGTCTCAAGTATGGAAGGTGTGTGATCGTTTTCCCCACAGTGGGCTGTAAACCGTATTCTTCTGAAGAAGGATTTCAGGTCTTTTGCCAAGGTGTCTTTATCAAACCTTAGGGGACTAGGGCAAAAGCTTAGTCCTTTATTTAATACCCTGAATGTATTGAGTGAAAATATATTGTTACTCAAATTTATAACTCACCCGTATGGGCCATATATATATATATATATATATATATATATATATATATATATATATATATAATTATTTATTTAAAAAATATGATTCCAACACGCTACATAAGAGTTCTCATGTTTCAAAACAAGAGCCGAAAACTTCAATATAATTATTTGAATTAAATTGAATTAAAGTAAGCTCTGTTCCATCTTCAAGCGAAATTTTTTTGGGGGAATAACTTATTTCTGAAATTTACGTGTTTTAATAGCAGATTCATTATTGAAATCAAAATTTCTATGATTTTGATTTCAATAATGAATATGAATTTCTATGATTTTGATGTCGACATTATTTTTGCACCAATCTAATACTTAATATAAAAAATAATATTCACAACTCTAAAACATTTATTTTAAATGCCGAAAACACTTTTGTAAATTATAAAACTGTCATCTGAGTACAATATATAACTGCACCAACATTGCGATAATCATATATATATATATATATATATATATATATATATATATATATATATCGTAATGGAAACCTGTGAACTGCTAAGTGTGGCAACCCAAAGCAACCAATGAAATGGCACAATAGAATGCAATTCGCGGTTAAAGAATATCTCTAACAAAAATAGCAAAGTGTTCATAAAATATATTAAGTATTTCTATCCGTCTTTCACCGAAAGGATTCTATTAGATGCATTGATGCTTGCAAAAAGCTTTGTATTCTTAAACTCTGATCACATTGAATTAATCTTGCATTGCCCTAAGTCTGTTCTATTTGATGGGAATGAAGCACGGGTTAAAAAATCTGACACGTGTAATTTTGATGTTCCCCAAGGATCGTTCGACGGAGCAGAGGTGACTGAGTTAATTGGAATCTTCATATTGCATGAAATAAATAAGATCGTTCACATCGATGACCACAGATTATACAACGCATTCGAGAAAGCTTAAGAAAGATTTCTCAGGCAGACGTCCTATATGATGGACTGGTCGTTGTATCGGAAAATAAAAGCAGTGATTCCATCAGAAAAAAAAACTACATAGAATATTCAAAGATTGAAATTCAATAATTCTGTAGAAATCAACAAGAAAATTGTCCAGTTTTTGGACACATTGTTTCACCTGTCGAACGGAATTCTCTCACCACTTATGTAACCGAATAAGGTTCTAAGAAAATATCAATACGGCGTCTAAACACATATCGAATATAATTAAACAAATCCCGTTAGGAGTGCAATATAGACTGTCGCAAAATCCTTCTACTGAAGATATATTTAACGAAAATATGGATCTGCATTAAGAGAGGAAGGACATAATACTAACTTGCATTTCAAAGAACAAACGAATCTGAGAAATGATAATATTAATAAAAGAAAGAGAAACATAATCTGGTTCAACATACCTTTCAGCACGCACGTGAAAACAAACATAAGGAAGATGTTTTTCAATATGTTAGACTTCCCTAATATGTCCGGGCTATATATAAGTTATTTAACCGCAATACGGCCAATTGAAGTTATAGCTGCCCAAGCAGTGTCGGTAACATCATAAAAAGAATGAATAGCAAAAATTTAATGCTACAAAATGACTTGAAAGATGAAACTACAGTCTTATGTAATTGCAGATAAAAAAATAACAGTTCTTCAAATGGATTTATGCCGTGGAAGGTGAAAACAGCAGCACAAAAAAAGATACATTGGAAGCAATGAGGACCAGTTTAAGAGGAGATGGTTTAATTATACTTCATCTTTTAGAATCCCGGAACATAGATACAACACGAATCTAAGAAGATATTATTAAATATTTAGGGACAGGCATAAATATGTATATTTCTTAATATACATAATAAATAGCAATGATATATTACATCGAACACTATTTCATTAACACCAACACTCTATGTGGGATAACTTAGATCTCTCTTTCTCTCTCTCTCTCTCTCTCTCTCTCTATATATATATATATATATATATATATATATATATATATATATAATTTATTCGGAAATTATAACATAAATATGTTATAAAATCACTACAAAAATAGCCATTTTGTTTCAACACTTCTGGTGTTTTGTCAAGTGATGATGTTGAATGTAGAATAAAGAGTCTTAAAAGGTTCAAATCAATCAAACACCCCTAGGAAGGGGAAACGCTGTTACATAAGCTGCAATGACAAATCAAAATACAAGTCTATGAGAATTCAAAAACTTGACAAGGTACCTTGGTTATAATTATTAATGTCTTAGGTGTAGACTAAAATCGAAATCATTCTAATTAATATTAAATTTTACTATAAAATTGAAAATTAAAAATTACCAATTTTAAATTTTAAATTTAATCTGTATTAAGTTTAAAATATTATAAAATATTTAAAGAAGAAACTGAGGGAAATACATGTTTTTTGATTTATTTTGTTTTTATTGAAAGGCCAAAGATTCACTTAGAATAAACGTTAAAATCTAATGTTGATGCTAAGCTTCGTTACAGCTTAGACACATTTGATGTGGTGATATGAACAGGGGAGGGTGAAATCTTGTAAAAGACAATAAAATACACAATCAAATTATAATACAGAAACACGTAGACATATTTAGATATATAAACCCGCAAAAACACGAACGAAACAGGAAATAGATGTCCATGGCCCTTAAAAAAACAGACAACATATACATACAATGAAAAGCATAAACAGTAATCCACACATGCGTTAATAAAGATACGCAGATATAATCACCTATAAAGATTCAAGTTTGAAAGTGTTAATAAACGAATTCAAATAGACTATTAAAATATTACTTATATTGGCAAAGATATATAGATAAAAAGAGGGTTCAATAGATAATATTTAAGAGAGGGGAAAGAATGAACATAATTATCTTACAAGTTATTAAAAATAATCTGCTTTTACATGAGAAGTTCAGGTTTAAATTAAGGGCTTATCTTCAGGTTAGTTTTAAATACTAGCAGAAATATGTGTGTGTGTGTGAACAAGCATTTACTAGAATATAAGGAATGGTATGAAAAAGACAATGTTTTCCTGCTGATTTGATAATATTCTTCATTAAATGCCATTGTTTTCATCGACTTAGATGACATTCGCCAGGCTGAGCAATGAAATTACTTCAGATGAGTTTTGAATTATATGCGATTTTCACATTTACATTTCTTTTTTTCTGATTTTATCGCTTGTTCCTCAGCAATCCTTGTTTTTAAACAGCATTCATTGTTTTTCGCGAAGAGCCATTTTTATTCCTTTTATCAAAGGTCATTTCTTTCTTCATTCCTCTTGATTTTTTTTACCATATTTCTTTCTATTTCGTTTTGTTTTTACGACACATTTCCACATTGTGCTATTTATCACTGGTTTTGTTCTTTACCCTGTTTCATATTGATTCTGATGCTTTTCACTTCGCGAAATTCTCTTTCCATTCATAAATTACTAACATTGATCAATTCTTTCTTGTTTCTATTTGCATTGTCAGCATTGCAAATACGCAAATTAGGTCGTTATTCACATATTTGCATATAAGCATCTGTTATATGTCGTTTATCGCAGGATATTCAATGTCATCGGATCTCTTCACTATTCTACTCGTCCTTTGCGAAACTATAGTCAGTCTGCTTTCAACTCTCCCCCGATTTTTCAACTCATTCAATCACTTTTAGCCTTTGCTGCAAGCACTCCAACAGTGATAGGTACGACTATCAGCTTCAAATTCTACAATTCTCTTACATGACACACACACACACACACAGACATTGTATATCAGTTTAAATGTCCTTACTGTCAAAATAGCAAGTACATATATTGGCTTGACGACAACATTATCAAAACGTCTTACATTCCATTTGTCGGATAACAGTTCTATCGCATAACACTTAAAGACACATTCCTATCCACCTTCACAATACAAGAAAATATTTGTTGACAACACCAATATACTACACAATGAAAGTAATACCTACAAGGGTTAATTTTAAAAACAGTTATATTAAGGTTGTCTTCGCAACTCACCCCTAAAGATGATCTCCGAATTTAACATCCAATTAGCCAATTAGATAACTAGAAAGGCTTATCATAAAATAAATAGACATGTCTATATTATTTAATGAAACATATACACTACAGTTCAAAAGTTTGGTAATTTTTTTAATTGGCCAAAATTAGTTGATTTTTACTTTAAAGAGAAAATTATTATACATAGTTAAAAAGTGAGACATGATTTTTATTAGAAATTTTATTATGACAAAAGAGATTTATGATTGTAATTTTTCGCTCGTCTTTAGCCTTGATTACTGCAGCACAAACTTTTAGCATTCATTGCAAAAGTTTCTCAAAGTATAAGTTTGATAATTGATTCCATTCTTTTTTCAATGACTCTAAGAGCTTTTTCGTTTTTTCATTTTTCTGTCAAATTCATCCCATAATAATTCTGGGAGTATCCCCGAAATTTTGAACTGTAGTATATATATATATATATATATATATATATATATATATATATATATATATATTTCGATTATAGGTGCAGTTTAATTTATAATTACATGAATCATTCATACAAAAAACAAATATAGAGGTTAATGATTTAAATGGCGAGAATACATCATCGCAAACAATATAAATAAGATACACAAACCCCGAACCTGTTTGTAAATTCTAGTTGCATAAGGTCTTTTATAGTTTTTATAAGCTTTCGTCTCTTCCTACAGACATCCTTAGGTATGGAAATAGATTTGTTCTTGTTTTTTACTTCTCGGTAATAAGAGGACAACGAAAATAGAGATGTAATCCGAAAAAATGCTATGAGAAATGTGTTATTGTTTTGGAACGTGCAGTCGCAACGCTGAGTTTGAATTTTAAATTTTAAGGTTGTGCGTTTTTGTACAAATATAGTAATAGGAGAATTCTTTTGTACTGGTAGGTTATTTGTTTTTTGTATGAATGATTCATGTACACAATTCTGTAATTGGGCAGCAATCCCTCTTTTATACAAGTTTTACTGAAGACAACTAACAAGTCACTGCTATAAAGATTAATTCATTTTTTCTTCCATTCATACAAGTGATTTCTTTTCGAGACTTTTCGGGAACTGCATATTATTCTGCTGCCTGGATGATCAATCACAATGTACTGACCGTGTTTGGAGAAATTAAAAAAAATTCTCCTCCCTATATATATATATATATATATATATATATATATATATATATATAATCTACATGTTCAGTTAGGAAAAAAAAAAACAGAAATATCTTTGATAATAACTAAGACATTAAACGAAAGCGCCCGGATCTACAGATCATTTGGACAGTTTTTACACACTCTTATGTAGCAAAAAGAAATCACTTTTACGAATGCAAAAAAAAATTAATAAAGAGCTTTATCGCAGTGCATTGTCAGCCGTATTCAATGAAACCATATATATGTGTGTGTGTGTGTGTAGTATGAAAAATTGTTATAAAAAATTTTTGTGACGCGTTTCATCCGTTAGGATTTCATCGAACTGGGCTTTGTTAATGTTGCCATGTCTGCACATGCACACGAAACGAGAGACGCTGGTACTTTCAAATTTTTTGAAAGAATATTTTTTCTGAAAGAATATTTTTGTCAATCTAACCAAATTCATCTGTCTTCTTTTTTCTCTCCATCACATTTCTCCCTGATTATCTCACAACAGAAAATCTACTAAGAATAGTGATATATTTTAAGAGCTTGAACGCAAATTTATTATGGTTGAACTAGCGAACAAGGAACCTTCCAGATATTTTCGTCTTAATGGATTATTTTCTCTTTTAATCAAAGTAGCATTCTGTATGCCAAAATTGTGGCCCGTTTTCTTACGGTGGGCACGGTGGAGTAATGGATAGCGTCTTGTGTTGAGGATTTCCAGTCGAATCCATTACATTCACTTTCGTGCTAATACCTTTAGGAAAGGTCTAAATCCTCTTCTTCTCTCCCCAGCTATGGGTAAATAGCAGGGCGGAGAATCTTTATCACATGACTTGTCAGTTGTCTTCAGTAAAACTTGTATAAAAGAGGGATTGCTGCCTAATTAAAGAATTATATATTGGATGACAACTAGTCTACTGTAGAAAGAAATGGTAACTTCTGCGGTAAAAAACTGCCTCGTCAGTCATGTATCGAAAAGATAGATGATCGCTTAAGCGTGTATCACGCATGGCTCATAACTGACTGAGCGATCAATGCGTTTTGTGTGTTGTTTGGTAAAATGTCTCTTTTATGTTCATATAGTCTTTTGTTTAAATCATTTGAAATTTCTCCAGTGTATTCATTCTCGCCATTCCTGCACTTAGTCTAGTCAATTTTTTGGCTTGTTGTTTTGTTTTTATTACTGATTAAGTATTTGATTGTTTTATATGTAGTTGAAGTTAAAAATATAAAATGGCGACAATTTACCCATCGCACAGTACCCTATGAATTTTTTTTATCAAATCTGTTTTTGTGACATTTTCATCACCAGTTCTTTTTCTTCAATTCTGATGATTTCAATTCTTTTTTTTTTTCTCTGTTCAACTGTTTTCACTCAATAATTTTACAATATCATTTTTTTCTCGTGATATCTTTCTTAGCTTCCATGGTCCTTTCTAGCATCAGATATGCTAGTATATATCCATTTATTTACAATATAGAGAACAGCACTGTATTTGCATAATAAAATATCACATTAGCAAATATATTATTGTAAATATTTCTAATATAAAAATCTCCAGAAAAAATAAAAAAATCTTCCAGATAAGCTAAAATTTGCATGTCGTACATATATATTAATATAATTTATATTTTGGCGATGTTCTCAACCTTGTTTGTTAATTCCAATTTTATTGTTGCTATGTTGACTTCCAATCGGAAATAATGTACATGCTTTGTTAATAAGCGCTATCGTTATTAAAGTTAATAAACATTTATTATAATAAAGAATAAATGATACAATAAAACTGAAGAAGAAAAATATTCGATGTTTCTACAGAAATGACGTTTTATTTGAAGTAACTTCAGAATGATCAGAAAAACAAACCTTATAAATTTCTTTTTCATCTAATTATTCGTGCAGATATTTGTGTTGAAATTTTTTAATCGAAAAATTACAAGGGATTCATTAGTTGATATTTTCTACGTATGAGCCACAATAATGAATGGACTTTGTTAGTCTCGTTTTAGATTTTGAATATTTCTGTTAAATTATATTCTCGTAGGAGGATGACGTCAGAAAATGACCGTAGTCGTAGTGATCCGACTATTTAACAACATTAAAAAAAATCTACACGCGCACACACATATTTATATATAACTAGCAGGAGAGCCCGGCGTTGCCCGGGGATGTAACAGTAAGAGATAGATCAAGTATCGACCATCATAAAGACTGAAAATAAAATTGACAAAGATTATTGTTTAAGGTTGACGGACACGGATGTCTTAATTAGTTTTTATTTTTACGAATTAGTCAAACCCAAACTCAAACAAAAACATTGTTTTCAATCGTTATGTATCTACCGATTGAATAGAATTTTATTATAAACAATTGTCTTGTAAATGGAATTTTTAAAGCATTCTGAATGTAAAAATAAAGAAAAAAGTGTGCAAGACAATAAGAAACACTACCTGCCAAAAAAAAAAAATGAGTTTTCTTGAAATCGTTTGAAAAATGTAGGAAATCCGATCTCATATATAAACGAACACACACACAAACAACCTGGGTTTTATAAGTATAACCCGATATAAGTTGTCCCCCTTTCATTCTCGTGATGCCTCTTAATCGTGTTTTCAAATTGATTTCGTGCAAAAACGATTATGTTTTTCCAATTTTTGGCGCTGTTAGAACCACCGCAAGGTCATTTTATGTAGTCCTGTGAAGTTTTGTTGAAATCGGTCGAAAAATGTAGGAAATCCGATCCAATATATAAACGTACACACACACACACACACACACACACACACAACCTGGGTTTTATAATAAGTATGATTATATGAACCTATTTGTATAATATGCATATATTTATATATACCGCTCGACACCTCGAGGCAGTGTAATAGCATGCTTGTCTCGCTAGAACAATTACAACTGAATAATGAGTTCGATCCTCATTGGGTACCCCTACTTTTGGTCTTGTGCCACATCTAATCTACGCTTGGAAACTCACTATACAGGATTAATACAAATATGAAAATTATCACTGAGCTGATTGATGTTATATTCAACACCCCGAATCCAGTGATTCGTAGACGGACCTTTGCGAAAACTATAGTCAGACTGCTTTCAACTCTCCCGCGATTTTTCAACTCATTTAGTAATGGCCTTCCCATTCTTCAGGGGGTATCAGCAATTGACTGCTTATTTTCGTTATTTATATATACATTCAAATATGCGAGAGCGAATCAATAAATCTGTAACTTGGTGTGATTATAAGCTGTAATTTGATGTGAAATTTTCCTTGTATATTCGATTCATTTTGTTAATGGAGAAGACGGAATGGTTGTCAGCAAAAGAATTAGCCTAATTTGCGAGTTACATATTAGGGTCGTCAAAGCAGTTGCAGAAATTTAGTCATTAGGAAACGTCCCAGAAATCTGAAAAAAAATATAGAAATAGTGAAAGATGCATTTCAGAGATTTAAAACATATATTAAGCGATAGAAAAAAAAAGAAGTTACATAATTTCCTATATGGCAGTGAATACTGCATAATCTCCTGGTAGATGAAGAAGGGATTTGAAAAGACAGAAATTTGTCTTCCCTACCAAATACCGTAATTTTTTGAATGCCATAGACAAAACATGTGAGTCATGAAGAAGTCTTAAGGTGACTGCAAGGCAACTGCTGCTAACAATCAGAAAGAAATAGCCTGAAAACTCACAAAATAGTAAACCTAATATTACCCTAGGATTAAATTTGGGTACCCAGTAAGGATCTAACCCTACCAATAGTCTGCATATTCAACTTGATTATTATTGTTCTTCGGTTGATTTTCATTTTAATATTCATTATAGCTTGAAGTAGTCTGGCACGGGATGCAAGAATGGGGTAGTTTTTTTGGGGATTAACTTGTTAACCATAACACTACAACAGACACTCAAAATAGATATTTTATAATTTCAGCTTTTGTTATACTTGTTCTCGGTTATAAACGATTGTCCTACAACAAACACTCATTATAGCAAATAACTGTGATATTAATACTAATGGAATTCCAAACTACTTGAGATGAAAGATTAGGAAGGAAATCCTCATCTCTACAGGGAAAAAACCATAACACCTACTGGACTTGAGAAATATGTTTTCGTGAAAAAAATTCAAAAGACAGATTTTATAAATTTCACTCGAAAGCGTTACTGTCTGCTCGGTTAATGAATGCGAAATGTTTCCCTAGAAAAAGCTATTACAATTACCATTGCTTTATTTCAAGTGAAGAGAGGTTTTCAAATGCATTTTTATAAGATAATATTTTTAAGTTTAAGTCTTATCACAGGTTCTTAGATATCTTATAGAATTTTCTTTGGTAGGGTCAGGAATTTTATGAATGCACAGAATTCATTATCCTGCAATTACAATCTAAAGAAAAGAAAAACTCTTTCAAGTTACAGTTTCAAAGAACGCCAAGATTTTCGGTTAGCAGTTTGGAGCGAGTACTTTTCAGCATTCGCCGGATGATTTCTGAGTATTTTATATAACTCTGTTTATGGCGGAATATTAAAAGCAGATATGTGTATCGTAGTATTCATTGAGTTGCTATTGTCGACAAACAGATGGACGAATCTATGCGAAGAGAATTTCATTGTCGCTTTTTATCAACCTTTCCTTTTGATCACGTTCAGTAATGAAATCGAAGCTTAACTGAGAGAAAGGAATTGGGAATAAAGCAAGAATGGAATGTTGTGCTTATCTTTCAAGGAAGGACGGTCCGCCTTGAAAATAATTATCCGAATTCCTGCATTTTACTTGGGAAATCTTCTCTCACTTTTCATTGCCTTGGAAACTGTTTAGACGAGGCAGTTAAATACTATCTTGGCGTATCACATGTCAGCAACAAGAAGCTCGTTCTACACGCTTGTTATACAGAGTTGTATGGCTGGCCATAAGTATCCGAGTATATTCATCTGCTAGTTTTGGGTAGCTAATCCCCGTTGTAGAGTCTCACTTCTCATTTATGTTTGTTAAACACGCACATAGTCAACATGTAGTTTATACTACATCTATGTTGAGCAGCTAAGTTACAATTTCCGGGAAAGAACGCATTATCTGGCGGGATCAGTAGTTTGAAAAAGGCCAATACACTCAAACATTTGGTCACGATGACGAGTGAGTTCGTGTTAGCATCGACTGTTTTCAGACATTTATGTCTACCCAGTTTTACTCACAAGTGTTGGGTCAACTACTTTTATATCGCTTTTCTGACAAATCAAACATGGCGAGATTCGAACCTGGGTCACATGATCACAATGTTAACATTCTAACTGCTATGCCACCAAATTAATCACACCACTGCGAAAATTTAGAAAAAGTTTGGACGATATAAATTCAGGAAGATTTGCTGTTAAGATCTGAAATATCTTTGGGAAACGATTATTTTACTGCGATTAAAATTTTATCAGTTTTAGTGCGTTACAATTTTATAACTTAAAGCATCTTTGTCGATTACGAAGTAAAAACGTATAATTTTTTCGATAATTGTCTTTACGGCACAATAATGGAAAAAAAAAATCTATAACAAAACTTGATATTCTCGTCGTCAAAGACAAGCTAACATGAATCGTCACGGCCGTCGGCGAATATTTCATAACTCATTGCATGAAATATACTTGTAAAAGCAACGATACGAATGTCAAAAGGTTAATTGGCTGTCATTTGAAAATGTTTAACTATTAGCCAAAAGATTCATTTCTACAGTTAAATAAAGAAAAAAAAATAACAACACTAACACGTCCATTGTTTCCTTTTTGGGAGCCTGTATTTCATCAGGCCTCATCTAAGCTTCGTAATCAGAAATGATGCCTTCTCACGCACTGGTCAACAACAAAATAATTTTTGAAATGGTGTCGAAAAACCAAACAGCTTTTTTTTAGCTAATTTGAAGGCGCTGAATCTAAAAATGACATTACCTTTTCTTGGTTAGCTACCGTGTTTGCTGTACAAAAATGACCCATTTTTGGAAAAAAAGCATTTTTCTTTTTAACTTATTTTCTGTATATATAATATTGACCGAGGGCAATATTTCTCAAAATAAAATCGTAGAAACCGCTCAATTCGTATTTAAACCAACAAATATTGGTCTTCTTCTTGAGAAATACTATTTTTGCAATAACAATCAGACACTAAGTCTTTAAAAATAACATAATTGAATATACCAAGACCAAAAAGTATTTGCATCAAATCATTTAATAAACTAACAGCAGAAATAAAAACTTTGTGAACTATGGTAAAAGTTTTCTCTTTCTTGATTGTCATGTTCAAAGTTATTTAAGTCCCTTTCAATACTCCAGCAGTATCATGTACAATGGAAGAGGTGCATTCAATTGGAATGCCTTTAGTTGGAGTTTCTTTGCAACTGTGAAAACAAATTGCTCACAATGTGCTTGGTTTCCTTCCATAGTAAAGGGAGAAAGTTTTAAGTCCCTTTTGATACTCCAGCAGTATCATGTACAATGGAATAGCTGCATTCAATTGGAATGTCTTTAGTTGGAGTTTCTTTCAAACTGTGAAAACAAAATGCTCTGAATATGCTTGGTCTCCTTCCATAGTGAAGGGAGAAAGTTTTAAGTCCCTTTTGATACTCCAGCAGTATCATGTACAATGGAATAGCTGCATTCAATTGGAATGTCTTTAGTTGGAGTTTCTTTCCAACTGTGAAAACAAAATGTTCAAAATGTGCTTGGATTGCTTCCATAGTGAAGGGAGAAATTTTTAAGTCCTTTTTGATACGCCAGCAGTATCATGTCCAATGGAATTGTTGCATTCAATTGGAATGTCTTTAGTTGGGGTTTCTTTCCAACTGAGAAAACAAAATGCTCTCAATGTGCTTGGTTTCCTTCCATAGTGAAGGGAGAAATTTTTAAGTCCTTTTTGATACTCCAGCAGTATCATGTACAATGGAATTGGTGCATTCAATTGGAATGTCTTTTGTTGGAGTTTCTTTGCAACTGTGAAAACAAATTGCTCACAATGTGCTTGGTTTCCTTCCATAGTAAAGGGAGAAAGTTTTAAGTCCCTTTTGATACTCCAGCAGTATCATGTACAATGGAATAGCTGCATTCAATTGGAATGTCTTTAGTTGGAGTTTCTTTCAAACTGTGAAAACAAAATGCTCTGAATATGCTTGGTCTCCTTCCATAGTGAAGGGAGAAAGTTTTAAGTCCCTTTTGATACTCCAGCAGTATCATGTACAATGGAATAGCTGCATTCAATTGGAATGTCTTTAGTTGGAGTTTCTTTCCAACTGTGAAAACAAAATGTTCAAAATGTGCTTGAATTGCTTCCATAGTGAAGGGAGAAATTTTTAAGTCCTTTTTGATACGCCAGCAGTATCATGTCCAATGGAATTGTTGCATTCAATTGGAATGTCTTTAGTTGGGGTTTCTTTCCAACTGAGAAAACAAAATGCTCTCAATGTGCTTGGTTTCCTTCCATAGTGAAGGGAGAAATTTTTAAGTCCTTTTTGATACTCCAGCAGTATCATGTACAATGGAATTGGTGCATTCAATTGGAATGTCTTTTGTTGGAGTTTCTTTCCAACTGTGAAAACAAATTGCTCACAATGTGCTTGGTTTCCTTCCATAGTAAAGGGAGAAAGTTTAAAGTCCCTTTTGATACTCCAGCAGTATCATGTACAATGGAATAGCTGCATTCAATTGGAATGTCTTTAGTTGGAGTTTCTTTCCAACTGTGAAAACAAAATGCTCACAATGTGCTTGGTATCATTCCATAGTGAAGGGAGAAAGTTTTAAGTCTCTTTTGATACTCCAGCAGCATCATCTTTAATGGAATAGGTGCATTCAATTAGAATGTCTTTAGTTGGAGTTTCTTTCCAACTGTAAAAACAGAATTCTCAAAATATGATGGTTTCCTTTCATAGTGAAGGGAGAGTGTTTTAAGTCCTTTTTGATACTCCAGCAGTATCATGTCCAATGGAATTGGTGCATTCAATTGGAATGTCTTTAGTTGGAGTTTCTTTCCAACTGTGAAAACAAAATGCTCACAATGTGCTTGGTATCATTCCATAGTGAAGGGAGAAAGTTTTAAGTCTCTTTTGATACTCCAGCAGCATCATCTTTAATGGAATAGGTGCATTCAATTAGAATGTCTTTAGTTGGAGTTTCTTTCCAACTGTAAAAACAGAATTCTCAAAATATGATGGTTTCCTTTCATAGTGAAGGGAGAGTGTTTTAAGTCCTTTTTGATACTCCAGCAGTATCATGTCCAATGGAATTGGTGCATTCAATTGGAATGTCTTTAGTTGGAGTTTCTTTCCAACTGTGAAAACAAAATGCTCACAATGTGCTTGGTATCATTCCATAGTGAAGGGAGAAAGTTTTAAGTCTCTTTTGATACTCCAGCAGTATCATGTACAATGGAATAGGTGCATTCAATTGGAATGTCTTTAGTTGGAGTTTCTTTCTAACTGTGAAAACAAAATGCTCTCAATGTGCTTGGTTTCATTCCATAGTGAAGCGAGAAAGTTTTAAGTCTCTTTTGATATTCCAGCAGTATCATGTACAATGGAATAGGTGCCTTCAATTGGAATGCCTTTAGTTGGAGTTTCTTTTCAACTGTGAAAACAAAATGCTCACAATGGGCTTGGTTTCCTTCCATGGTTATGGGATAAATTTATGAATATCAAACAGATAATTTCAGCGTTTCATTTTTTGATGTCACCTTAATTATCAGGTTTACTAAATTGTATTTTACTGATAAAGTTCATTAGTTAATATGAATTTGTTGCGATAAATTGGAAAAATTCGGTACATCTATTTTCTTGACTCAAAAAGTATATTTTTCTTTTAAAAATCGTTCATTTCAGGTGGTCGACATAAATTACTTGGCTTTTAAACTGTTCAGGTTTCTGTGCCCTTTATTAACTGAATTTTGCGATCAGACAAGATCGTAAATGACTTTTCTTTTCAAAAACGTAAAATTTCGGTACAGAAAAAATCGTAGCTAACCATAAATAACTAAGATCTTTTTCAGAATCAAGAAATGTGTTTTGTTTTTGGGCATCAAAAATCGTGTTGACCAGTGATATTGTTAATGAGTTAGATGATCATAAAGTTGATAATGAAGCTATGGGTTTGATTTGAAGGTTTTGGCATTTGTATATTTCCCACCGTTGTTGGACGTCCAACATCGGAAAAAAAGAAAACAGGATGTCTAACGGTGAGTTTGGAAATGGAAAATCTACATCTCATGACATTGAAAACCTAGTCAAAATGATCTTATTACTTTCGACATCCAGTGGAAAATTAGCTTCAGTAGAAATATATATATATATATATATATATATATATATATATATATATATATATACCTTCCGAGTATACGATGACAGAGTATCCACAAAAAAAAAAAAAAGAAACAATCCCCCGTAAACAATTTAAATAGAGCTCACACCATTGTGATTGGCTGTTGGTCATCTTACAATTGAAAGCGGGTTATGGCTTGCCTAATATAATGCAGTGTCTGCAGGCTGTTAATTTTGGACGGCGGATCAGACTGATAAGCTCTGATGGGGTCGAATTGGTGAGGGCAGTATGATGTTTGAACAACCCAATGATCCAAATCAGAACATCACTAACGACGCCCTCTAGCGCTAAACCTCTTATATGCAAAGTATATATATATATATATATATATATATATATATATATATATATATATATATATATATATATATATATATATATATATATATATATATATATTGTGCTTGATTTGCTTGAAGAGAGTAAATGAAGTGTTCATCCGAATCTGTTGAAGTCCGCTTCTCTAAATAATATTCATTTGCCGCAGTATGTCATATCTGGGCCAGAACTGGTCAATTCTCATTTTTCAAACTAAAACATGGCTCGTTTATTTTAACGCCTCGAAAACAACGCATCTCCATTAATAACCTGAGAGATTCCCCACTCTGCTTTCCATCAGCATGGCTGAATCTAACCTCCAGCAAAGTCGCTCATTGCGCTTGCTCGAGCTAATGTTCTCAGCTGAAGTGGAAAAACAATATTGAATGCATTGCTAGGTCAGCTGCTAAGAAAGTTGGTCGTGCATTGACAATTTTCTCTCTCTTTTTTCTATAACACATATCTATATGTCTACCATTCCTCCATGATCGGAATCTTGCTGCCACATATAGAGTCTGTTGTCTCTGCTCCTCAAAAATATCCAAAGAATGATCAGCAATATCATTGGTCCTGATCAGGCGGCTTGACTTTCCCACCCTCTTAAGGTTGCCTCCCTGTGTCTATAAATACTTTCATGATAATTGTTCAAATGAGATCTTCGATATGGTACCTAGACTTTCTGAATTTAAGCGCAGCATTAGACTGGCGTCGAAATCTCATCAATTTACAATTAAGCTGGTAAGATATAGCCGTAAATTTTATGCTAAGTTTCTTCTCTTGCACTTCTCGCTTGTGGAACTCCCTATCGATTCCATGCTTTCCAGCCAGCATTAATCTTCAGAAAATTAAATGCAATGTCAATCGCCATCTCCTTATTACACTTCTCTCTTCTCTCTTATTAGTAATATTTATGCTTATAATTTTTCTCTACTTCGTAACTCCTTGTGTCTTAGTGCCTTGCATGCGGTGAAATCGATTAAAAAAATAGAATTCAAAATTGTTTATACATTCGTATAGGAAATAACATTTTCGACTATGCACCTTATTTCCTGACTTTTCAGTCTTCATAGAAAGCGTCTCCAAGACCTGATGGGAGACTAACTATTTTTCAGCCTCCAACCTCTCGCCCTAACAAGCGAGCCTCTCACTTTTCTATCTCTACTGCCATGGAAAGAGCTCGGACGAAATACATCCCTTAGTTCCGTCCGGCCTAAGCTTCCCGGCTCGGACCTGCCATGTCACTTACACAGTTACAAGCCACCCACATTTCCCCCGTATTCTATCAGCAATAAGTACGTTCCACTCAAACAGCATCTTTCCTTGAATCACTGCTCTGTGCAATCGACTTCCAAGAGGATGTTTCTCCAATCACTACAATCTTGAAACCTAAGTTAACCGCTAATTTTTCTTCTATTCATATAAACTACCCCTTAACGCAACCCTCTACCTCGAGTTGCTCCCGTGCCTTTTACAGGGTGAACCGTACTATAAAAAAACAATTTAATTTCTTCTTTAACCATGACTTTCGCATATGTCATAGATTTTCACATTTACCTCCAGTAATTCTCTGAAGAGCTCGAGAAATGTCTCTTTTTTATATCTTGTGTGTCAAGGGCAAAATGGTCTGACAGAGCATTCTCGCCATCTTGTGCGGCAAATATTTATAAATTCTCAAACCAAGAGAATAAAAGGTTTAAACGTCGAAAGCCTAATAGCATCGAAAACCATCAACCTAGGAACCGTATACGCGAAAAAAAAGTTTTTTCTTATTGCCATGTCCCTTCAGTACAATAATTATCACTTTCCACAGACCCCTCTTCTTTATTCTCTTTGAATTGATTGATTCATGATTGATTCATATTTTTACGGGTTATCAACCCTTTACTGTTTATTTAACACCAGAAAATATTTTTAGAGTGTAAGAATTTGGGTTGGAGCGAGGATAATAATGGTTTAGTGATACAAGTCTTAATAATTAACCCATAGCTGGAGATAAAGACGTGGGAATTCATACCTTTTTGCGTGTAAATGAATATAACGAACCTAACGAGAATTGAAACCCGGCTCACTGATTAAAAATAACTAACCATTACACCACCTGCACATCCAAGCTTACAACCCGGGGTTGTATTCCCAAGCGGTGTTTCGACGTGATGTGGCCGTAAGCCCTCTGTAAATTGTCATACAGTGTAACCCGGATATAAGAGAGTTGCCGGGTCCGGAGAAGAAGTCTCTTAAATCCGGGTTTATCTTATATCCGGGTTTGGTCTATTTTGTTTAGGTACGTATGGCTCTAATTTGGGACCAGAGAAAGTTTCTCTTATATCCGGGTTACACTTTATATTCTTGGGAAACAGTGGAATGACTTCCCGCGGCCTTCTGCACAGGTTGAAATTCTACGTTTTCTTTCTACTAGTCCAACCAAGCCTAGAAAGCTATTACCCTGCTATTTAACGTCTAGACGGTTTCATGTCTTTCCCAAGAGAATTAATGCGAAGACAAGGCTGCAATACTCGGCTAGTCCTCTTCCCGCGGCAAATACTCAAATGCTAATTGTTTTCTTAAGTCTACTTTATTACGTGTTATGTGCCTGACCAAGGAGCCTATCGTTCAACAAAAAATAACAATCACCGGTTTTTACTTCGAAAACAGAAATAGACGTCCTTTATCTCTATAATATTCTTTAAGTAGAAAGGATAATAGCGAAAGGAAACTTCTTCTTCCGGTTCAGGGGTGACTTCTCCCCATTGGTCCTTTCCCATTTGATCATTTCCCAATGGTCATTTTCGCAGTCATCTAGAATGAGAATATCAGAATAAAAGGTTATGCTTCATAAAAATCGATAAATCTATCATTGATATTCACTTTCTTTCTATTCCCTTACCCCCCACCCCGCGTTTATATCTATCTATCTATCTATCTATCTATCTATCTATCTATCTATCTATCTATTTCCCTCAATTTCTTTTCCATCATTCTCCCGTTCACACATACATACAACCATTAATGAAATTATTGCATAGTAGTAATTATTATACTAATCAAATTCCTCCCTATTCAAATGAAAATAGGAAAATCTAGAACAATGATTCACAACCCGATGGGATGGAAGTTTAATGGTCTACGACTCCTTCTCAGAATTTCCGCTAGAAATATATAGAAACCAAGATAGATTGGTTGATAGCCAGTGTTTAACTCTGGGTACAATGAAGCTCTAATCTAAACGGAATAAAAGCCTTTGATGTATCCAACATTGTTTGCACAATTGAATTTCTCCTTTACTACATTTGTTGTAGGTATCTTAATGTTTCGATCGAGTTATTCTCCAGTCATAGTCAGTTGTATTCCTCGAAAAAGAAGTTTCTTTTTTACTTCACTTAATACGCCTGGCAAGAAATAAATAAGAGAAACATTGTTTTAATAACAGCAATTAACCGAAGGGGGTTAAAATCAATGACGAACAATGGCTATCAAAACTGTTATACTATTGTTGATAAATCTCTATCTATAAAAGGCAGGATGTGTGTGTGTGTGTGTGTGTGTGTGTGTGTGTGTGTGTGTGTGTGTGTGTGTGTGTGTGTGTGACGAATGTACGGCCGCAATTTTCGACGGATTTGCACCAAAATTTACATGCACAGGCTCCAAGTTAGCCGGAAGACCAAGACCGACATTGCATTTCCCAACTCCCATCGATAGTGGAAATAATCTATTTTTTCATGCTTCTACAGCAGTTTTCATGTAGTTTGCGGCTATTTTCTACTGGCCAGAGTGAGAGCCTATAGCTGGCTGCCACGAATAGGCAGGAAGATTATATTGGCCAGCGTGAGAGCCAACAGCTGACTGACAGGAATATTAATTAGCATGCTAGCATGCAAAAACAATCGGTAGCTGCATTCGTCACAAGTGTGAAAAATTTAAATCTGCATGGCACTTTACTCCAATTGGCCCATTCACTTGCTTAAACGCAACGTTAATTCTGATTCTGGGTTGGGTGTGAAAAAGTATTTGTTCTTTTTTCATTCATTTTTTTCCAGTTACGAGTCCTTTTTTAAAGCTGATCGTTTTGTGTTCATCTTGTTTAGTTCTTTTTTCATAATAGATTTAATGTTTAGTATAGAACTTAGAAAAAATTCACAAGAAGTAAGGCATGTAGCAACATCAGCATGGCAAAGGGAACTCCTTTAAAGGCAAGGTAGGGCAAAAATATTTTAAGTCAATTGATAGCTCTGAGTCGTACGATTTTTGAATCAAGCACGGGCAATGCCGGGCCAGGCTGCTAGTATCTTCTGTAGTGACTAAGGGTAACACTGAACTTGAATCTTTCATATTACAGTTTATTCAACTCCAGGTTCAATCAGTTATTCTCGTAAAGTGTGTGTGCCTGTGTCTGTGTGTGTGTCTGCGCGTGCGTGCGTGTGTCTGTTAATGTGTGTGTCTTATGGACCTGATATTCTCTTCTGCCATATCTGAAACAGACATTGACCTTCCCCCGTCTAGGATGGTTGTTTATATATCTGTCATAAGGTTCTTTCCCACGCATGCATTCTATACGGAGTTGAGCTGATCACGTAGTTCTGTGTTTTTTTTTTAAATTGGTTTCACATGCAAAGCAAAGCTACAAAGAGACAAAAGGCTACAATATGTGGAAGAATTAGGAACAGAAACATTAATAAAACATGGGAAAGGTTAAAATAGATTTATGCCGATTAAAGTCGACTGGAAAACGTGCAGCTAGAAGGAAGTTCCCCAAACGAGAAGTGCGAGAAAATAAATCGTTAACGTAGACTTTACGGCTGCATCTAATCATCGCAAATATAAATTGATGAGATCTCGACGCCAGTAATATTCGCCATCAAACGTTTATATGTAAGTAACATTCGTAATGATATCATTAAAGAACAGCTTCGAAAGAGTTGTGCAGCCATAGAAAACCGTGGTTAATGGAAGGTGACCAGAAAGTACATCTAATTGATCTGTTACGTTATTCAGGATCATTAAAAAAAACACACCAGTTATGAGAGAGAGGAAAAAAAGAGAAAAAGAAAGAGAGAAAGAGGGATAAACACAGAGAGACTCTCTCTCTCTCTCTGTGTTTATCCCTCTTTCTCTCTTTCTTTTTCTCTTTTTCTAGAGAAAGAAAGAGATAAAGAGAAAGAGAAAGTGAGAGAGGGAAATCTATTCAAATTAAACAAGGATAAAACTTTTGTTTCTTTTAAAAACATCTAATCTGAAAAAGATCAAAGATTAATGCGCAGTTGGAGGTGTTAATGGCGGTTTTACTTGGCAAGAGAGATTTGTCGAGTCACTGACGCTCATTGTAATCAGTTATGTAATTTTCTGAAATTGGTGTTTCGATCAAAAACATTAATAATTTTCCTATGTTGTCAGTCAAAAGATGGAAATGAGCTATACACTAAAGCAGGTGATATTTCTAGGTTAAGAGGAATTACATCTGTGAGGTATTAAACAAACAAGCAAATGATGACTTTAGAAGAATCCGTGCTGTAGAAAAGAAACAGGTTTGAATTTTCAGTTGACCACCCTAAAACTATAGTAAAAGAAAGGTACCTAATTATTACCTCAATGGTACCCAAAGACTGGAAAGATGCCATTATTAAGTGTAACATTTAGCAAAATAGTCGCCTCCATTACCTTTCATTTTCCCAGTCAGATGCTTAGAAATGGGGTGCAGATAATATATCTGTAAAACAAAACCACGATAGATTTCAATATCTATGGAGAGTTATTATCTAGATAATCCATGGAGAGTTATTATCTAGATAATCCAGGTTCAGTTATTATCCAGATAATCCATGGAGAGTTATTATCTAGATAATCCATGTAGATTTATTATCTAGATAATCCATGTAGAGTTACATCTAGATAATCTATGCAGAGTTATTATTAGGTTGATGCAAAAAATAATGACGTAATAATGTCGTTTTTTGACGTTAAAAAACACATCAAAAACGACATTATTACGTCATTATTTTTGCACCAACCTAATATCTAGATAATTCATGTAGAGTTATTATCTAGATAATCCATGGAGAGTTATTATCTAGATAATCCATGGAGAGTTATTATCTAGATAAGTGATTCTTAAGTGGCGTTCTGCGGCACACTAGTGTGCCTTGCGATTTTCTTACGTGTGCCGCGAAATATTGTCAACTGAAGAAGAAATGGGGGTCTGCTTATTGCACATTCGACCAAACATTGAAGAAATGGCGAAAAAACACCAGGAACAGATTTCACACTAAATAAGCTGCCCAAATATTGAATAGAAACATTGAAATAAACTAAATTCACATTAGTGTTTTTAAATTTATGGTTTTAGTTCATAACATTTAAATGTATACCATTTAAAAATTTAGCTAAGTGTACCGTGATATTTTCATTTGCTCCTTGGTGTGGCCTTGTTTAAAAATGTTGATAAACACTGCTCTGATATTATTGTCATTGCTGAATAAGCGAAATACAGTGAGCATGATTTTTGTCGCTATACAAATCAAGAAAAGTGTTTTGAACAAACTCAGGACTTCTATCAGATCTTGACTGATCTAAGGCGTTTAACGGCGTGAGCATGGAGGCCCTCTGGATAATTCTTAGATAATTGGGCTGTCTAGATCATTTGTGTCAAACATTATGTCTTTTCATTAATACATAGAAGCTCGAATGAATGCCTGTGGCAGTCTAACCGATCTTTTGAAAGTTGAGAACAGTCGTAAGCAGAGGAATCTACTTCGTCCGGCTTTGATTTCAATCTAATTCTCAGTTAGAATGATTGATTCATTGCTTCGCTGAACGGCTAGTATAGAAATTCGATAGCACACCACAGGAAATCTTTTCAGGCTTAACGGTTTTCAATCAAAGGAAAAATTGTTTTATGTATTAATTCAAGATCTCCTGTATGCTAATGATTGTGACCAGATCACACATTCTCAGGAGGATATGCAGTTGTTGATAAATAGGCTTTCTGAATTTTGTAAACGGTTTGGCTTAATAGGTTTAAAAAAATATATTAGGTTGTCACACATAAAATGATGCATTTTTTGGTTGGGCCTTGATCCAGTCGTCTAACGAAGTAACCTCCTAAGTATATATAAAAATAATCTTGACTTATTCCTGACTCCTTTTCTATCCAGATAATTTTTCTTTCAATATATTGTTACTAATAAGTCCAATGAAAATGCTTACAATGAAACAATGTCGAGTAGTCATACTGCATAAATTAAAAGAAAAGTACCATTTTTGCATTGAATTATTGCATATGATTAAAAACGGATACTCTTTGACAACTGTAAGAGAGTAGGCCAGTGGTCAGATGCCATCGAATCACCAAAACAATACCCAAAACCCCCACTGCCCTTTAAAAAGTTAATGGTTACTTTATGGTGGTCTTTCAAAGGGGTTATTCATTATTCTTTCTTTCCTCAGGGGAAAACAATAACAGCAACCTCGTATTGTGGAGAAATTAAGTGTATGCACGGAAAACTGAAAAAGAAACATCCTAGACATGTGAATAGGGATGAACTAATTTTACTACACGACAACGCACGGGGCGCAAGTTTCTCAGTCAATTGTCTAAAAAGCTGCATAGCCTGAATTTTCCCTCACGCTTTAGATTTGAGCTTTTCAGGCGCAATAAAACATTCTCCAATAAGGAAGAGGTAATCGAAGCATTTATTACATTAAAGGATGATAATATTTTTAAAGGTGAGATCACGAATTTAGAAGTACGTTGTAGAACACTCATTCATCAATATGGTCCCTATTTCAATTAAAGAAATTACCGTATTTGACGCACGGGTGTATAAGACGCACCCCAATTTCAGCAGGGAAAAATCAAGGAAAAATTAGCAATTAGTCAAATTATTCGTAAATGGCACAGCCTAGGCTATATTTATGAGGTATTATTTTGGTTAAACAAGACATAATTACAATTAAACAAAAAATAGAAAAAAAAAAAAAAAGAACACAAGCCTATAAAAACTTTATTATATCCAAAGGTAAGAAAACAAAATAAAAAATCAAGCAATTATTACAATTAAGAAAAACAGTAAAGTTACCATTAAAATTTTATTCATTTTCAAATTCATAAAATTGTTTTGTCTTCATTATCAAAACTCTGATACTTATTTTCAATACTACTATTATCGTCGTTAAATAATGTATCATTTTCTGTTCCATAGATAGCATTGCTAATTCTACACTTTTTAAAAGAGTTCACAACAGTTTCTGGTCTAATATTATCCCAAGCTTCCTTAACCCATTCGCAGACTTGTGCAATGTTGGGTCTTTTTATTCTTCCTGTAAGTGTAAGGTTGTGATCCACGTGTTCCATTGCTCCTTCATATTTAAGTCAAAGCTAATAGGAGTTGTCAAGTACGTAATCTCGGCCGACTATCGCGAAATTTAAACCTACATATGGCATATAAGACGCAGGGGGGTTTTAAAAGGTATTTTTAGTAAAGAAGAGTGCGCCTTATATGCCGTCAAATCCGGTAGTTATTTAACATTTCAGAAGCGTTTTATTAATTTCCTATAAAGTGCGTCATGTCATTTGAGACAATCTAATAGTTGCCATGATTCAATATATGTGTAGACTAATATTTATATTAAAAATAAATTGTTAGAAGCTATTAAAAGGTTTTTATATTTTAGTAAGAATTTGATGAAAGTAATCTCTGTATGCTGAAAGTTATTAACGCTTGTATGTTGGGTCTCAACAAAGTGATTTAGTTAGAACTAAGCGAGCAGTCTACAAAGTCTCTCTGTTATTTTACTTGTACTCGTGTAAAGCATGCCTTACTTATCGTAAAATACATATAGAAATTACAAGGTTTCCAGGGTCCTGGGTATGACGATAAACTACACCGGCAGCAAAGCCTCTGATCGGCAGATGTTTTGAGGAGCATAGAATCACCTCTTAATTACGGTTGTTCCCTGACCCGGGGTAGTAGTACCTTTTAGAGTCCAAGCTATAGGAAAATAGTGAAGCCTGAAACTGGGGTCAAAACACTATGAAAGTGTAGCAATATATTGTTATAGTGAAGGTGCCAGCAATATATTTTCATAGTAACAAATTACCAGCAATACTTTTTCTAAGGAAGAAAAATATTGCCGGAAATACATTTTTGTAAAAGAAATTACTTCTTCTTTTTATGTGCCATGTCCTTTCAGGACGTGGACGTTCATGGACCTCCACTACCCCTTATCCCTTGTAGCTCTCAACATATTTCTGCCAACTCCCCCAGACCACGCTCCGCCATCAACCTGCCCATGCCTGCCACGTATGTCATGTGCTGCTTTACCCTGACTCTTTTCCCCTCTATTCGTCCCGTGAGTATCACATTCTCCAGGCCCTCCTTTCTCATCAAATGTCCCAGAAATTTCATTTGCCTCTTCCTTATGTTAAGCATTACTAGCAATGCATTTTTGTAAAAGAAATTACTAGTGCCCCCAAGAATTACATTTTGGCATTAAATGACGCGTAAGGAGTTAAACAGACAAATCAATCAATCGAAGATTTCCATTAATTCTGTCTGAGAAAAATACTAAATACGTATTTGTCTTGCCACATTCCAGACCAAACCAAGAATATGCAGAGACAATTATTCGCAAACATTGACTACATTGGGAAAGGCATCTGGTAAGACTTGAAGCTAATTGTTGGTGTAAAAAATATATTGTATAGAGAATTTAAAATCGGTAAACAACGGCAACACAAACCCAGAAAATATTTAAAAGTTCTCTTATCAGATTCGTTTTCTCTGAGCATCTCGTAAGGTAAATGTGCATATTTAAAAAAACAAAAAAAAACAGAGACACTCTAAAGTTTATGTCCATACAGATGAAATTATTTATCTATTTATTTTTGTCTCTATGAAAATACCCATTCAACAATTTAAAAAACAATTTTGGATATTGATAATTTTATATTTTCCTGAAGTCATTTTTCATTTAACTAAAATCGCTTGTAAAAAAATAAATACAAAACATCGTTTTAAAAGAATACACAAAAAAAAAAACAAAGCAAAACGCCCGGCTTGACTCAGCTGTGAGCCAATGCGTTTTTGGGCTAACGTGGCTAAGTTTGAAAAGTCACATTAGGAATCTTGTGTTGGAAGATCAGATTGAACAGAAATGTCGTCAAGAGGAGGACTTGATTTGTAGCTTTTCCTCATAAGCATTGTAAGAACAATTCTAATCTCATAAGGTATGGGAATGTCAGTCATAAGAAACACGAGACAAGCATCCAAATAAAAAGTTGTTTTCAGCAGTGTAAGAGAGCGTTTAAAGGCACGGTGGAGTAATGGATAGCGATTCGGATTGAGGAATCGGAGAGCCGAGTTCGATTTTCAGTCGAATCCATTACATTCACTTACGTGCTAATAACCTTGTTCTCTTATTCTCACCAATCTATGGATAAACAAACGAACAGAACGGGACAGATGACAACTGGTCAGAAAGAAATGCCAACCTACTGCGAGAAAAATCTGCCTCGTCAGTTATGTATCAACAGATACATGATCGCCTAAGCGTGTATCACGCATAGCACGTGTGTCGGAATAGAGCGTTTAAAGGTTTATTTCTAGATTTAAGAATGTTTACAGGGCCAATGAGTGTGCATCTGTAGCAGAGAAGTAGTTATAGTGTCACGACGGTTGTAGGATATCACCTTGATATATGTAAATACAGGCACTATATACAACGCAGATAATGTAACAATATTTTAAACTAAGCAACTAACCCCGAAAAAATCCGAATAGATTAAGTAAATAATAAATAAATTAACAAAGTATGAATGAAAGCATAAAGAAAGAGCAAATTTTAATGTGTACAAAAATTAAACATTATACAATTGATAGAGATAACGGCAAAATATTCTAAAGGCACATTTAAATGGCTCTAGAATAATTTGTAACACAACCGTGACCGTCCACTCAAGAAGTGTCTGGATAATGTCACAGACATTACTACCCATAATGCACCACTGACCAGCATATATAAATAGTCGAGTCCCAAATACAACAAACCTGGCCTGAAGATTGCGTAGAATCATGAAACAGACTGTCGTCGCTTGGTGGTACACGTTAATGTCCACTTTTATATACAAATACGCACTATTTCTGATAACGAACACTTTTCCCCGGTTGAAGAATTATTGTTCGGAATTTGTAAATTAGGGCACATTCTATATATTTGCGTCGTACAATTCATTTCTGACCAGTTTTGTGTTTTCAAATGAATATTGTGATTGTGTTTACTAATGTATTTGAAAGTTGAACCTTTTATATTCGGTCAATTACTAATCAAATACAGTCTTATCTTTTTCACGCAACTATTATATACAAGAGAGTTATGGCAAACTCTCTCTATATACACACACCCATATATATATATATATGTGTGTGTGTGTGTGTGTGTGTTGTTCAGAAAGTATACGGGCATATCACGTTGAAACACCGGTTTCCTGACGATCAAAGAAGTTAAGCAACGTCGAACATGATCAGTACGTAGATTGATGACCGCTTGGAAAAACCAGTTCCTGCAAAACTTGGATGTGCGAGTGATCGGAATTGGAAATCAAAGTGCGGAGTTCCAATTCCCGTCGGGTTCCTTATATTCATTTACTCTCAAATGCCACTGGGAAAGGCATGAATCCAATTCTTCTCCCTACATTTATGTAATGGGTTACTCGTATCAGTAAATCTTTATTATCTCCCCCAAATTCTTACAATCAAAAAGTATCTGCTGGCTTTAAATCACCTTCAAAATATTGGTAAGCTGCAAAAGGCAAAATCAATCAATCCGAAAGTATTCAATCTCTTAATATTAACAAAATAATATACGACGGTAATGACACCTTAGTCCCCCTTAAAGCACTTCTCGAAATAATCTGTGATTTCATATTCTGGGATAGCCGTCAACATCCATTTCACATTTTCATTTGTGTCATCTACTGTGTTTCAACAGCGAGTTTAAGTTTGCAAAAGAAAAACAACACTGAAATTGAAGGCGTGAAGACTGCTAACTAAGATATCGTGAATACATCGATCATTCGACATAAATTCACGAAATGGTGTTTCATTACCGACTGAATAACCCGACAAGAGAGTATCTGTTTAAACTTTTAGGATAATGACATCTCTGATTAAATGTCAATTTATAACAGTCTAATGCAAAATGTTTTCTAGATATGAATGGAGTTTTGCAGTTGTTTAGGAGATGAAAATATTCATAAAAGTTGTGTAATCGTAAAAATATAACTGATGTAGAAAGGAATACTTATTTCAGTCTTTCACTTCGAAATCAGGAAATTTCCCTGATTAATATTAGTAACATAATTTGCAAGCCTCCGAGCCAATAAGTGTTTAGTAATGCATGGACTTAAAAGTCTAA
Source organism: Acanthosepion lycidas (assembly GCA_963932145.1). Taxonomy (NCBI): domain Eukaryota; kingdom Metazoa; phylum Mollusca; class Cephalopoda; order Sepiida; family Sepiidae; genus Acanthosepion; species Acanthosepion lycidas. Next base: position 57,253,927 of record OZ010614.1, on the reverse strand, counting down.
CGCTCACACAGACAGAATGAGGGTCGAAGCCGTGCAAGAAAGATTCGTCGAAAGAGATTTCGACAAACAACTCCGGAACAAACTCGGCTGCAACGACTGTCGCTGCTGCTGCTGCTACTGTTGCCACTTCTACATTAACTGGCATTTTTCACTCTCTATATGTTTGTGTTTGTATGTTGTGTGTGTGCGTGTGTGTGTGTGTGTGTGTGAAGCGCGTTTTATTTGCTTCTTCTTTCTTCTTCCGTCTGCGCATCCACGTTTCTTTCTTCTATATTTTCTGCCTTCACCAAAACCGCATCAGTCTACTTCTCGGCTTGATCAAATCCGCACATTGATTGCTGATGACCACATCGTTTACATTCTACTGACAAAACTAAACGGAGCTTCTCTTAATAATGCACACTGTTGATTCATTCTTATTCATCTCTTATTTCTTTGCTACACAGTCTTTTCTGCACCCGTCCTATCCTCAGTCCACCCGGACCGGAACCTTGCAACCGGGTATCGGGTTGTTTATCTCTGATCTTTAGTCACTCCTCTTCGGCGTAAAACAAAGCAAAAAATATATATATATATCCTGAATGATTGGACAAGAAAGATTAATTTAACTGTGATCTGAAACTTAAAAAAAAAAAATCCGACAGACACCGATATAGAAAAGAAAAATAACGAACATATTTAGGAAGAAAAAAAATAAGTTAAAGAAAGGTAAAGGGAAATAAGTTCCCAGAGAAAACGTTAATTAAAATTTCTAAGAAAACTTCACAGGTAAGTTTTAATTAGTTCTTTACATTTGGAATATTTACCTATATTTGTTTATTATTTTGTTTTGTTTTAATTGACAACGTATTTCACGGACGTATAAAAAGGCAAAGAAAGTGTGACACCTAAATAAGTCACTCAACTTTAACTATTCTCTCTTTCTCTTTCTGTTCATCTGAGAAACGATCAGGAAAACGTTTTCTATACAATTCATGTATTATGCGTTATTTTTTTTGAATTAGCTTGAATAATGTTTTCTTTCAAATCTATATTGATATCTAAAATAAAATGGAAACTACAATATTCTTGTCAGTTTGAAAAATTATACTCACCTGTCCCTCTCCAGGACAACAACAAAAACAAGGACTTAATTCTAGAAGCAGACGACAATTTAGACCAGTGAAATTTAAATTAAAATAGCTTTTATTTACTGTTAGTTTAATAAGAGTCTTTATTTATTTATATATTTATTCATTATTTACGGTTGAATCTGTTGCTGTATTTAAAACGAAATGCTTCCCATGTCACGAGTCTAAAAAAAAGGGGACGCAAGTTAAAAAGCACAAACTAGAAATATTGGACGAGGGGAATTTTAACAATGCGTTTTTCCTTTTCACCCTCATGCGATTTTCTCTTAACACCAATAAATAAAATGATCCTTTAAAATTAGATTCACATTAAAACTTTTAATAAGCCTTTGATATCCCGTGTTGAATACATGTGGATATAGTTGTAAGGGTTAAGAAGAGCAGACAACAAAAGAAGAAGTCCAATGATTCACAACAATACATTTTGTATTTATTCATGGGGATTAAAAAAAGATTTTTTTTCCAACAGGTGGTCATTTAGCAAACAACGTGAACAAAAACTGATTTTTTGTAAATAATAAGAAGCATTTTTAATTAGCAGGGAAAATATTTCATTTAAGTGATAACTTTCCGACACTTTAGAAGAAAATATATTAATTCATAAAAAACACCTTTTTTTTTCTTTCAAATTTTGAGCTTTACAATTGGTTTCCTTACTCCCGTCACTGTCCGTATGTGTTCGAATCTAAAAATATAAAAGTTTCAACTGCTGATTTTTAAGAATAGCAAGTTCTCTATACTATGAATATCGGTACTATACAATCTATAACTCTTAGTTGCTTTTGTGGAA
>OZ010614.1:57234507-57247007 GCA_963932145.1 Acanthosepion lycidas | reverse complement strand
ACTACTGCGCTGGTCTTGCTCAATTTGTTAGTGGAATTTAACAGTAGCCCTAGCAACCATCTCTCTAGAAAGTGTCATAGGTGGTCTTAAAGATAATTAGCATTTAATGCTATAGTATTATGTTATTTTTTTTGGTGGGGTGCCTATAACATTAGACTAAAATTGTATCATTTTTCTACAACAGTTCTGAACTACTTATTAAACGCCAATAAAATTTTCAAAATTTCATGGTTTGATAGTTTGTGATCAGATTTTGCCAGTAATAAAAGAAATTTGTAATGAGTTTACACATAATTGCATATGTACGAATGTGAATCAATAAATCCGAAGGCCTCAGTATAGTTTGAAAAAAAACCCCTTCCCCCAAATGACCTGGTTTTTTCTGTCAAGAATCTTTGAGACACCACACACACACACACACACACACACAAAGATACACATATGTGATAGGATAAGGAAAATAGGAAATGTTCAATAACTTAACGTTTCACTTTTAATTAAACTTCATCAGAAATTAAATATGAAAGAGAAAGTTCTGGTATTTTTTACTTTTGTTTTTAATTGTTTAAGTGGACCTTACGTGAATTTGGTTGATAATGTGTATGCGTCTACAAGCGTGTGTGCATAGAGGGTATTTTATTTCTGTCTGATATTAGATTCTTTCAGTATAGATTTTAAGAATGTTGGTGATATAATAAAGTGTGTTTGGCGGCTATTGGTGGGAAAATATTTATCAGGGTTCCTTCTAAGTATTTTCTACGTAATGAGCTTTTTTGTTATTAGGGTGGGGTATTTTTTAAATCGTATATATGGCTTGTTTTATTTCGGTATGCTACGTGAAAATTCAGTAAATTGTCCCAAAGTAGGTCTCTTTTATATTCGGAGACACGGGCTTTTGCTTTTCTAAATGTTTCGACTATATAGTTTTTGTTTTTTTTGCGTTGCAAGCATCTTGAAATCCCGGCATCTGATGTGGTATTGGACCCATGTTTCTTGCTAACTAGATTCTCTGATTGTCTTGGAGGTGGTGCTTATTATTCTAATGTTGGGGAAAACTAGTTGGTTCTACAATTTTGATGATAGTGTTAGAAATAGGATTATAAATTAAAGACTGGTAGATTTTATTGATAACTCTCGCCTCCAATTTTCGGAGCTTAGTTACTATGTTCTTAAAACTTGATATAATGCAAAATTATCACAGTGATAGAATCGGTCAATAATTATTTATAACTATTTATACCATGCATGTAAGGATAAATAATTTATAATGATATTTTAAATTTTGAAATCATATTTACTTTGGCATAATAATTTTTAAAACTGTTTTTAAATGTTTGATTGCCTTTCAATCATTCCGCCTCACCTGCTATCCTCTTCCGCCGCGCCTGCTATCCTCTTCCGCCTCACCTGATATCTTCTTCCGCCTCACCTGATATCCTCTTCCACCCTACATTCTATCCTCTTCCGCCTCACCTGCTATCCTCTTCCACCGCGCCTGCTATCCTCTTCTGCCCACCTGCTATCCTCTTCCGCCTCACCTGATATCCTCTTCCACCCTACATTCTATCCTCTTCCGCCTCACCTGCTATCCTCTTCCGCCCACCTGCTATCCTCTTCCGCCTCACCTGATATCCTCTTCCACCCTACATTCTATCCTCTTCCGCCTCACCTGCTATCTTCTTCCGCCTCACCTGTTATCCTCTTCCACCGCGCCTGCTATCCTCTTCCGCCTCACCTGCTATCCTCTTCCGCCTCTCCTGCTATCCTCTTTCGCCGCGCCTGCTGTCCTCCTTCGCCTCACCCTCTATCATCTTCCACCTCACCTGCCATCCTCTTCCGCCGCGCCTGCTATCCTCTTTCGCCTCCCCTGCTATCCTCTTCCGCCGCGCCTGCTATCCTCTTTTGCCTCACCTGCTATCCGCTTTCGCCGCGCCTGCTATCCTCCTTCGCCTCACCCTCTATCCTTTTCCTCCTCACCTGCTATCCTCTTCCACCTCACCTGATACCCTCTTCCACCCTACATTCTATCCTCTTCCGCCTCACCTGATATCCTCTTCCACCTCACCTGTTATACGCTTCCACCGCGCCTGCTATCCTCTTCCGCCTCACCTGCTATCCTCTTCCGTCGCGCCTGCTATCCTCTTCCGCCTCAACTGCTATCCTCTTCCGTCGCGCCTGCTATCCTCTTCCGCCTCACCTGCTATCCTCTTTCGCCTCACCTGCTATCCTCTTTCGCCTCATCTGCTATTCTCTTCCCTCACTCCATTTAAAAGCCACTGGTTCTGATTTCATTTTTGGTTGTGGTGGGAATAGAAAATGATTAAATCTTTTTTTTTTTTTTGCGACAAACCTTAAAATTTAATTTGCTCTTATTTCGTATTAATAGGATATCACGTGAAAGTAGTGTTTCGTTTGTTTCATGCACATGTGAGAATTCGATGGTTCTACGTTATATTTTCTTTGGGAGAATATTTTAGAATGACGTCATCTATGTATCTGAGGTAAATAGAGTTCTATAGGTGGAGCATATGAGGTCTGATTAGTCTAAATGGAACAGACAAGCAAAAACACCGCTTTCAAGAAAAGACATTTACCTAGGCAATGACCCAAAGTGCTCAATGCCTCTAACTTGACCGAGACCGAACAGTAAGACTAACCAACGAAAAATAAAAAAAAAATCAAGTCCAAATCGCTACTCAGAGGTTCGTTTTGATTTTATTTGCTGTTTATTTTAAATGAGCCAAGTCTAAAAATTTGAGGAACATACAAGCAACTTCACCAACTTATATTCGCTAAACTGAATTTTTGTTTGTATAATCTTTTGTTAAAATGGAAGAAACAGTGTTTATATTAATTTGCACAATTATATACTTGTGTGAACCGGTAGAGGTAGCTGCTTTTTTTTTTGGTGGGGGGTTAATTTGCTGAATTCATTTCTTAATTTTGTGTCTGCATCTGTGTTTATTTATAATGATTTGACATCTAGTTAAAAGAAACTGTGGTCCCAGTACCACATCAGATACAGGGATTTATTATATCAAAAGCTTACCACGCAAAAAGAGCTATATTAGGGGAAACCTCCAAGAAACCCCAAACTTGTTTTTCATGTTTATGCTTTTTATTCTCTGAATTAAATCACCAGAGTGTTTAATGTCTACTGGGTTGATGGTCCCTAGCAACGAACAAATATAGAATACTACCCCACAACTCCCACATTATACGGATTATCCAATACACACAAACCTAGAATACTCATCAGCACCCCCAGAAACCATCTAGGGAAATAGCAAGACTCTTAACTCTATTTCTAGGCTTCCATCAATTCAAAACACAGATTCTAATCTATATTTGATCCATATTTAATCCCAATTCATAGTACAGGTGGACTAGCGTTTATCCAAAATTGCAAAATCCGACAATGGACAATTTCAGAAAGCACTGGGAAGGTTCCTAGGTGATGTGCCAGCTGTTGTAGGTGGGCCCCATCTGCCCTACGGTGGCGCCAGTTTTTTTGTTAACGATCGTCACAGCAAAACATTCGTTCATAGCAAAATGTCAAAAAGTCCTGCATTTTATATATTTTTGCGAGTAGCGATCATGTAGAAAACATTATGTTCACGTGAAATCTTACTTTTGCCACTCCGTTGTATGAGCTTTCCATGACTCATGTCATTAACTGTATCTGTATGTAGAAAAAATAGATAAAATTTTATATAAAAGTACTTTCGGTGTATATGTTATTTATGTAAAACTACCTTCAGGGTATATGTATATTACGAAATGTAAAGGTATATCGGGTTTATGCTTGGGTTCCAGTCCCAAACTGCCCCCTTTTAAGTAAATACAAAATCCGAACAAATTCTGTAAACCGAAACCCTACCGGTACGAAGAATTTCGTCTAAAGGATTCTCAATATATTCAGTAAATTGTCCCAACATATATATATATATATATGTGTGTGTGTGTGTGTGTGTGTAAAAAGTACAGCAAAAGGGGCCTAAAATTGCCACATCTGTGTAAGTGAGTGTAAGACCATAGTACCCACCACCAACAAAAAAAAGCCACATCCGGGCTATTCATATTTAAGGCTAGATTAAGAATGATGGTATTGTTTGAAATGAATTCGTACCCACCATGTACGTATAACCAAAGAAAACATATTGTGACTAATATTTTCAACCAATAAACTCTTAGAAGATCACTTATTGAGTAAAACTTTCAGTCAGGGCCGGGTACGATTGTCTTTCGCTATTTACAACTAGAATTTACTTTCTGGCCTATTCGACATTTTGCCTCCTGTTAACTTAACGGACGTTTCTTCTATGGCTTCAATTTATTTTACTTCCTGATCTGTGGATTTTACTTGATTAGTTTACATTCCCTTTATATAATACCATATACATATATATACATATATGTTCATATATATATATATATATATATATATATATATATATACATATATATATATATATATATATATCATTTAGGGAGCATATCTTTACTCCAGCATATTTCATTGAATAATACAGGTTTATTATGCCTATTTATTTTCATAATAATCCTTTCTAGTTCACTAATTAGCTTCTTGATGTTGAATTAAAATTCATTAAGATTTTTTTTTTATCCTAAGTACTTTCGATCTCCTCCGAAATCATCCTCAGGAGTGCGTTGCGAAGACAAACTTAACGTAATGATATATATATATATATATATATATATATATATATATATATATATATATATATATATATATAGAAGGACTAGAAGGACATCTCTGAATTCAAAACCTGAGGAGGGTCGTTTGGGGACCTTGTCGCACGTAGTGCACCAAATCTCTGTATTTGGCCCATCAAAAAGTATGGATGGTTCTGCACAAAAACCTTCACCACTATAATCAAATCATATGTGCTGGTGTCGGGCTGTTGGTTCCTAGGAACTGAATTGCTTGACACTCATACGTCGAATACAACGGGTGAGTCCAACATATATATATATTTATATATATATATATATATATATATATATATATATATATATATATTAGGTTGGTGCAAAAATAATGATGTAATAATGTCGTTTTTTGACGTTAAAAAATACGTCAAAAAACGACATTATTACGTCATTATTTTTGCACCAACCTAATATATATATAATATATATATGCATACCAAATAAAAATATACAAAGAATAAGTCCTGTTGAGCTTTTCGACGTGAAACTCAGGCTAACTAAATGAGTCGCTTGCTTGAATGTTTCTTGATTTATTGAATATTACACCTTCTCGTTAAGGGTTGAGCGCTTTTTGGCAGAAGTTCTGCTTACCTGAAAAAAAACATGTTAAATTCTCGCAATCATTTCTCAGTTGTATTATTAGGTTGGTGCAAAAATAATGTCGTTTTCTCACATATGTTACTATGTGAGAAAACGACATTATTTTTGCACCAGCCTAATATAACTATATATACAGACATTAACAAAATTTTATGGCCACCTTGCAAATGTGCTAACTTAAAGTTATAAACAACACAGACTCAATTTTACTTGTAATTTTGGACATGGTGAGGTTTAATATTCATTCCAATTAAAATAATCCAGCGGTCAGTATTTTAGTATGACGCCCCCACTCCCTTTGCTGTTGATTACTGCTTGAATTCGGTGGGGTCAGGCTGGGAATCAAATTGTTAAAATAATCAAACGAGATTTCTTTTGCCCAGACTTTATTAATAACCTCCCTAAGAGTTTCGCTAATTGAAGGTTGCTTTTCTGCAACTCTGTTTTTGACAAATTTTCGTGAATTTTCAGATCTCGGCTGTGCATTGTTGTCACGATGGCGCTGTTTAAATATTCTGAACGGTGGCATCATGCATAAATATTGCACATTGATGAATGTGCATATACAATTCTAGTTTCTCCTGCAGGAGTTCCACATACCTTGCACCATTCATCATTGTTCTTGGAAGCAAGAAGTATAAAACAGCTATTCCAGATTTGGACATTGGTTTATGGCGCCATCTCCAAATCTAGTCTATTGAATACTTCATAGTCTAAATTGTATACTTTTCATTCAAGCTCTTATCGGGGGATGTCACAGGGAATGATAGAGCATTTTCTATAAAAACATATCAGACAAATACCAAAATCCCGTATAGGTATTTATCGGAGCGCCCACTTCGCAAGCAGCTGTGACACAAGGTCAGTTTAGGGTGGTTTTATCGGCAGTACAATGGAAAAAATCCGATCACTTCCACTTTTGGGGACACTTCAGGCGCCGAGCAATAAACTCAGCATCCTCCTTCAGGAGAATTAAAACATGGGGGATGGGCCCCTGTGGCTTGGGCTTTATAGAATCTGAGAAAATGCCAGATACAGCCCTAAAATCAGTAATCAATAAATATATTGGAAAGAAGTGTCAGAACCTAGGAACTACTGCCTAAACAAAATTAAATCTATTATTAAAGAAACATCTTGAAATTGAATAGAAAAGTGATTATATCCAGTGATTATATTGGACATACTACCATCGTATATCTTAAAGAAAAGATGATCCTCTGCTATGTGTGGCAGGCCAAGAGCCATTCACGACAAAACACATGTTGATAAACTGCAGCAATTTTAATTTAATTAAAATACTACAAAACAAGAAAGCAAGATTTTGGTCCATCGTGTAGGTGAAAATGAGAATTTTTTACCCATATTCTAAGCGGAATTCACGACACAAATACTATCACAATGGCTGCTAATGTGGTAATAACAAAAATGTTTTGATCATAAATCATGTTCATAATAGCTGATGCAATAACAAAAAACTATTATACCTGACAATCTCATATTATACAAAGTAACGCAAAAAAATAAAAATACCCCTATTACAATTAAGTGGTATTAAGCCCTCGCTAGTGAATACACACACACACACATATATATATATATATATATATATATATATATATATATATATATATATATATATATATATATATAAGATGATCAACAGAAAGGTGAAATAATAAAACAAAAACAACCTGTACAGATCCTGAAGAATGAAACAGGAACATTTCTTACAGATATCAATGCCTATGGTATAAAGGATACCGAAATGGGAAAAAGAAGCAAGATAGAAGAATTATATATATGTATATATATATATATATATATATATATATATATATATATATATATATAATATTAGGTTGGTGCAAAAATAATGACGTAATAATGTCGTTTTCTGGCGTTAAAAAATACGTCAAAAAATGACAGTATTACGTCATTATTTTTGCACCAACGTAATACCAATTTGTTACTGGTAGGGATAATTCCAAGGAGGATATTAATCCAAAGAGAGCTCAATTATTATAATGCTCTACAGATTTAGCTAATAAGGAGAAATTATGACAAATGAATTGTCTCCATTTATTAAGAACCTTCAGTCTGAAGAGATGAATATAACAATATTCACGAAAACAATTATAACCGAAATGGATCTTTAAGGTTTTCTTGAGTTATTATTATGATATATATATATATATATATATGTGTGTGTGTGTGTGTGTGTGTGTGTTATACATGATGAACTTCTTAGTGCAGATTAAATATAAGTTAACTATTTTAAATTATGTTTGTGAGTTTGGATGATCATTTATATACAGTCAACGACGAAATTATTCGTACACCAATTAATTTTCAATATTTTTATCCATTTCTCAGAATCTAATTCCCGTATGATGCAGTAATGGAAAATAAAACTCAATTTTTAGAAGAATAGGTTAAATACAACACATTTGAAAGGCGAATTATGCAAAATAGGAAAAGAGAAAATTATTCGTACAGGAGAAAATATAATTTTTAAATTGATTGATTCGTGTTAGTATCAATAATTTACATAATTATTTTATCGGTGAAGCCTCCTAAACTATTTATTTAGTAGACTGTTTGTGATAATTCCAGCAAAGAATATCACGTGTTGAATAGAGTGTCACCATTTTTATTCTTATGTTAACAAACACGATGGGGAAGACAAAAGAACTTAACGTTGACTAGAGACATTGAATTATTAACTTCTACAAGTCAGGATATAGTTATAGCCCTATGTCAAACCGGTTATCTATCCCTAGATCTACGTTATAAAGAAATTTGGCACGACAGAGAATTTGCCTGAGCGTGGAAAAAAAAAATTGTCACCAAGAATTTCATGTGTCTGAGGTTAATATAAACCCAAGAATTGTTTTGAAAGACATCGCCAAAAGTTTTGCAACGGTGGATATCAGCATAAGTACTCGTACAATACAACGTTGTTTAGATAGAAATGGGTTGTATGTAAACTGACCATAACAAACCCCTCTTCACAAACCATGTCACATTTTTGCTCGGTTTTATTTTGCCAATATGTTATTGAACAAAGAAAATTGCTTTTAGGTACAAGTATTATGGAGTGATGATAGAAAAAATGAGCTTTTTGGACATAATGATGTACAGAAGATTTGGCGTAAGGAAGGTAAGGTTTTCCTCCCAAAGAACACAGTGGCAATATTAAAAGATATGGAAGTGGCTCGATGATGTTTGGGGTTGTTTTAGCTCAAGGGGGACTGTACAATTAATTACAATTAGAGGAATAATGAAATCGGCAGACTATATCAAAATTCTGGATGAAAATCTAGAACTATCAGCGCAAAATCTTCATCTAGGTTGGCGATTTCATTTCCAGCAAGATAATTATCCCAAATATACGTCCAAATCAGTGATTGCGTGACTTCAGAAAACGATTACAGTTCTGCCATGTCCTTCAATGAGTCCTGACTTGACTATGGCTAGAATTGAAATTTCGAATAAATCGTCGGTCACCAAAACACCTTTTCGATTTGAACGTGTAAAATCCCAGAAAAGATTGCAGCATGCTATAAAGATGGGAAGCCATGCTATTGACTATTAATATTGTGAAAATTGTTCATTTTTTTCTATTTTTTATATTCTACGAATAATTTTGTCTTTTATTATTTTGAATAATTCGCCTGTCAAATTTGCTGTATTTAAACTCTTGGTCTGAATATTGTGTTTTATATTCCTTTTTTTTGGTGCTTATTAACATAGAAAACCTGGCATCATACGGGTATTACAGTCTCAGAAATGGATAAAATATATTCAAAATTGATGAGTGTCCGAATAATTTCGTCGTTGTGCGTTTGTCCCTGTATATATATATATATATATATATATATATATATATATATATGTGTGTGTGTGTGTGTGTGTGTCTCTCTCTCTCTCTCTCTCTCTCTCTCTCTCTGTGTGTGTGTGCATACATGCCCGAGCGGTTAGAGCTTTTACATTCTGACTATGAAACCCGGGTTCGAAAATGAAAATAACACTGACATCTCATTTTAACAGATATATTTAGCAAAACTACACAAAAATATCTTGAAATACTAAAGTGTAAATTTAATCAATTTAACCGCCATTGGCATCAACCACGGCCCCCAGACGACTACGAAATCTCCTTAAACTATTCTGGACGGTCTCCTTGTTTAAGTTGGTGAATAGTGCCATAAAGCTTGACTTCAATTCATCTTTGGTGTTACAAGAAGTCTTGTTGGTCTCTCGCTCAACTGCACCACACACATAATAATCAAGAGAGTTTCAGTCTGGAGAGTTAGGTGACCAGATGTAATTGGTGATGTGGTTGCAGAAATTATCTGGCTTCTCCTGCTTGTGTGGAATGGTGCAGAGTCCTGTTGCCAGATATAGGTTCTTCCAGCAGCCAACCTCTTGCTCCAGGACAGCACTACCTCCACAAGTGTTGAGTCTAAGCCCCTAACCAACAAATCCGGGACTTCTTTTCTTGTCAGAACGATCAGAGTGAGTTTTCAGAGCTGCCGTACCTTCGTAATCGCCATTAGACTTATCCAACTCATCTTCACTCTCCTTTTTTGGTGCTTATTAACATAGAAAACATGGCATCATACGGGTATTACAGTCTCAAAAATGGATAAAATATATTCAAAATTGATGAGTGTACGAATAATTTCGTCGTTGTGCGTTTGTCCCTGTATATATATATATATATATATATATATATATATATATATATATATATATATATATATATATATATATATATATATATATATATGCGTGTGTGTGTGTGTGTGTGCATACATGCCCGAGCGGCTAGAGCTTTCACATTATGACTATGAAACCCGGGTTCGAATTTCACCATGTTCGATTCATCAGGAAGGCGATCATTTGGACAGGTACCTGGAAGCCATGGCCGAAACCTTGTGAGTGAAATTGGGTAAACGGAAGTGCTCTAAAAAATCACCAATGGTTGTGCTATCACGAAATCGCAAGCCATTGGGTCCGAGGTGTTGAAAGTACTGGTGTTGTTCAAACTGCAGATCACAGCTGATTATCTGCTCTTTCCCAGAAACTGTAACTAAGATCAGTTCAGTATACCGGTTGTATAACTCAAAGGTTCGTTATGTGGATGTTGAAATGTGCAAATGTCCCTGAACAGACTGGTATACTCAGAAATCTAGAAACTGAATTATAGAAAGACAGCATGATTTCAGATTCTCATTTCCAAAACAGACAACCTTTTCCGGTTTCGAAATTTGGCTCACTATAATTTTACTGCTTTATCTTGTTTAATGTCTAACACGTAGTGTGTTTCTATTCTTGGTAAGAAAAAAAAACAAACAAACAAACAAAAACAGGCTTTTCAAAACTGATTCGCAAAATTATGTTTTGGTTTTATGAGACATTTTGATGATTGATTCTGCAGTGAAACTTTAAGAAATTTCGATGTGATAATAGAATCAGTATAAGAATCTACACATTTTCTGTTTATATTATGGTGATTTAGATGTCACTGAGACACTGTAGATTTATAGATTGTGGTTCGGATTGTGGAATCGGCAAGGCGAGTTCGAATTCCAGTCGAGTTCATTACTTTCACTTAAGCGCTATTAATCCATCTTCTATTTATTATAATCTGAGGTCTCTTGGTCTGGAGTGGCAACCTGTCAAGAAGAAGGAAAAAATCTTAATTTCAAACCAATGCCGTAGTCTCTAAAGCAGTTCGAGGTCAAGTTCAGTTTCGTTCTGTCAAGCTCTGCGACGACGCCGATATTATTGGTCTCTGCTTTTGCCTTGGACAACATCAGTGGAGAGGGGGTGGAGACATCCTGCGTGGGAAACTGCCGATCTCTCATTAAAATAAACCTGCCTATACCTGCGCATAACTCTTTTGACCAAGATCCATGTTATCTCGAGACCAACTTAGACATGGTACAAGGCCAAGAGTATGGAGCACCAGGTGAGGATCAAACTCACTAACCACTGTGACTCACTAGTCAGTTGTAATTGATCTTGTGATTAAGTATTACACGACATTATTTTGCGTTTATAGTATAAAGTGTATGGATTTTGTTTTTATATAATATGTAAAAAAATGGTTATAAAAAGCTGTGGCATAATTTAGAAAATAAATACATGTTAAGTAAACCAAAATTTGGGAAACTTAAAAACTAGTCTGCATTGTTGATAAAAGGGGTCAATCAAAATGTCGGTCGGACAACCGAGATAAACTCGGTTGTCAGTTGAAAGTTTATCCCCAAATGTTATTTAAGGGGCTGGAGAGACAATCAGATTACATGAAAGAAAAGGAGAAAGGAGGAGAGATTGTTTTCCATATCGAAAATCGATCTGAAACCGAAATGATATGCTCCAAACTTCACCGTCGAAAACAGGACCAGCCAGATACTTCGAGAAGCGAAATTAAAATCCAATTGAAATATTCAAGATATTGGACCAAGTTTTGACATCATTCCTTGTCAATACCACTCACAATTAACCATTACAACTTTTGGTAGATTGGCCGGAGATCCGACCGACCACCAGTTTCACCCGAGAAACCATTAGCAGGAGAAGGGTTAAACCAAAAGTTGTAATCTTGCTGATGCATTAAAAGGAAAAAAATTCTGACATTCTTTAGTTGAGTGTCGTTTCCATCTTCGAGGTTGTCAATATCGTTGATGTCTTTTGTGGTTGAACCCGCTCACCAAGATGAATCTTCAACCAACTTCACTAACATTACCGATCCCTGGGGTAGACTGTTCTAGTTCCACGTGCCATGTTTGATCGATGTCAGTTATCTGTTATCTCCTGCTAATTTTCCCTCTGAAAGTTCTCCACTGTCTTAACCAGGTATTGAACTCACACTCTTTGGGTCTGTCACTGGATCTAACCAACGCCTTTATCCACTGTGCCATGTGTCCTTGAGGACATCTGCGTATGAATTTCTGGGTATTATAAACCTAATGTCTTCAGCAACCATTTTTATCAGAGCTCATATTGCAACTTTGTTGTTATCATTGCTTTTCTCTGGCACTCCTTATTACTGGTTCCCGTATTGTATTTATTTCTATGCTTGGTCGGCTCAGGAGATTTTTGTGGCCTAGCATATGTGCTAATTCCTTAAGTTTACGAATTTTCCAATGGTGTTC
>OZ010614.1:57133490-57234307 GCA_963932145.1 Acanthosepion lycidas | reverse complement strand
GTCTTCGGGGTTCATGGCTCTCCATAATTCCCTGTACTTTGTAGCTCTTGATAAATTTTGTTTTTTTGTTATCTCTTCTTCATAGGCGGTTCAAGATACTTTCATGAAATGTGATCAAAAAAGGTTTATTTTTCAACATAGTCCGCCATGCCGTCCATACATATCTCTCCGGTGTTGCAGTTACATGCAATCCCATTGGTGAAGAAGTTTTCATCCTGTTGATCAAAACAGTCATTAACCAATTCAAAGCCACTGTCATGCATAGGAGACATTGAAACCGAGTACGATTGTGCTGATAAACCAAGTCACCTTTAACCGGCTTTCCTAAGTATTTGGACCTTTTGTAACTGCATGGATTGCCCCATTATCTCTGACTGAAAGTGATGAAACAAACACTCATCCTGAGTTAGGAAACGTTCAAGAAAACGAACTGGATCTGCCACAAACAATATCAACTTTTCCCGTGATATAATCATTCCGGTGCGTTTTGGATCAGGTGTCAGAAAACGTGGAAAAATCTTCGTCATGTCAAGTTCAGTGTGCAGGATATTCTCAACTCCCTCACCTAATATGCTAATAGTATTGGCTATTTGATTAATAGTTAATCATCTGTCATATGGAGAACAAGATCAATGTTTCGGTTCTGTCAGACGCAGGACGTCCAGATTTTGGTTTAGCTTCAAGACTCTCCCTTTCCTTCCTAAATTCACCTGCCCACTTTGGCACTATTGATAAAGCTGGAGCGTCATACTTCAATTTTGCAACTACGTCAGCATGAATGTCTTTGGGGCTAAAGCCTTTTCTCAGTATGCTCTTGATAATATCACGATTTTTGTTCATTTTTCAAATTTTCAGTCAGATGTTAGTTTATCTGGAAAGAAACAATGCAGTTATTAATAAGAAGAGTTGAAATTAACGCATGCATGATTTCACAGCTCTAACATCACTCCTTCATAGTCAGCCTATGAACTTTTCAGCTCACCTGCGTATATCCATCACTTTCAATGATGGATCACAAATCTTTTATTCGATCACTCTCTGGAGAAGCTGAAGGCCATTTCATAAATTTGGTTTGTTGAATTTTTTTCTTTTTTTTTTTTTGTTGGGTGGATAATATGGACTATTAAGCTTTGTAGAATGCGGAAGAATATTGGCTTGCATGAATATATGCTTTGTCTCATGGGACAAAATCTGTTACTTCTATCATGTTAGACTAGTGGATCAGTTTTTCCTTTCAATCAACGGGGACTCTCCCTCCTGCCTCTCCTCTACCACTCTCCACATTAAGTCGAACAAATTGCTACTCTTTCTGTGGTCATTAGTTAATTTTATAGAAAATTTCCAAATTGTCATATATTTATCACCCAGTCTGACTGTCATCAGACTTTACTCTCTCTCTCTCTGCCTCACTATCTATCTCTCTCTCTCACACACACATACACACACGCACACACACACACACACACACACCCATATATATATATATATATATATATATATATATATATATATATATATATATGTGTGTGTGTATAGAAAGAGAGAGAAAGAAAAGGAGAGACATAGAGTGGGTTTTCAATTACCCTTTTGTGTATATATATATTTATATATTTATATTTAAATGAGTATTGAAAAACTTGAACCGAAACACAAAAAATCAATATTTCTATATTTGGTCATTTAACTACAGATTTGGTGTTGTGCTTCTGGAAAACAATCTTTCAGCATATATATATATATATATATATATATATATATATATATATATATATATATATATATTAGGGAAAACAAATATTTGTACACATACAAATTTTAAATTTTCTTTGTATTTCCAACTAATGAATAAACATAATTTCCCATAATTAACTGTACAAAGATTCATAGAAACAGAAAAAAATTTGATTTAATAGAAATCAATCACATTCATCCATTTTAATGAATGAAAAAAGTATTCGTACAATGCAAAAAATAATCTTCATTTAATACTTTGTAGAATAGCCATTATTCACTTATATTCATTATTCACAGCAACCAACCTCTTCTTGTAGTTCTCAGTTAATGATTGGTAAATTTTAGTTGGTATTTTGTTCCATTCTTCTTCGCAGATGGTCTTCAGATCCGGGATGTTTGTTGAAGTTCTCAAATGGATTTGAATATGCTTGCGTGTATGTGTGTATGAGAGACAGACAGACAGACAAATTTTATTTACTGCAAAATACGAGGCACTTTGAAAATCTCTCTCTCTCCCTCTTTCTCTGTGTGTGTGTATATATATATATATATATATATATATATATATATATATATATATATATATGAAGAAAAATATTTGGAAAAAACAAACAAAAAACCTTAAATGCAATTATGTTGTTTTAATATGAATGAAATGTCATTTCATTCATATTAAAACAACATAATTGCATTTAAGGATTTTTGTTTGTTTATTCTAAATATTTTTCTTCATTCAGTCGGATTTATATCCATTTATATTTGTTACATATATATATATATATATATATATATATATATATATATATATATATATATATATGTATATATATATATATATATATATATATATATATATATATATATATATATAAAGAGAGAGAGATATCATTTTCGATGTGCCTCGTATTAACGATAATCGACTTACCGAAAATGTTTACCAAGACAAGAGATGAAAGGCACTGATTACAACAATAACACATAATGTTAATAAACAATAACAAATGAAAAAATTTTCTCATCAGAGTAAAAGCTTCAGATATCGATTTAATATAAATCATATTTTTGACAGCATTGTTAGTTTAAGATAGGATGGTTGTTTCCCGCCGAATTCGGTTAGATATGAATCTAGCATTTCGTTCAACCATCTTTGGGTTAAATATTGGAGAAAACTGAACCTCCTAGCCATAGTTGGCAAACAGTAGAGAAGAAGAATATATGGGAACGGAGCCGAGTGGTTAGAACGTTCGGGATTTGACCGGGTTCGAATCTCACCATGGTCGATTTGTCAGCCAGGTGACCTTTTGATGTTATCGATCTGGAGATGATGATCTCAGCATGCGGCACATTTAGAAAGTTCCTGAAAACAATACCACGGGTCAACACAAGCCTTGTGGTTGTAACTTGGTAGAAGGAACCCTTTGGGAGCCGTTGATGGTTGTGCTAGTACGATGTCACAAGTCATCGTGACCGAGGGTTTGAGCGTACCGTCGTTGTTCAGATTGTTACACAGAGCCCAGTCTACTCATCATTTACGTCTGCTTAAAGCAGGATATTTAAAGTACATCAACTGACTCTACGTAAACTGTAGAAGAATTTCAAAATCTCTTTTAATCTTTTAAGAGGTTCGTGAATATTTCTTTCCATTTTGTATTCACCTGGAATTATATATATGTTTTATTCGGAAATTATTTTACCAATAAATATATTTTAATCATGTCCTACAATTTTCCCTCCTCACTGCATCTTCACTACTTTATTCGTCATGAACTATCGCAACGTTTTACTTCCGACGAAGTCTTGTCCAAAGGTTCCGAAAAGAAAAAATAAGACTTTTAAATCAGCATTTATGTTCTGTGGCATTAAATCCTTGTTCAAATATCTATCTATCTATCTATCTATACATATATATATATATGTATATATATATATATATATATATATATATGTGTGTGTGTGTGTGTGTGTGTATGTATGTATATACATATATATATATATATATATATATATATATATATATGCACTATATATATATTATAAAAAATTATATATTGTTATCCTATATATATGTGTGTGTGTGTGTATCGTTATCCCAAATATATATATATATATATATATATATATATATATATATATATATATATATATGTATATATATATATATATATATATGAAATACACTCTCTCATTCTCTTTCTTTCTCTCTCTCTCTTTCTTATATATATATATGTGTGTGTGTGCGTGTGTGTGAAAATATATAGAAAATAGAAAAGGTAAATAATCAAAAGTTATTTAGTATTTTTGTTTTTATTTTTAAAAAACAGTGCTCGATACAAAAGTAGAGCTTAGATATAATTATTTATTTAAAAATATGATTCCTTCGCGAGAACTCTTATGTATAAGAGTTCTCATGTTTCAAAAACAAGAGCCGAAAACGACACTATAATTATTCGAATTAAATTGAATTAAAGTACCAAGCTCTGTTCCATCTTCAAGCGAAATTATTATATTATATGGATATATTATATTATATTGAAGGTTTAGGCTCTTTTTTGAAACATGAGAACTCTTATGTAGCGAAGGGATCATATTTTTTTAAATAAATAATTATATATATATATATATATATATATATATATATATTACACACACGCCCATACGTAGGCGCGCGCGCACACACACACACACACACACACACACACACATATATAAAGTAGTGGGGGTTACTAAATGACAATGTTGTAGAAGGAAAGGGCGAAGTAAGATAGAATTATGAGAAAAGATAGGATAGATATCGGTTAAGGCTGGACTTGAATAGACCAAAGACTGCAGTTGTCAGGGAAGCATCACCCCCATACACACACACTCAAGATGGAGAGATGGATATCTAAACATAGTGAGCTCCGAAAATAGATACGAATATAGGTAAATACAAAGATAGGTAGGAATATAGATAAATATATATTCATATAATTGTTTCACAAGCCCCAAGAGCAATTCGAGGTAGAGGGTTACTAAGTTAATTTATAAGGGAAGGGGAAGAGGGAAGTAAGGGAGTATTATTGGTAGGGTAACTAGTCTAGCAAGACAATTTTGAATTAAAAAAACAGCCTGATGTGGGTTGGGCTCCGTCATGTCATTTTGCCCTAAACATATCGACTGCTGTTATGACACTAATTTTTATAGTTCTCCTCTCTTAATAATGTGTTTCACAACTACAAGCTAATTATCTGCTTGCCTATAACGGACATGACATTTGAGACCGGCTCGTTGCAAAAAAGACCACAAACAAGTACAGGAGAATGTATTGTATCCAAGTGCAGCAGGAACCCTGTTAGCTGTCTTATTTTGCTTTCGTGTTTCACTTACTTCCTGATGATGCATTATTCCTGAATGGCAGCTAGAAACGATTCTCTGATCTCTTCATGGCTACCTCTTCAAAATTCTTGAATGGACTGTTGATGCAAGAAAGATTGCTTTTCAGTTCTTCTTTATACATGAGCCAAGGTCTACCAACATTTCTATGGCCACTATGAAGTACGCACACACACACAAACACACAAACACACACACACAACAAGGATCATAACATTCATTGAGTGGCTAGTGGGTTAATGCATTTTTAAAATTTGTTAGCGAAGGGATTTCACCATTTTATATCATTTAACTTTACTAATTTACTTTTTGTATGAATGATTCATTGTAATATATATATATATATATATGTGTGTGTGTGTGTGTGTGTGTGCGTGCGTGTGTGAATGTGTGTGTGTGTGTTTTCATTTGTTGTGTAGATTTCTTTGATGCTAACCTCCAGGAAAGTGACTTATTGCTCTTTCTTGAGTTCACATTTTCCGCTGATATTGTATCAATTGCGAGTTCAGCTACTAGGAATTTGGTTCACTCTGTCGTACTAGACAATTTTTACGACAGTATCTTGCACATTTATAAGTCTGTCAGTCGTCTATGCATTGAATATTTCTCTCACAGCTCGTCTGGTTGCACTGCTATGGCGATAGCTCAGATGGAACACCCAGTGAGCATCGAACTCACTACTCAGTCCTAATTGTTCTAGCTTGCCGACAATTACACCAGTTCATATAGCATGCTAAAATAACATTTCCTAATGCCATCTGGATTTTGCCGAATATTGGCAGACATTAATCCCCTCATCAGGGCTTACACGCAACTGTTGGATTAGATAAGGAATTTCAGTTATACTTGATTTTACTGAATCTTAGTAGGTTTATTTTAAGTTCAAATATCCCCGATGTTTTACTCGTAACTATTCTATAGGGTTCAAATCAATATTTTTAAACCGAACACTTTTTATCCTGTTCCAACCCGATTAATCACTTTCCCATATTTTTCTCCGTCTAATATTTCTAATTCTTCTTCCAGGATTACTAAATCTCTTAACACAATATTTCATACACTAATATGGCTCAGTCAGGGCCGCTACTCTCTTACATATATTTATAAATCAAACACTGACGATTCGTGTAAAAAATCAAAGTTACGCTGACTTTGGTAAACAACTGTCGCCTGTGATTCTGCTTGCAAAGAACAAAGACAAAATAGACATCTTTCTTTATTGCAAATAAAAATCAGTTCATATATTTTTCTATCAATCAAACTGTTATTTTTACACCAGATTTTTCAAAATGACTGACTCATTTAGGAAATGCAAGGAAAACAACAAATGTTGATTTCTGTCTGGTGGAATTTTCAAGGATTACTTCATTTTGTGTTTGTTCCACATTCGCGCCATCAACGCTAAGCTGTATTGCCAGTAGCTCGACCGCGTGTACGACAAACTAAAGAAGGAGTATCTACTTTGGTCAGTCGTGGTCAGGTTTTGTTACAACCAGACTATGCAAGATAACACACTGACAGGTTGACTAAGGAGAAGTTCAAACAAATGGACTGTTTTGAGATTCTTCCACATTCACCATTCAGTCTTTATGTTGTCCCGAGTGACTATGGCCGATTATCCTCAATGCTACAATTCCTCCGCGACGTGATTCAACACTTTTGATCAAGTGAAAGAAGCTTCTTTACAGTTTTTTTTTTTTTTTTTAATTCAAAGCCAGCGGACTGATATCTGGGACAGATTCACATGCTGGTTAATCGTTGACAGAAGATTGTTCAGAATGATTGACTTTATTTTGAAGACTAAATGTTGGTGTTGCTCCATAAAATTTTGTTGTTTTCTTTCTGCTTCCTAAATGAGTCAGGACTTTCTCGTCAACCTAATAGAATAAAATAAGTGTATATTTTGTAGTGAAGCACAATTTAGCAATTAGACATTTACTACTATACAGATTTCTATTAGTGACCTTGTGTTAAACTTACCCAAATATGGCTGAGAAATAGATAATTATTTAAATTATGTAATATTAATTTATAGTATAGAATTCGAGCACGAACCTTTGATCGATGAAAAATTTAACTGTGGTACTGGGTTTACCCTAAGAGACACCAAAATAAGTTTTTTACTCTATCTCACCTCGGTAGATTAAAAGACCTGAAATCTTTAATGGTTAAAGATCTTTAAAGGTACCACAATAATACCACAGAGATCAGATTCAGGCTTTGAAAACTATCGGCAGGTTTACCAGCATAAACAAGGAAGAGGACCCACCTGAACCTAGAGCACACAAAAGACAGCCGAGCAAAACTGTTATATAAATGTCCACCCTATGAAGAAACAGAATCTATCACACCATTGTAAGAAGATTGAACTTTGGTAAAAAAAAGACCCAAAATCTTTGATTCAGTCGACGTTAATTTGACAGAGTTCAGAAATGAATAAACAATTATTGCACATTTGGAGATTTTAGTCTTGCATTTCTAGCAGAAGTTACTAAAATTAGAAAAAAAAAGTCGCCTAAGAACTTTGAAGTGAAATAGGATGTTACGATATAAGTTAAGACAGCATAGGAAATTCATTTCGGATTGAAACAACCAAATATTATTGATGCATAGTGTAAGGAACTTTCCGAGTGTAATGTCTTTTATTTATTTCCAAAAAAATTCTAACAGATATACGAAGCAAAATAATGCTTTTGGATATAGTAAGTTTTCAGTAAAAAATCGCTATATTATCACATAGCCATCGCCATTGGCTATGCATTTTCCAGGATCTGTTCATTTCGGGATTTTACAATTGTGCCCAGCAGCCCCAAAACGTGACTTGACACATAGAATGTTGTCACCATTTCTGAAACGCATTACCCATATTCACATCCACTATTTGGTCACTGTAAATATTGAACAAACGTTGATTTATGCTTATTGTACAATTCTTCTTCACTGAGAAAATCAACGACACTTCCGTACGTAGACAGATTGATATCAAACAGCATTCTGCCAGATTACTTCCTGTTTCATTCATAGACTATTATTGATTACAGACCGAAAATTGCTATATAAGAAAAATCTTCCTCGACTATTGTGGACCAGTAAAATAAAATAAGAATCACAATTTTCCTAGTGATTTTCATTTTGCCGCGTCTTTGTTAAAAGTATTCCACAATATCTAATCATGTATCAGAATTATAAGATAGTCAGTGATAGGTAATCACATTTATGCTACCTCTAGTTGGTTTCTTTTTAGAATTATTTTATTATTTAATCAGCCACTTAATCTATTCTTTCATCAGCACTTTTTATAGATACATATTTAGGCATATTTTATTGAAGATCATAGACAAAGTTGTTTTAACGATCTTTATTTTCTCTTTTCTCTTTTCGTTTCATTGTGAGTAAACATATTTATTTGATAGCGTTTATAACCATTATTCTTCATCAATAAGAATATGAAATTAGGTTTTTATTATTTTCACTTTTAAGAAACAGTTCATTTATTTTTTCTCCTAGCATTTCATTTTTAGAACGTTATAAATTCAAATCGTATTTGAGCCATGTTAATGGCTTAAGTTTAAAGGCGACAGAAAGCAGTAAGTTCATTCGCAATATTAATTACATTCAATGTTCACGTTTATTTATTGTTGGATATATCGAATACACCAGGAAATATGCGTACGAACAATTATTGCAAAAAATGAAATCAAACTTCCGCCATCTTTTTAGAAAACAAGAGAAAATATTTTTGAAAATTATTAACACAAACCTTGCCTCTGATCTTTAATTCAATATGCTTAATTAAAAACTATGCTACCAAAACTATTTATGGAAAACACTAGCACACACACACGCATATATATATATATATATATATATATATATATATATATATATATATATATATATATATATATATATATAATGAAAAACAGACCACTTTAAAGTACCATTACAATAATTTATTTCACCAAAATCCTTTTTAAAAATGATTTTGGTGAAATAAATTATTATAATGGTACTTTAAAGTGGTCTGTTTTTCATTAAATATTAGCTCCGTTCCCACATTGAGCTCTAGGGAATCCATACTCCTTGGATTTACCATTTTGGTTTACCAAGTTCTTCATAACTTAATTATATATATATATATATATATATATATATATATATATATATATATATATATATATGTTCATGAATCATTTATACAAAAATCAAAAAACAAGAAAAAAATCGATTTCTATACATGAGGATGTCTGTAGGAACAAACGAAAGCTTGTAAAAATAAAAAAAGACCTTATGCAACTGAAATTTTTAAACAAGGATCATATCATTCATGTACAGGTTCGGGGTTTATGTATCTTATTTGAATTGTTTGCGATGATGGATTCTCGCCAATTAAATCATTAACCTCTGTATTTGTTTTTTGTATGAATGATTAATGAATTTATAAATTAAATGCACCTCTATTGAAATATATATATATATATATATATATATATATATATATATATGATGGATGAAATCTTACTAAATTCTGTTTGTTTGGCTTTCATAGTGACATCTTTCTTAATCTTTTTAACCCAGGTAAGTCAATAAAGCCACAAAAACGCAAGTGTTTATCCAGTTTGGAAGAAAATGATCAAAACAAAAACATTATTAAAAACAGATAACAATAAATTAACAGCAATTAATAAAACAAAACGATTGACACTGTCGTTAAATTTTGGGAGGTGAAAGGTAACTGGAAAGCAAAGAAGCTGCAAGAGAGTTTCACAAACGAGAAGTGCGAGAGAAGAAACTGTTAACATAGAACCTACGACCATTTCAATTGTAAAATGATGAGACCTAGCTACTAATCTAGTACTTCGCCTAAATTCGTAAAAGCAAGGAACCAAGAAGAGAACACATCAAAACAATTATCATGAAAATATTTATAGAAAAGGCAGAGGGACGTTATATTACGTCGGTGGAAAAGTTACTGAAGCTGAGATGCCAGGCCAGGACATTGCAGATTCTTCTTTGGATTGTATTAAGAATCCCTAACAGAGGCCCCAGAGGAAACTCAAGCTGGTGTAATGGTCGGCAAGCTAGAACAATTAGGACTGAGTGGTGAGTTCGATGCTCACTGGGTGTTCCATCTAAGCTATCGCCATAGCAGTGCAACCAGACTAGTTATGAGAGAAATATTCAATGCATAGACGACTGACAGACTTATAAATGTGCAAGATACTGTCGTAAAAATTGTCTAGTACGACAGAGTGAACCAAATTCCTAGTAGCCGATCTCGCAATTGATACAATATCAGCGGAAAATGTGAACTCAAGAAAGAGCAATAAGTCATTTTCCTGGAGGTTAGCATCAAAGAAATCTACACAACAAATGAAAACACACACACACACACACACACACACACATATATATATATATATATATATATATATATATATATATATATATTACAATGAATCATTCATACAAAAAGTAAATAAGTAAAGTTAATGATATAAAATGGTGAAATCCCTTCGCTAACAAATTTTTAAAATGCATTAACCCACTAGCCACTCAATGAATGTTATGATCCTTGTTGTGTGTGTGTGTTTGTGTGTTTGTGTGTGTGTGTGTGTGTGTGCGTACTTCATAGTGGCCATAGAAATGTTGGTAGACCTTGGCTCATGTATAAAGAAGAACTGAAAAGCAATCTTTCTTGCATCAACATTCCGTTCAAGAATTTTGAAGAGGTAGCCATGAAGAGATCAGAGAATCGTTTCTAGCTGCCATTCAGGAATAATGCACCATCAGGAAGTAAATGAAACACGAAAGCAAAATAAGACAGCTAACAGGGTTCCTGCTGCACTTGGATACAATACATTCTCCTGTACTTGTTTGTGGTCTTTTTTGCAACGAGCCGGTCTCAAATGTCATGCCCGTTATAGGCAAGCAGATAATTAGCTTGTAGTTGTCGGAAACTCATATGTCGAACTCGATGGGAGATTTCGTCATATATACATATATGTGTATATGTGTGTGTGTTTTCAGATATGATCTGTGGAGAAAGAGAGAGAGAGCAGTATAAATAGAAGAAAAAAGAAATGAGGAAAACTATTTAATTTCAGCCGATGCGTTTCGTCCGTTTAGGAAATTTATCAAGGAAAAAGCGAAATGAATTTAATTGATAACAATGTTTCTTCTATTCATATATATATATATATATATATATATGTGTGTGTATGTGCGTGTATGTGTGTGTATGCGTGTTTGTGTGTGTGAATTTTTTGTAAATGCGCATGAAACGCGCGCTATTGATTTGAAAATTATCATTATCAACGGAGGTAAACTAATTTATACGTGTAGATTTTTTTAAAAAATTACAGTTTAGGTTGCTCTTATAGATATTTTAAAACCAACAATAAGTTTGACTATGAGTATAGCAACAATATTTTAAATTAATTGTTTCGTTTTTCATCCAACATTTTTATTATTTCAAACGAAAACTGTATTTATTTATCTGTTTCAAATAGCTATATAGCCAAACACTTCTTAAAAAAAAAAGAGAAAGAATTTTAATATTTAAAATGTTAGCGTCTCCTTTCTTTCAGGCGTATATGTAATTACATCGACGTAAACATCATTTTAGTCTGATGAAGACGTTAGACTTTGATTAATTTTCCTAATTCCTTTCTCGGTATCTCCCCATATATATAAGAGCAATGAAGATCTGAACATCTAATTGGCAATGAAATATCGCACACAATGTAGATGGAAATTGCTATATGTCACCGGGTATGAATCCTTGTTCAAAGTTCATGGTAGGTGGAAAGGGTATTTAAATATCGATTTTTAATCGGTCAAATAATACAAGGTTTAATTTTAAGGAAAACTGCTCTTTGCCATGAAAATTTCCAAATTTATTGCTGCTTGTATTTTAAGGAAACGACAGGCTCACATGTAGAGTAAAAATTTATGGGGATTAAATGTAAAACGTTAAGATGCAATATAATAATCATTTGTTGCATTATATATCTATCTTTCCTCAAGTACACACACACACACATATATATATATATGTGTGTGTGTGTGTGTGTGTGTGTGTGTGTATCCTTCATATTACACTTTTGCCATTAATTATAGCATACCTTTAAAATATATATTTTTATCATATATATATATACATATATATAATATGAAAAGATTACTTAACTTTTGAATATCAATTTTATCCCGACATTAATGTTTCTTAGTAAAATTTCCAGTCATCAGGGGTTGTGGTTTTAAAAGGTTTTGACATATTTTTTTTTATTTTTTCAATTAGTTCCGCGTCTTTTTCATAGATATAATGCAAGACTCTTCGGTAAATCGAATCGAGTTCTCTCAGTCACTGTGTGCTCATCTAAAAATAAATACGCTTAAATTCACAGCTTAGTGGTAGAATCCCTCGACTGACGTCCATTCAGTCGTGTTTATAAGCCGTAAATTCGACCTTGCCAACCGAACGATCCTTTGCGGTCAGCGTAAATGACGGTTCCGTATAGGATGCAGGTTCGAATCCTGTCAAAGGACGAATATTTTCTATGAAAATTTCTCGGACATTCAGGCCGGTAAATGTTATTTAATACTGTTTATTATAAACAGAGCATTTACTTAAATACTTGTATCTATAAAAAGAACATAAAAATGTCTTTAACAAATATATATATGTGTGTGTGTGTGTATGAAATGTATATATATATATATATATATGCAATTTATTATTTATATATTATATATGCGTGGTATTTATTGTAAAGCGCTCAATATCAGTAATAGAGCTAACATATTTAGTTGGATAAACTAAATATATATATATATATATATCAAACATGCTAAATATATTTATAATATAGAAAAGACACAACACGAACTAACACGAAAAGACGCAACGTCGCGATATTTGAAAATAACAAAAAATGTTCCGATATATAGTATAATTAATTTTCATAAAAAAAACACATAACAAAGATCTTTACGTTGGTCTGTAACCCATCTTTATACAGAATCCGCTATTAGATTTATTCCGACATCACGAGATTTGTACAAGTTACGTTCCAAGATTCCTTCAAAAATCATCATTCAAAATCAAATTGAAATATGTGACTATTGAAGCCAATGATTCTCTGAGGTTAGCATCAACTCGTAAGAGACGACAAATGTAAGACAGATTGTGAGAATCGAACTCACTACAAAAAAAAAAAAAAAAAAAACAGTTTCGAATTAATTCGTCGGTGAAGATTATTCCTTATCGAAACTTCCATTTGTTTCGTTGTTTCTTGAAAAGCTGGAAATATCTTCCATTAAAATATCGTTCATGCTTATTTACATTGAGCTCCTTGATAAGAATCAGCAATATTATTGGTCCTGATCTGGCAGCTCGGCATCAACCACTTCCAACCTCCGTAACGTTGATTCTCTGTGTTTTTTCTATAAATACTTTCATGGTAATTGTTCGGATGAGCTATTCGATATGGTATCTAGACTTTCTTAATTTAAGGACAGTACTAAACTGGCGCTCAGATCTCATTAATTTACAGTTGTGCTGGCTAGATGTAACAGTAAATTCTACGCTAACACTCTCTTTTCTCGCACTTCTCGCTTGTGTAAATATTTTCCAGTTTTATCCTTTCAAGCCAACTTTAATCTGCAAAAATTTATATGCAATGTCAGTCGCTATTTACTATCATTCTAATTACTCTTTTATTTTCCCGCTCAATATTAACGTTTCTGTTCCAAATTCTTCCACACCCAGTAACCCCTTGTGTCTTAGTGGCTTTACTGCCTTGCATGGGGCGATATCTGAAAGGGCTTGTTGTGTGTAACTGCATGGTAATTATTGCGTTTTTCAACGGACATCCGTGTAAGACAGTCGAGAACCAGATTCTGGAACCAGATTCTTATCGCTTTCGTTTGAGAGAAGTATTAATTTATCATGCTGGGTCAAGTCATCACCCTCGGGAAATATGGTGGGGTACAAAATACGGTGTCACACTTGTTAAGACAAATACCAGTTTCACTAATTGTTTTTGAAAACTCCGACAGAACACAACCAAAACTATTACAGAGCTCTTGAAATTTGCAGAACTTCATACTGACAGT
Organism: Acanthosepion lycidas; assembly: GCA_963932145.1. Lineage (NCBI taxonomy): Eukaryota > Metazoa > Mollusca > Cephalopoda > Sepiida > Sepiidae > Acanthosepion > Acanthosepion lycidas. The sequence goes on along the minus strand of OZ010614.1, from coordinate 57,220,081 downwards.
ATGGACCCGTAACTACATAAGATTTCTTCGACACACAGACCCTTATCTAGTCTGATACTGGACCAGTTTTTCACAGTTTAATAGTTGTGAGGTAAATTTTTAACTTCGTCATTCGGCGACCGGGAGTTTTGATCAAGTACACCTGACTTTTTTGACGGCCTACAATATCTATTCTGACATCATACTACGACGTATGTTGATCGAGGACGAAAAACCCTATAGTATGCTGAGTACGTTTTATACTGCACAGACTGATGGGTTAAACAGTAACTATGTCGAATCGGAGTAGGATTTTAAGCAGTAATAACCTTGTTAGATGATTACCATCATCGTCATCCGCTGGGAGACTTGTTCTTGCATCACATGTCAACGCTCAAAGTTATTCTAAGCTGCTTATGTCTTTCTGAATTTCACAGTATACCCTTGCTAATATTACCAAAGTAAAATTGATTTCGCTTGACAATTCGGAGACAGAATGCTTATACCTCTGTGCGCAGGAAACAGTTCTCACTCAAAAGTGTTAAATCCATACGTTGCCATGTAACAACAACACTACCGTACCTTTTACGCCCACACACAGACCATCCAGAAGCGGTAAATATTCCTGAGTAAAGTTTTCTTTTAAATAACCACTAAATTGAAAAATAAGAGTCTAGTTATAAATATTTATTATTATTTAGATATGCTCATTACTCAAATGGTATTGGGTTTATTTTGGTTGCTAGGAATCACAATGAAAGCAAGGCGTGTCTTTGGAGCGCTTGACAAAATCAAGACAAACTTTATAAAGATTTTTGAATCAATCCCAAATTAAGTTTAACTTTAATTTTCTTGCGGAAACCCTGAAGATGATCCGTAGACCATTAAACTTCCATTGAAACTTGTTGCGAATAAATTTCTGGATGTTCCTCTTTTCATTTCAATAGGAAGCAATTTGATTATTATAATAATTGCTGCGATACAATAATTTCATTAATGGCTGTATGTATATGCGAATGTGAGAGTAAGAAAAAAAGAAGTCGGGGTAGATACAAAGGGAGAGGGGGGACTAAAACGTGACCATCTGATGCTTTCAACGATAGATCTATCGGTCTTCCTGAAAGCTTAGCAACAACGACTACAAAAAAACTAACGATTGGGAAATGACGACTGGGAAATGACCAATGGGGAAAATTCAACTTTCAAAACCTTCCTTTTGGTATTGAAGAATATTTAACATTCTAAAGTCAGTTTTCTAAATTAAGCACTGTGATTGGTGCCTTGGTCAACACATAACACGCAATAAAGCTTTTATTTATGGAATTCGTATTGATGCAGTTAAAAATAAAAAGAATTCGTTCAAAGTTCAACTCTTGTGGATTGAATAAATAGATTGGTTCGAAATTTCTAGAAGTTTACTCTTGGGTTTATAATAATTGTAGCCGCCCCACTGTCATGAAAATCCCCTCGCCGCTTATTCATTATTTTCATGGAAGTGAGTTATCGGCTTCACACACGTTTCCACTGAACAAAGCATAAATCTTTTGTCTGATTCTAACCCACATGCTTATTAATTTTTTGAAAAAGATTACTACCCCACCCGTCTTATTCCATCTTTTCTTTTAGTCAAGATTCAAGAGTACCAAATAATACAAGAGTATCTCTTCGGACAATTCTGTGTATAAAAATAGTTTAAGCTCACGAGAAAACTTTTCATTTACTGATTTGGTTACTGTTGAGATGGCACGAAGTTCGATTCTTTTTCGGGAAGCTTATAAAAATGTAGATTAAATGTCTTTTCAGTATCCAACCCTTTACAATGACTTTTCCTTGTTTTTTTGGTATTTTCATGCTTTTTTCCTTCTATTTTACAATTCAATACAATGGACATAGATAGGCGATAGACATGCCGAAGGCTTGTTATTGTTCGTGTTTGTATTTTGCATATTTTTACGCCATGTCTCTACAAAATGTTAGTGGGCATCATCATTTGGAAGTTGCCATTCATTTTTGGAAATAATACTGGATTTATTTTCCCTTGCTTTTACACGATTTTTCTTCTCTTAGACTGACTTTGCATGTTTTTTTTAACCCATAGATGATGTGGGCGAAAGAAGAGACACATACACGATACTTTAATGAACACAAGATACTAGACTAGAATTTGGACAGATGAAAATAAGTTTGGAATCATTAGAAATCTGGTTCTACTGAAAGATGCTGAGAATTGCATGGACGGGGAGCGTAAGAAACAAAGAATTCTTAAGAAAAATGGCAACAAAACAGGCATTTATATTCATAATTGACACAGATGCAATTTATTGGACACATAATGAGCAAGGAACTGTTTGGAGAATTTGACACTCACAAGGCAGATCGAGAACAGGGGTGAAGAACAGGTCATCTACATTACGTACTTTGCTTGAATAGATGGTGGAACGTTAAGCAGGAGGCTTGACAAAGGAATAAAAATTTCTAATGGATTTTGGGAAGAGCCATGATCGCCAACATCCTGAGAGGATACAGAGAAGTAGAAAATCGATTGATTATTGGCATTATGTTTTGATAATTCATTTCTTTTATGAGTTCTACAGCTTTCTTTCTTTCTTTTTTGTAACTGCAAGCAAAGATTGTCCACTTACCATAGCTTCCAATCCTAGACCTGTCTTCTATTTACACAACATTATTAGGTACGTTACTCATTGTTACACTCTGTCTTTCTTACTTTCAAAATATCCTGTGAGTCTCTAAGTTATCCTTCCTTTGACTCAGAAAATTCAGCTGCATTTGAATTCCCATTTTCCTTAGAACAACCTCGTTGCTCACAAGGTTATGTCCATAAAATCTTTTTGTAGAAAGAACTCTCAGCCGCTTTAAGTCTCTTAATCATCTGTGAGAGAATTAGCCAGTATTCAATGCCATATAAGTGAATTACACAACAATTCAGGATTCGGTTTCTTTGTTTCTTCTGATTTCTGAGGACGTTCGCTATACTGATGCGCGTTCGTAGGTCTGGGTCATATTTTCTGTGATTTTTCATGACCCTATACAGTTCATACCTATAGAGCTTCTGTCCTTTCTGACTTTTTTCATGAGATTATTCAGATTCTGTTGTTTGCCATGTCACTATTGACGTTCTCTCGGTTGCAATGATACTATACACTTTCTGACGTTTGTAATGACACTATACAATTGATGTCGATTATAATGACGCTATAGAGATTCTGTTATTTGTTAGGACATTATTTCTGTCGTTTTTCATTGGAACTGTGGTATCTGTTATCTGTACTGACAAGATACAATTTATATCTTTTATAATACAACTATAGAATTTTTGTCACAATACGTAGCCTTTTGTTTTGACACTATAGAGTTATTTTCGCTTGTCCTAACACAAAAGAAATCCTCTCGTTTGTCATGACTCTATAGAATTCCAGTCCTTTCTCTTGCCACTATTCAGGTTCAATCGAGTTCCTTGACACTAGATTTCCTATCGCTTTTACGACACAATAAAGTTTTCGTCGTTTATTATGACATTTTCTATAGATTTTCTCTCATTTGTAATGACAGTATAGAGTTTCTGTCGTTTTCTATGACCCTATAGAATTTGTATCGTTTGTAATAATTCTATACAGTCTCTGTCGTTTGCTATGACCCTATAGAATTTGTATCGTTTGTAATAATTCTATACAGTCTCTGTCGTTTGCTATGACCCTATAGAATTTGTATCGTTTGTAATAATTCTATACAGTCTCTGTCGTTTGCTATGACCCTATAGAATTTGTATCGTTTGTAATAATTCTATACAGACTCTGTCGTTTGCTATGACCCTATAGAATTTGTATCGTTTGTAATAATTCTATACAGTCTCTGTCGTTTGCTATGACCCTATAGAATTTGTATCGTTTGTAATAATTCTATACAGACTCTGTCGTTTGCTATGACCCTATAGAATTTGTATCGTTTGTAATAATTCTATACAGTCTCTGTCGTTTGCTATGACCCTATAGAATTTGTATCGTTTGTAATAATTCTATACAGTCTCTGTCGTTTGCTATGACCCTATAGAATTTGTATCGTTTGTAATAATTCTATACAGACTCTGTCGTTTGCAATGACACTATAGAATGCTTTTCAATTGTAATGACATATTTTTGTTGGGTCTTACGACACTATAGAATTTCTGTTATCTGTCATGTCGCTATGTAGTTTGTTTTTATTGATTTTAATGATACAGTTTCTGACGTTTTTTTATGGCACTATAGGTTAGATTTTCTCTCGATGGTAATGACACTATATCGTTTCTGTCATTTTTTTTTATTATACTATAGAGATACTGTCGATGGTTATGATACTATAGAGTTCCTGTCGTTTCTAATGACACTGTGCAGTTTACATCTTCAGAGCGGTTGCAAGCAGGTCCATTAACTCCGCTCAACCAGGTGAGTTAGGTTGAGGTGCAGATGTCGGAAGTAGGAAGCATATTAGCCAGAAGTAATAAAGGCCAGAAGTGCCTGAAGTAAAAGTCTGTCGTAACCGGGAATAATAAAGACAAGAGTGCCGGAAGTAAGTGTGGACAGAAAAGCCCAACTAGCGTCCAATTTAGCAGACAAAAATAAATGTGCATGTGACTCAATACATAACCTATAACCCTTCCGAGCGCCCTGTCCACAGTGGCTAAGGGCCTGCGTTTCTCCTCTTTTTCTTTCTTTCTCTCTCTCTCTCTCTGGATTTACATTTGTTCTTTTGGGGGGGGTGTTTTTATCAGCGACGAATGTTGTACTACTAGGAAATGATCTTGTTTATTCAGACTGTTCATATTTTACTTAATGTTTCTTTCAACGTTACCATCACACATGAATGAAAGCATCCTTTTCCAAGTCCCCTTGATTCTCTTCTGGAACTGAATGACGTCTTCGTTGATAAAACGAAATCGCTATAAAAAATTTTAGCTGGTTTGATATCCGGGTTAATATTTGTTTTGTTTTTTTTTTATTATTTCGCAAGCAGGCCATTCTGACGTAAGGGATTATTGGGAGCAAATGCGAAAGAAAAGACTTTAGTGAGAAATGAGAAGAAGAAAGGCGAAAGGACAATAAAAAGGACTTCGTTCAGTAAGGCAGTATATGGTGAATGGCGTAGCGTTTAATTTTTTGAAGATCGTAAATGACAGAGAAGCAAGGAATCAGAAGGGTGTTCCACAGGTGAGAAATGCGAGAAAAGAAACTATTAGAATAGAACATACGGTCGCATCTAGTTAGTTCAACAGTTAGACGGCGAGACCTTGTTACCATTCTAGTAGCACGCTTACATGTATAAACCAACGAGGAAAGCTCATCAGAACAATTTCCACGAAAGTATTTGTTGAAAAGACATATGGAAGCCACGTCAAGTCGGTGAGAAACTGACTTAAATCGAGATACCAGATCAGGATCGATTAAATTACAGACTATTCTTTGAATTTTCTCGAGAATTTCGAGATGTATAGTAGGAGTACTAGACCAGATATGACAGCAATATTCAATTCACGGACGAATATCCAAGATGGATTCTGACAAGAAAAATTGTTTGACACTGCATTGTTAACGAACTTTTCTAGCAGCAGCAATTAATTCAATATAATCACTCCACTTCATGTCAGCGAAAAACATGATCCAAAAAGGGCGTAGATAGTTGTTCTGTTGGAGGTTAGCATTAGCCATGTTAATGGCAGCGAGAAAAGCTTCTCTATGGAGATTAAATAAGAACAGTTTTGTTTTACAGGCGTTAAAATTTAAAAGTCATTCCTTGCCTCGCTTAACCACTGATTGGAGATCCTTTTCGAGAGCAGTTATCAGTTTTGCATTGTCGTGCCTATCAGACTTGCTACTAAGACAGGAGTAAATAGTTATGTTATCAACATAAATTCCTAGTTGGAAACTGATAACATCGGAAAGGTCGTTGATGAAAATAAGAAGCAATGTAGGTTCATGGATAGAACCATGGAAACCCTTTCGCAATAACGTGAAATAAATTAGAAGCGTGTCCCTTTAACAAGACTTTCATTACACGATTTAGTAGGAACGATTGGATTAAAACAAATATTCGTTCAGAGACACCATAACACTTGAACTTGGAGATAAATCATGCGAAATCCTTTTGAAAGCTTTTGAGATATCTAGAACCAGAGTCTTAGCTTCGTCGTTCTAAAGCTTGATAGACAAATTCAGTGACAACACTTAAGACATTGGAGGCAAACATAGAGAAACAGAAGCCATATGGTTTATCCAAAAGGAGGCCATATGAATTTTAATCATTTTTTCCGATCGCTCCATTTATATATCAATCAGGCTCGTACTGGCACGATAATTTCTAGGATGAGGAATTATCATTATTTAGATTTCAATTCGGACTTTTGTTCTCAAATTTGTTGTTATTATTGATAATGATTGCAGAAATTGCAAGAAATTCATATAGAAATTATAATTAGTCTTTGTGTTTCCCGTTTTTCTGTTATAAAATTAGTTTGCTTATTCTTTAGGCCTTTACATAGACATCTTTTTTATGGCGTTCTCATTCAATCTCTTAAAGGGTTTCGTGTTTATCATAGTGTTAACGTAATGACATCCTTTTTCTCTTCGAAGCGGAGACGTGCCCGATGGCGTTCTCCTTCACTGACCACAGATTTGTATATTATTTTGATCAATAATCAATAATTTCCTTTGAGAGAATTATTATTATTAGCACTGGAACATACAGGATCGAACCCTTCCCAAACTTAATTGTCTTTTTTTTTATTTTATTTAAAAAAGCATTTAATAACAAATGTGACCAAGAAAAAAATAAACAAAAGGCAGTTCTTCTCCATCTCCGATACTGTGGTAAACGCAACTGACAACAGCTGCTAGAAACATTCTCTCTGTTGTTTATCGTCCGCTGTTAATTTCCCAATTCCCGCGTAAACTCTCACAGTCGAATCGTTTACGACACGAACTCTCTCGAGCATTTCTTCCAAGTCACTTCTACTAAGTGAAACTAATGAAAGAAATCTGGCTAAAATCTAGTGATTTTGCTAAGATTTCAACTTTTTCATTTTATTTATTTATTTTGAACTATTTTCTTTCATGGCCGAATCCATATCAATTGCACGGTTTACAATGAATCATTTTCCCCAATCAAATTTACTACTTTTTAGTTCTCTGTAGATGAGTAATGTAAGTCACCATATTCATGCTGTGTGTGTGCGTGTGCGTATGTGTGTGTGTGTGTGTTTGTGTGTGTGTGTCTCTCTCTCTCTCTCACACACACAGTGTGTGTGGGGAGGTGGCAGTCTTGGTTTTGGTGATATTTTTATGGTTTGTTTGCTATTTTTGCATAGACTCAATATTTATATTATTCACGCCTTTGTTTTCTAAAATATTTTCAACCGATCTCGTTCAACATATCTTATGCGTTATCTATCTATCTATCTATCAGCCTATTCATATCTAGCTAGCTAGCTAAGTATTTCAGTCTGTTCATCTATCTGTCTAGCTAGATAAGCTAGCTCCGCCTCTTCATATCTATCTATCTATCTATCTATCTATCTATCTCAGCTTATTCATATCTATCCATTTCAGTCTGTTCATATCTATCTATTTCAGTCTGTTCGCCTCTTCATATCTATCTATCTATCTATCTATCTATCTATCTGTAAAAATCATTTTTTATTGTAAAAAAGATGACATTGCAAAATACATTCACACAAAAAAAGTATTATTATTACAATCCAAAATATGTTTCGGCTTTAAATAACTCATAAAGGGTTGATAAGCCATAAAAATGCAAAAATCATTAACAATAAAATCTAAATTGGCGAAAAATATTTTCTTGGGCGTTATATTTACACTGACCTAATATTTAAACTTCGTTCTTTTTTTTAGTATCAGTGATATCGTTTTTTGTTGAGCCTGCTCTTGACGCATCCTTAAAGCTTGATCATTTCATTATCAAATATTATTCTATATGCACTTGCATCGTTATATTAGAGCAATTTAGTGGTTGATGTTAAGGATCGACAAAAAGCAAATTACTCAAATTTCATGCACTTGACAATAGGTAATTATTAAATGACCTGAGTATTATGAGTCAACTAATAAAGAATTTTCCTCCATGTTTCTTTGTCTCCCTTGATTTTCCTTTATTCTTCAATCCTCAAAACAGTAGAGTTTCTTTCTGTGCTTAAAAATATAATAGTCAGTAGCACTTTTCGAACCGAGTTTGAATTATCAGTAACGGATGTGTTCCTCGTTGACGTGCACGACAAGTAGTGTTGCATAAACAATTGAATTTAGTTGCCATATTGATTTTTGGTTACTTTCACACTTACAGGTACAATTAAGTAATAAAGGCCACTACTCTTGATTTAATTGGTGGGATTTATATGTTTTGTACAGCTTGTAAATCTTTTGTAGGTTATTTAAAACCACAAAATATTTTGAAATTGCGAGACATTTTTAGATAAATGATGATTTACTGATCTTAATCTTAATAATTAATCAACAGAGTTGGATTAACACCTTTTCCCAAACATACTTGCACGAAAGTAAATATAACGACTCAGACTAGTATTAGAACCCGGCTCACCAATTTCCATATACGAAACGTTACCCATTACACCACGTGCACATCCGAGCTTACAACACCTAGCAATCTCAATCGGTTGACGTCGTTTAATTTTGTTGATCGTACGTAACCGGTGTTTCAACGTAATATGGCCGTAACGCTCTGGATAGATTAGATAAACTTCTTCCAGTATAGAAGGTCATAGAAGCATACAAACCATCATGTTAAAGTACTTAATCAGTGGGTGTTTAATAATAATAATAATAATAATAGTAATAATAATAATAATAGTAATAATAATAATAATAATAGTAAAAATAATAATAATAATAATAATAATAATAATAGTAATAATAATAATAATAGTAATAATAATAGTAATAATAATAATAGTAAAAATAATAATAATAATAATAATAATAATAATAATAATAATAATTATCGGCAAAGAACTATTGTTCTCATCATTGTTGCTATTATCACATTTCGGTAGTTGGTTTTCTCCGGCCTTCTAGAGGTTTCTGTCAATCCGTGTATTTCAAGCAATTTGGAACTGAACATTTTATTTAATCCATGGAGTTAGACGGTTTAATCCACGGGGTTGAGTTGTTCTCGTTACATTGATCATCTCTCGGGATATCTTATTTTGAACCCAAGGGAATGGACTTCACAAGTACTATGTCATCAAATTAAAGGACTAACGCTTTAATCCAATAGGCTATTGTTCCATGGGACAATCCTGAGTGTAGAACTTGGAGTCTTGGGCCTAATCTGCTTAGTGATGAAATTGCTGTTGCTTGTCATGTTTGACTGCACACACCACGGCGTCTCTGTCCTACCTGCTGCTGCTGTTGACACCATTGCTGTAATTTCTCTTTCATTCTCCGTTCCCTTATCGTATTTATTTCTATGCCAGGCCTAATGAGGAAGCATACATAACCTAAAAAACGCGCCATTTCTTTCTCCAGTCTTTTTTCTGCTTAGAAGAATTAATTATTCATATTATTTCATAACTAATGGTTGCAAGTCCGACTCACAACTGCAGCATTCAGCTAAGTAGAATTTGTCAATGTAGCTGTCAATGTAGTTGACTGTGACTCTTATTGTCCGCAATCGATCACTGCAGATCAAACCAATGTATTGATCTGTCGATACTTGCCTGTCTATGCAACTGGGAAGCTGCTGCCCATTCTAGATGTTTTTCTCATTAAGGTTTGCTCCTCTAATTTTTTTTATTAAATATTCACCGATAACGCACAAGTGCCACTCAAGGTAGAGGGTTTGCTGCATGAGAAGGCAGCAAAGCCATTAATATACAAGGAGTTACGGAATGTGGAAGAATTAAGAGAGGGAAGAGAAAAACGTGGTTAGGAAAACAGTAAATAGTGATTGACATTGCATTTGAATTTCTGCAAATTAAAGTTGGCTGACAAACATATTGATCGGAAGGGGGTTCCAAAGGCGAGAAGTGCGAGAAAAGAATCTCTTAGCATAGAACATACGGTTAAATCGAGTCAGCTTAACAGTAAATTGATGTGATCTCGACACCTGTTTAGTACTGCGCTTAAATTCAAAGGCGTCGAGATCACATCAATTTTGGTCTAGTCTGATTCTAAGAAATATTGGTATGATGAGTCAAATCCTTTCTGGTTTTGTAGAGAGGGAAATTATTATTTGCCCAGCCACTTTAGCAATGGATTGTGTATATGATTTCCACTTGATATCACGTTTTTATTTTGTTTTACGGCATATCAATACCTCAATGGGTTATTTAATGTCGACAAGCTTTTTCGGATAGTTTCGTATGAATAGAATATTGTCAGAGTCAAGTTATATCAACGTCAATGGGTTAGTTAAAGCCGACAAACTTTTTAAGATAGGTTCGTACGAATAGAATATGTATTCTTTTTCAAAGTCACGTTATATCACAATCAATTGGTTATTTAATGAAGACAAACTTTTTGGGATTGGTTCGTATGAATAGAATATATATTTTTTTTCAGGGTTCAGTTTGGAGATCAGATTTCATTGACGTATTTTTGTTAAGTGGGTTTTCGTCGAAAGTCAAATGTATTGCAAAAACATACTGCTGGTAATATTTTATTTGTTTTTTTTATTTTTTTTCTAAAAACCTTCTTCAGAATTTCGCGTAGGAGAGCTGGAATACAGAATGCATGAGTATCAGCAAAAAGATAAACCCGAAATGTGATTTGCAGGTCGGGGACACTAAAATCAAGCAGCTAAATATCTGGGAAGTGTTTTGACAGAGGACGGTAAGTGCGATACTGAGATCCGAAGACGTATTGAGATGGCCAAAGACGTATTCCAAACGCTAAGCAGAGACAGGACCATTTTCCTTAGAAACAAAGAATATTGAATTGTTACGTAATATATTTCCTCTTTTATGATAGCGAATGCTGGGTAATCTCATCAAAGTGACCCAAATCAACAAAAATGTGGTTCAACAGAAAGATGATAAGGATACAATGGGCTGAACATATGAGCAATGATGAGGTTTTGGAGAGAATGAAAACAAAATGGAAAATTGTACTTAACATCAGAAAGAGGCAGATTAAATTTCTGGAACACGTAATGAGAAAGAAGGGCTTGGAAAATCTGATACTCACAGGACGGACGGAGGGAAAAAGGGAAAAGAACACATGATATACTTATTGAGTTAAGCAAATGGATGGCAGAACAGGATCTGGGAAAAATGACAAAAAGACAAAATTTATTGAGAGCTGCAAGGGCCAGGAGCGGGGAGGGGGCAGGATCGCTTACGCAATGAAGGAACATGTCACATAAAAGAAGATTGCTAGTAATATTTTTGTTTTTAGAGATGTATTGCTGGTAATATTGTTTTAAATATATTACTGGTAGTCATTTACATTATTTACATTGTTCGGACTGTTGTCCTTATCTTTATTGCTATATTCACGACGTTTCTGTCGTTGTACGCTCCGGCTTCCTTCAGGTGACTGGTTTTTCGAACTGAACCCTGGCTACCCGGGTAGATTGTTCTAGTTCCATTTTAAAAAAGTATTACTGGTAATACTTTTTTTCAAATATGTATTAGGTTGTTGCAAAAATAATGTCGTTTTCTCACATATGTTACTATGTGAGAAAACGACATTACTTTTGCAACAACCTAATATTACGTATTTTTTTACTATAAAAATCTATTTTTTATACTTTTATACTGTTTCGCCCGAAATTTAGGGGTTAACTTTTTGCTCATAGCTGGGATCCTAACAGCTGCTACCAACCCTGGTCAGGGCGAACCTGGGAACAGCAGCAATTAAGAGGTGGTTCCACGCTCCTCAAAACCTCCCGATCAAAAGCCTTGCTGATGGATGTAGTTTATCGTCATACCTAGAACGCTTGATATGTGGGGGGGGGCGGGGGAGGAATTTGAGCCGCAATAGTTGTTCAAGACAACAACCGTCATAGAACGTGTAAACCTTGTCTGACATTTACCCATTTGACCTGCTTGGTTAGCTTGGAACTTCCATTTGACAAGTTTCTGTTAACATTGCTCCCCGGGTTATATTAGCAATCATGTCACTCCACCACGTTGCTTAACCACCGAGAGTCAATACAATTACTGTCCACGATAAATCGACTTACATGTAAGACGACACCCAAAATCTGGGTAAATTTTCGTGGATTTAATGTGATATCCATAATATAAGACGACCGGCTGGGACCCATATGACGAAACTGTAAATAACGATTTTTATGATGAGTTTTTGCCTTAGTGGGTGTTGATCATAGTAATTTTGAAGGGTTTAAATTATGTATGTAGGTGTCTAATGTTCTTTTTATTCTGTAAAGAGAAATATAGATTTTATGGCATCTTAACTGTTTTGCTGCTAAACATCCCAAAATACCGTATATTGTATGTTATTGAAAAATAAAGTTTGCATGTTGTACTAAATGTTGTAGTTATTTAACAGCATAATGATAATGTATTTGAGTTAGAGATATATATTGTATATTATCTTAAACGTTGTTAACACTACTATTAGAAATAATAATTGGTGTGAACGCAGACATACATCTACAAATCAAGAACGAAAGATTTGTTTACGTTACTTGTTATTTCTGTCTTAGCGGAACTTTTGCAAATTGTCTCTTGAATTTTGCATTTTAATCAAGAAGTAGTTTTATTACACTTATAATTCTAGTACAGTTATGGCCACTTAGCCGAGTGGTTAGAACATTCTGACCATAAGACCTGGGTTGGAATCTCACCATGGTCGATTTGTCAGGAAAGAAACTTCCAGATGTTACCCGACTGGTGGGGTCGATTCCAGTGTGCAACGCCTTTGGAAAGTTCCTGAAAACTATACCACGAGTTGACTCAAGCTTTGTGCGTGAAATTGGGTAGACGGAACCCTTGTAGGCCGTCGATAGCTGTCATCGTGGCCGAGGGCTTGAGCGTGCTGGCCTTGTTCAGACTGTTGATCACACCAGAAAATGTAAGTAAGGTCTGCTCAACATAGTTGCAGTATAAACCACAGGTAGGCTCAGTGGGTGTTGAATAAATACAAATGCGCCTAAGCAAACGTCTGCAATAGGAATTGGCTAGTCACTCTGATAGACAGGGTGTCCTCGAATACGAGTGGCCAGCATTACAGCATTATAATGTGAATTGTTTCAATTAGAAATATTTAAATCAGCAGTTACCATAGCGAGGCAGTTGTTAGCCTTCGGCGATCGATGGCGAAAGCATACTAGCCTACACCAAAGAATTTATGATTAGCTCTTTGTAACTGTTGTATTAAACGGCCTCACTTTTGGTGGGTCATTTTAAGATTTAATGGTCGTCTTATACAAGAATACATACGGCATATAAATTATGATGATATATAGTTCTTCGTTTTCTTCTGCTTTTCTCGACGGGAATTGATAAACGATGGAAAACTTTCTTTTGATTTCTGAGTAGGTGAGACTCAATAAGTACTTTATTAATATTCATGAAATTCAAGGCAATTCTATCGTATATGAACGGATCCTGTTTTCATGATTTCCTTAATTTCTCATCTATCGATTATGTTTGCCCGCCCAGTAGTAATCGATATTGCTTTCAATCAATTAATCCTCCTGCTTACATTTAACAACATGCAATTTTTTGTGCTTCACTGACCGAATTCATATCTCACGAATTCGACTGTGAAGGAAAGTGGAAAAATACAACTCCTTTGTTTTGTCTGTTGCTTCTAAATGGACGACACATCACTTCGTATTTAACTCGTTATTATTGCATAAAGATTTTGTAGCTAAAAGAACGTTAGCATACGTAGAGGCAGTGACATTGATTTTTCATCAATCTCTCAACAGAAAATAGAACTCATATTAGCGAAGCAGAACCAGAAAGAATTGATAAAATAACGTGACCATTTCATCTCTAAAAAAAAAATCGTTCAGAGAGCGAAAAGGCTACGTAATATCCCTCTAGTTTTAATCCAAAGTTTCATTCAAGGTTGAATTCGTCACCCTTTTAAATCATAATATAGCTGTTTTTGTTTTGTTTTTGTTTTTTTGTTTTTTGTTTTTTTTTTCATAATGATACTAATAACTTTTACATATGAGTGAAATTAATTTCAATTTCTTCTTGGCTTTTGTACCGGATTATATGAGTATAAAACGAAGAAATAAGCAAATCTTCAACAGGGCTTTACAAATTTAAATAATCTTTCATTATTTGAGTATTATTTTTCTTTCAAATTGAAAGAAATTAATTACAAAGAGTCTTTGCAAAACAATTTTACGCAAAATATTTGGTTTACAGTACAATCAAATGTATTGCGCTAGTATAGCAGAAACAGAATGCGTCTACATGTGAGAATGTATGTGACATAGATTTACATTGTTTTATCTACGCGAATAAATTATATTAGTCAGTCGCATGAATGAGCAGGTAGCTCGTCTTCCTGTTGAAATTCATAAACAAACTTCATCTGGGTGTTTTTGTTTTTATGTGTCAATATCGTTAAGCTTTTTGCGTAATAATAAATAAATTATACGCGAAAATCAGAGTAATTAAGTGTGAGAATTTTAGTTTTGTTTGTATAAGCCTCTGGTCAAAGGTTAACTGAAAGACTAATTAGCGAACGAAAATTGATCATTTATATAATGATCATATTCTTGATCATATTCTGAAGTGGTCCTCAAAAGTTTTGTAGCTAACTGTTGTAAACGAAAATTGTTTCTTTTCCCGTGTGAATTACGAGTCCCTCGTCGCCAAAATGTTGTAGAGTAGTTTTCACAGTAGAGGCTTGTATTTCAATAAGTCGTCCTAAATAAGGTTCGACGTACAAAAACGTTAGGAACTTGGAAATAAGAGGATATTTTGGAATGGCAGCAAATCTAGTTGTAATGTCCGATATCGACTGACTCGCTCAACACCACTGAACCGAACTGGCCACCGCTACTACTACTACTACTTATTATGTGTGGGAGAGTCTATTAATAATAGAATAGGTACGACAGGTATAACACTAACAAAAAATGTTTATCATCTGCAAATTCAAAGAAAACCGCGCGTCTTTCGCGGATTTGGCTAATATACATAAATAGAAAAATTCAAATATTTGGAGCTGGTCTGAACACGAAAATGAGTCCATTTCTAAGTAATCTATGGCATTTTTCTAGAAGTCTGATGCGGAGTTCCACATCCTGAATTTCCTATCTCTTTCATTCATAGTGATCTCGTTATTATTCCATAAAGATTCTGTACCTAAAAGAATGTTAGAATAATTAAACACAGTGGCATCGATTTTCCATCAATCTCTCGACAGAAAATAGTATTCATATTATTGAACCATTCCAAAATATCCTCCAATTTTGTATCTACCCTCATCGGTAAGTGCAAATGAAAATTGAAAATAAACAACCGTTAGCAAAATAGTATTTTCTTTAACATTATTCCCGGCAACTCAGACACCGTTGGCTAGAGCTAATCGGTATTTGATTCATTTATTGGCTGGCTTGGGATCAAAATTATTTTCTTTTCAAGCGCGATTTAACTTTATTTTTTAAATGCTTGACAGATTATTTTGAGGATTCTATCTCTCTTTCATGTGCCACAAAGAACATCTTTAAATACTTCATAATTCTTTGTGTAGCTTTTGGAAAGCGTCCCTCGCTCTTCCAATATGTCTTCAGGATTTTAGTGCCACCATTTTCGTCATCTTTTAAAAAGACGTCCAAAATAGTGAAATCTTTATAGCTGTTTGGTACTGATGTCTTCAATTCGCAGATCGCATCGGTGGGCTGTCACTTTGGCTAACGGCCATACATTCAGTCATTTTTATGGTTCGTGTCTACTGACAATGGCCTATGAAATGAATGTCAATCTACGGAAGGCCCCACTGGTCGAGATTTATTCATTTTTGTTTACTAAGGCAGTGGTAGAATTGAAACCGTTTATGAAGTGGTTTTCTTTTAATTACGCCCATATTTCTTTGTCTATAAAATTAATAATAAATACATGATTAATATGTTTCAAATACTTACTTATTTTGTTATACATAAAATGATGTAAAGAAAATTGGATAAGCTTAAATTTGTTACGGGATATAGGCGTAGCGTAGTGGTTATCAGCGCAGAAAATACTAATAACGTAAGGGGTTCAATTCCAACCGAAGCCGTTGCTTTTGCTTTATCACAAATAATCTTGGAAGGATATGAAGCCATTCCTTCTCTATTCCGAGCTGGGAGTTAACAGCTGGGAAGGCAGGTTTCTTTAGCCATGGTTAGCAACCAGTTTAGGAGAAGGAAAACTCTAAATTCAAAACCGGTTGAACGTTGGCTAGCAACTCCACTCCGTAAAAATCTACTTGCTAAATAGCTGCAATAGTGGCGAAGCTATGGTTCTAGTGTAGTGAGGCTATGACAGTTTATTTCACAGGAGACTCTAATGAACTTACTCACGGCACTAGTCATAATAAAGGAATTTGAGAAAAATGGCTGATTTGGGTCGAAGAAGTGTTGAAATTGTTATAGGTGCCTAATACAAAGGGACCTTTAATAATTAGGAGCGGTCTGAACGAACTATAATTATGTTCTTATTTGAGCTGCAGGGGAAAGATGGGAAATTAATAAACGGGGTGCTCTTCTTAATAAGTTCGTGGTTGGGGGGGAGTAATTTCGTCAAAATAAATAAATGTCCAGATCTTATATTAGGCCTCTAAAGAAAAACTAAATTCACAACAATCCAGGTACTAGTTCTGTAAGTGTCTACAAATGTAGTCAGCGTTTCGTCTTAACCGTTGAAACATTTTAAAACTGAACGAACAAGACTGAAATTACCTCCTTACATATGTATTTACTGAAATCAACCTGATTCAAGAACGAGTAAACTTGTAAGGATTAAACTCACTATATATAGATATTTAATGTATTTAGCATAGACTGGCACAGGGCAATTATAACGAGCGATCTGAAAAGAGAGAAATTTACTTCGATAACAATGACCTTCAAAAGTAACTTATCAACTTTTGTTGTGGCACTGGCATTTCGTTAAAAACAAAACACAAAAAAAACGAGTCACCAGGTCAAGCCATTTATTTCCTGTCTACGACTGGAATGCAAAAATCACTGTCAACAGATTCCCAATAAAATGAGTCAGAATATAAAATCAATGTTTTAGTTCGATAGAGATCAATGGCGAATAGTTTATGGCTTTTAAAGATGACGGCAGGTCAAGCAATTTAATATGAACATTTTATAATTCTGGAATATAAAAGAATGAAGATTGAAACTTGTTAATGTCTCGATCAGGACTAAAGTCACGTGGTATGAAACCTTACCCAATTATTTCCTCATATATATTTATGCATATATAGAACATTATTAATATAGAAAAGCATTATTAATATATATATATATATATATATATATATATATATATATATATATATATATATATATATATATATATATATATATATTGCATATATTTGGTTGGTGCAAAAATAATGATGGTTTTTTATGTATTTTTTACGTCAAAAACCGTCATTATTTTTGCACCAACCTAATATATATATTGCATATATATATATATATATATATATATATATATATATATATATATATATATATATATATATATATATGTGTGTGTGTGTGTATGTATATTTTAAGACATTTTTATGTTTCTACATTCTTTTTATAGATAAAATATTTAAGTAAATGCTCTTTTTATAATAAACAGTATTAAACAACATTTACCAGCCTGAATGTCCGAGAAATTTTCATAGAAAATATGGAAATGATAGAAGATTGTAGTTTAAAAGCAGTAAAATCGACCTTGCTAAAGGCCTGAGCAGGCATGAAATACCAGAGAAAGCCAGAATATCCTCCTTCGTTCTCACTTTCCGCTACAGCCGATAGCAATATCATAGCACTGATCACAGACGCACTTTAATAATTACAAACGTGTCTCCAAAGAGGCTGATATCTTGTTCGCTAACAGACATGAGGCACAATTTTGGCTCTCAGCACCGTAAAAATATATTAAATAATTGTAAGTCATCAATCTATCGTCTCACTTTGAAGTGCTGTCATCTTCTGACGATAAAGTAGAATGATTTGCTCGGAAATTTTAACGCCCTCAACACGAAACTGCTGTCCACTAATTATCTTAATGAACCTTTTTTTTTACCTTCCATCATCATGGCTGATGCTAACCTCAATGACAACAACTCAATACGCCTTCTTCGTTCCGCATTTTCCACTGACATGAAGTGAAACGATTATTGCTATGTCTGCTGCTAGGAAAGTTGATTCACTACGTCGTACTAGAAAATTTCACGCCAGAATCTAAAAAGATTCCCAAAACTGAGTAATTTACAACTACAATTACATTGTAATATTAGTGATTAGGCGATTACTCCCACGTAAAGAATCCAGAATGTCTGGAACTTTTTTTTTCAAATAACAGACAAGCTATTTTAAAACCAAAAATGCTATTATACTCGCATCATGAATACGAATCGTCGAAAAAACTTATGACCTTAACATAATTTCTCTTCAAGATTTCGTGATATTTATCGATTCATATGAAAACAAAAAAAAAAAAACTTCAAATTCCACCCTATCATCCTCTCTCTCTCTCCCTGTCTGTCTATCTATCTATCTATCTATCTATCTATCTATCTATCTATCTATCTATGTATCTATCTATCTGCCTGTCTCCTACTAGATCTATCTATCTGCCTGTCTCCTACTAGATCTATCTATTTCAGTCTGTTCATATCTATCTATCTATCTATCTATCTATCTATCTATCTCAGTTCTTACATCTATCTATCTCAGTCCTTAGATCTATCTATCTATCTATCTATCTATCTATCTATCTATCTATCTATCTATCTATCTATCTATCTATCGGTGTCTCTGTTTATCGCTCTGTGATAGATAAGATCTAAAACATTTTAGAATGTCTCTTGATCATATTTATTGGTCCCGCATACTGTTATCACTGCATACTAATGAAATATGCTATTGTCATGGTAACACGAAGCCAACACTCCTAATGCTAATATGAAAACTGGGTAAGTAAATTATGAGAACATGTTGGTAATATATTGCGTTTGAAGTTTTGCTTTGTGTTAACTTTTTATTGATTATATATATATATATATATATATATATATATATATATATATATATATATATATATATATGATGATGATGATGATGATACAATATGGTAATCAGTATGAGATTTCTAGGAGGGTATAGATCGAAGGAGAGCTCTGTGTCAAAAGACAAAGCAAAAACCAGGAGAATTTACTTAACCTTTTTATTTTTTTATTATGTTTTTACTTTTTTGTGATATGTCCATTTTAACTATCCTTTTTGCTGCGTATTTATTATTGGTGAAGAAAGAATATATATGTGCGTATCTAAATATTTTGGGCCAAATTGGATGTTAGGCGGTAATCGGCTCTTACGGGTTTCTTTTAAATTAATGTAGAATACGTCTTTAAACTCATAAACTTAATAAATATACACCAGGGGATTAACTCCGGTCTAACTTTACATTAGGTTAAAGTATACTCATATCCAGTTAAATCTTAATAAATACATCTAGTACATAATAGTTCAAGACAGTATGTAACCTTTATAAATATATTTCACTGAATATAATTAATAATCATTTAATTCAAATCTCTTAAGTTTTTTAACGTAACTTTCTTGGTTAATTATACAAAAAGCTTATACTAATTTACATTTAATTTTTAAGCTTATACTAATTTACATTTAATTTACATTTAATTTTTTTAAATCGCTAATTTTGAAAAACTTTTTAAAAATGTTCTGAACGAGACACTTTATATACAGAATTTGTTGCATGAAATATAGAGGATTAACTTAGTTTGAAATTCATTTTTATCCTGCTAAATATTAATAAACGCATCTAAGATATAAAAGTTCAAGACTATATAACCTTTGTAAATATGTTTCTTTGAATATAATTAATAATATAATTTAATTCAAATTATTTTAATTTAAATTTCTTGGTTAATTACATAAAAAGCTAATGGAATTTTTTTTCGCTAATTTTGAAATCTTTAAAAATGTCCTTTTAAAATTATTTACAAATAATTTGTTGAAAGAAAATATATCAGTATTGAAATTTGGCTGTTGACAGACACAGGCGGGATTGTTGACACTGAACTAATTACACTTTTAAGCCTTTCCACCATCCTCAAACCCTTCCACCATCCTCAAACCCTTCCACCATCCTCAAACCCTTCCACCATTCTCAAACCCTTCCACTATCCTCAAACCCTTCCACCATTCTCAAATTATATACCGAAATCAGTATATCAAAATAGGTGAACACTCTGCCTTTTACCTCACTCTCTAAAGAAGATAGCAATATCTCTTCATTTTAACCTTGAATATTTTTTTCCATTTCATTTGTGATTTGCTTCTAAGTCATGAAGATTGAGAGCTGCTTTTTTTAGAGCTCTCATGAAATATAAATTATTACCTATGGGATTTTAAGTGTTTGATATTCTTTAATTTTATATATATATATATATATATATATATATATATATATATATATATATATATATATGTATATATATATATATAACACATAACATATCCCTCAAAAATTGACATAAAGATATATATATACATATACATATATATATATATATATATATATATATATATATATATATATATATATATATATATATATATGTCAATTTCTGAGGGATATGTCTCCAAATTCACAAAACAACAGTTTAATCCCCTAGGCTATTGTCTAATCTCTGGGCCATTAAAAAAGAATATTTTATAGATTATCATAAAAAGAAAATCCAACAAAGTTTTTCTTAAAAAGATTATTGAAAAGAAACTTATAGAAGGCGATACCAACTTATTAATTGATTTTATAAGTGTGTAATTTATTGAGTTAAATTACGATGGAGTGCTAAGTCCTGACCATTCTGTATGCTTTCAGCCATATCATGTTGAAACAGCAGAAGTTATTGTTCGGTCTATTTCCACTGATTCTAGGACTATAATCCCAGTCCCAGGATTAAAACTCATAATTACAAGGTCACTAAATTTACAAGCCAACACTTTAATTGAATATATTTTCGAACACTTCTTCATAAGATCACATAAATCCAATATTATACGATGAAACTTTCAGATCCAAATTCAACTTAGAACTTTTAAGGAATGGACATAGATCCCTTCTCTCGTAAAAGCCCGCCATATATACCTTTATCTTTGTAAAATATACGAATTACCACCTCATTTTTAAAATATATGAATTACATTCTCAATTTTCAAATGTTACCATCTCATCTTTAAAATATACGAATTACCACCCCATTTTTAAAATGTGCGAATTACCATCTCATTTTTAAAAATATACGAATTACCACCTCATTTTTAAAATGTGCCAATAACCATCTCATTTTTAAAATGTACGAGGTTCATCTCATTTTTAAAATATATGAGAGTCCAAACTGAATGTCGATTCATTAGCGTTTTGCAGTTTTCATAACAGTAAAAGAATAATTAAATGTCACCAAACATTTTGACACACACGAAATTAGGTTTTTGTTTTTTGTTTCTTTTGTCACCAAGTGAAATTCTCGCATATTTTAATTCAATAATACGTTCGTAAGTGAATACAACTAACGTCTTTATTGGATAACGTTCTATCAGTCTTTCTTTCACGCAAGTTTTCTTTTTGGCCTCTTTTGTAAAATGTTTTATAGAAAGCTAAATAGAAAATGGAATTGACCGTTACGTTCGCGTCCGCACCAATATCCTTAGAAAAGTATAACCCTATCTCTTCCCCAGTTCCCTCTTAACTAAGGATTAAATAGCAGGGAAGAGTGGACTCTCTAGCTTTGCTTGGTAACCAGTTTGAAAGAAATTTCTGATTTCAAAATCAGTCGCAATTCCACCCACATAAAACCTACTTGATAGAGAAACTACAGTCTGCAAGTGAAATGACGAACCTGTAGCTGTCGACTCAACATAAGAACCTACAGGATTAATCGCTACAAAGTAAAGGAATCTTTTAATTATTCGGATTTGTTAAAAGTAAATTGATTTAAAATTGTAGTTAATCTTTAAGTTTTTTAATAGTTTTTTTTTTTTTTTTAGACATTGTTCACAGATTTGACGTTCAAGTTTTGTTGATATATTTTTTATCAAATTGCATTAACTTAGCTGTGAAGGCACGTGGCATGAAGGCACGTGCCAATGAATCTGTTTATTGGCCCGGGATGAATGCTTCAATTCGTAACATTAGAGCAGGTTGTACGTTTTGCTCAAAAAATGCCCCGAGTCAACCAAAAGAGCCAATCAATCTGACACCATCTCCTGATTGGCCATTTCAGCAAATCGTCATGGACATCTTCCATGTTGGGAACCATGGTTACTTAGCATGTGCTGACAGGTTAACAGGCTGGCTGAATCTATACCACTTGAGCCACGGAGAAGCAACTGCCTCAAGAATTATTTCGATTTGCCGGGACATATTTCAAACCTACGGCGCTCCTGAGGAACTCAGCAGTGATGGTGGGCCACCCTTCACATCTCTTCCATTCAAGCAATTTTTAAAAGACTGGGCTGTTAAACACAGGTTATCATCTGCTGGTTACCCACAATCCAATGGTCGTGCAGAGCTCGCTGTCAAAACGGCCAAGAGAATCGTAAATGGCAACACAGGAGCACAAGGATCATTGGACAATAACCGTGCAGCAAGAGCCATCCTCCAATACAGGAATACGCCCATTCAAAACATTGGGCTATCCCCTGCTCAACTACTACTCCACCGCCGACTACGTGACTACATACCATCCCACCCCACACTCTATAAGCCACACGCGAATTGGATAACCGCAGCCCAAAATCGCGAGTTAAGTCTGTCCCGGCGGAACGCTCGTCTCATAGAGCAATACAACAGAACAGCACACACCTTAAATCCCCTTCAAAAAGGACAAATAGTGGCACTACAACGACCAACAACCCGCCGATGGGACACAACAGGTCAGGTCATTGAAACCCTCCCCAACCACCAATACCGTATCAGAATTGACGGATCAGGTAGAATTACCTTACGAAATCGCCGATTTCTCAGGAAACTGGATACACCAACAATCCCAGTTCCAAGACCTAGTGCCTTACCCGATACCCCTACACCAGTGCCACAATCATTCGACGCTGGAATAACATCAAACACTGCTCAGCCGTCTACAATAACACGGACAAAACCCCCTCGGGCGTTGTCCAGACTACTTCCACACAACCAGCTAGGTTTAAAGGAACTCATCCCTCCCCAAAGGCCACTACCGACACGCGATGGGGGGGAAGGAGATGTAGAATAACAAGACAATAAACAGCACTTACCGGTGTAAGAGTCCCAGCTAGCGTCCAGCTGGCAGACAAAAATAAAGCAGGTATTAATACAAACCCTGCAAACTAACTGATGAATCAAGCTGGTATTTATATAGAAATACCTCCACTCAGGTACCAGCAGCCAATCACAGCCCAAGCAATGGACTATCCCACTTTAGCACAATGAGATGCTCCATTGCACCATAAATAGCTCTCTTCCTCAAGGTTGGATTACTTTTATTTTACCTCAGCTTGCTCCACAACTGAGTGTTTATCTTGACCACGTGATTGTTCGACAGTAGCCAGTGGCTTCGATTCGATCCATTGCCGCCATTTTTATAATGTTACTTTTTCAACCATGCCTGGAAATTGATGGTCAGTTCGTTTGTACATTTTGCTCTTCATTAAGAGGAGGTGCTGAAAATTTCTCTCTCTGGTCCACTTCCCAAAATATCCATATGATTCGCCCAGACTTAATTTAGATTTAGTTTCTTGTTTATTTTAATAATTCTAATATTTCGTTTATTTTATTTATTTATTTTTAATGCTCGGATCTTCATTGTGCAAACATTTTGCTGATCATTTAATAACTATCTCTTGTGAAAGATTTTCTAATCAAATACACAGTTGAACATTTCAAGAACGGTTTTCATTAAAAGATATTTACATTGGCTGAATGTTTTC
The DNA here is from genome assembly GCA_963932145.1 of Acanthosepion lycidas. Lineage (NCBI taxonomy): Eukaryota > Metazoa > Mollusca > Cephalopoda > Sepiida > Sepiidae > Acanthosepion > Acanthosepion lycidas. Next base: position 57,195,940 of record OZ010614.1, on the reverse strand, counting down.
AATGGGAATTAGATCATAAATAAAGAATTAAAAAATGTCGAGAAAGATTTTTAAAAAATTGATTTACAAAACTAAACCGTTTCAATACTTAAGTCAATGTTTTTAAAAGAACTATTTTCCTTATCCTTATTTGAATGACTGTTTTTATCTTTTCGGTTTTATCACAGCTTTTTGGTCGATATATTCTTCGGCCTTACGTTCTGAGTTCTACTGTTTTGTGCTGACGAAATCAGGATTTTTTTCTGATCTTGACTAGTTTTATGCTGATTGGTTGATTCCATTTTTTACTATTTATGAACCCATGGCAGGGTATTTCAAGTCAGAAAATATTTTTAGATTGTAAGAATTCTTTTAGTGATAATAATGATTTAGTGATATAAGTTTTACTAATTAACCCATAGCTGGGGGAGGAGAGGTAGTTTCATACCTTTCCTAAGTGTATTTGCGAGTAAGTGAACGTAACAGGAATTGGAACTTAGCTCACCGATTAACAATTGCTAGCCATTATTCTCTACACCACCCACACATCCAATCACATGGTATTCCCAAGAGGTCGCCAATCTAGTTACTAACCAGGCTCAACGTTACTTAACTTCGGTAAACCGATCTTGATTCGGTGATGTATTTAATCTTTAAACTCTTAGAAAATGAATTCTTTTTTTTTTTTCTCAAAATTGTTTTAGTCGCGACTTAGAACAATTTTTTCCCTGTAGTCGCACAGGGTGGAGGGATAATTGCAATATTTCTTCATTTAGTTTTATTAAATACGTTTTATCCAATTTTACTGTAATATAATAATAGATAAATCTAGATATTTATGTGGATTAAAAGAAAATGAAAGACACAAATATAAATGTAAATGTGTCCCTTGTGTATCGTTGCATGTCATTGTTACGCAGTCTATCAACAACGCCATGTTTAAGAAACAAAACTGTAATGGTGTCATGCTTCAGCCACCTTGGCCCTCTTCAGTTTGAACAAAACTGGAATCCGTCAACATTTTTTTTTCTATATTTACCAATGTCTTTATCATCCACAAATCTTTTCTCGATCAAGATTTTCAATGACGATTTGTATTCATTCATTTTGTTATAAATATATGCCTACTAATTTACAACTTTTTTTTCTTATTTAATTCATTTACAGTGTAACCCGGATATAAGAGACCCGGATATAAGATAAACCCGGATATAAGAGAGATTTTCTCTGAAGCAAATTATTCCCATACTTACCTAAACAAAATAGACCAATCCCGGAGATAAGAGACTTCTTCTCCGGTCCCGACAACTCTCTTATATCCGGGTTACACTGTATTATCTAAACAGTCCCGCAATCCTCACCATTGACCCAGAGAACTTCCTTTCAGTCTTGACCATTAGTTTGGGAATTCTTGCTCTATAGCATTCACAACTGCAATTTGATCCACTTTCTTCTTATCTGTGTTTGGAATATGGGAGAAATGTGGATGATTTGACTCAGTGGAAATATCGTAGCATCTCCTTGCTGTAAAGGTCTGAAGTTAATGTCTAATTGGTGAATAGCTTCATTTGTCCGTCAGATGTAAATTCCAATTCCTGTTGCGTTCCTTATATACACTTTTGACAAATTGACCATCATGCGATTGAACCCAATGTCTCATGGTTGGAATATTAGTATTCTAACCACTTAGCTATTGAGTGTGCAGCCAAATATTCTCACGGCATACATATATTTATGTGTGGGGGGAATTGGTAATGGTACTGTGTTAGTATTTGAAGAAATGAATAAGTATTAAACTTTGTTTCAAATAATTCTTTTCTCTATTCTTCGATCATGTAATTCGAAATAACTTGTTTTAAAATTCATTTTGTAAAAAGTATTTTTATTTTTCAAATTTAACTTTAAGAATTTTCCTTTTATTTGAGTAAATCAATATTACACTTTTGTCATATAAATGTATTCAACATTTTTAATTCAAAATTTTAAAATGTTTTGATTTAATATTCATTTAAAAAAAAAAAACATTTTAGGGGCTTAAAATAAAACATTCGACGGCACCCATTGATACATTTTGGATTTCAATAAAAAAGGAATATCCCACATTAGCTAAAATGCTTTATCAGTTTTCTACTTCATATTTAGTGAGTGAGGCTTCTCAACCCTAAATAACATCAAAAATAAAAAGCGAGAAAAACAGCTAAAAAAGAAACAAGGGTTTGCTTATCACACATTCGACCAAACATTGAAGAAATCTCAAAAAAAAAACAAAAAAAAACAGGCACTAATTTCATAAGCTGTACAAATAGTTGAATTGAAACATTGAAATAAACTAAATTCATATTTGTGACTGTATTCTTTTAAAATCTATGGTTTTATTTTTTTAACATTTAAATGTATACCCTTTACAAATTTTCCTAAGTGTACCGTGATATTTTCATTTGCTCCTAGTTGTGTCGTTGCGTAAAAAGGTTGAGAAACACTGATCTATAGCAACATCATTTTACACTAGGATTCACAAGAGCCGCTCAATGTAGATCGTTAATTTAAAAATTATAATTATAAATGAGGTGCGTGATATGAATGAAAGGGGTGTTGGTAAGAAGAGACATTTATGAAAGCATGGAGGATAGATAACGGTTTATCGTTGACCCGGAGAAGTTAACATTGTAGAGTTTAGTGAAGGAAACACACCGATTATGTTACCCAAAGCGGCCGTTCTTAGGAAAAAGTTTTCTGAGTGGAACTTACTCATTCTTAGCTTTGGAAATTTCTTCTTATCTGTGTTTGGAATATGGGAGAAATGAGGATGATTTGACTCAGTGGAAATATTGTAGCATCTCCTTGCTGTAAAGGTCTGAAGTTAATGTCTAATTGGTGAATAGCTTCATTTGTCCGTCAGATGGAAGTCCGTTGCACAATTCCTGCTAGATCTTTCTTCCCACCCAATCATGCTTATTTTTGTAGTTCACCTGAGTTAATTTCCGTTATTAAAGCAGGGATACCCAACGTTGACCAGAAAAGTTAATTGCAAATATAACAACGCCGAAGAATATATGTTTCCTAGCAGAGTTCTCCTCATACTGTTATGTGTTCCTCCAAGACGTGGACGCTGAAATCTTTCTATCTTTGTGGTTTTTAACAAGGTTTTCTTACTTTTCTTTTTACTCTGTTGTCCATTCGCAGAAACACATTAAGTAGGCTATTCTCTGCCAGTATGGCTCTCAATATCTCCTGTAAGTGTCAAATTCTCCAAACCCATTTTCTTCATTATGTGTTATCAAAATCCAAGTGTTTCTTTCTGATTATATATATATATATATATATATATATATATATATATATATATATATATATATATATATATATAATTATATATTTAAAAATATAATTCCAACACGCTACATATAATTATATTTATGCTCTACTTTTGTATCGAGCACTATTTTTTAAAAATAATAACTAAAATACTAAAGAACTTTAGATTACTAACCTAACCCGTTCTTTCCTAATTTCTATATATTTTCATATATATATATATATATATATATATATATATATATATATATGTCATTTTTATTTCCATTTTCCTTAAAACTTTCTCGTTACTTTCACGTTCCGTCGATGTCATTCTTATCATCCTTCTGCAGAACCATATCTTTGTTGCTTCAACTTTCTTCTTCATGTGTGAGGAAATTGTTCAACATTCTTTGTCATATAAGATGAATGATATTACATATCAGTTCAGTACACTTTTCATTGTTTCTTTTGTCTCTTGTTCGTCTGTGAGAAAATTGTCCAGCATACACCGCCATAGAGAAGGAATGATATTGCATGGCAATTAAACCCGCTTTATTTCTCATAAAAAATGTTCTGTTTCTTAATATTTTGTTCTCCTTACACAATAACCGCTTTTCTTGTCAAAAATATTTACTGTATGAGAATAAAACTGCGCCTTTCAAATGTTATGGCCAATCTGAGGCAAAAGTTGTAAATTCGAATGACGGCAAATCCGAAGAATTAGTAAATGACGTTCTGTTAATGTGGAATCATGCTAATAAATTACGAGTTTGGTTGGCTGCCAATGGCTTCAATAAGCAAATGCTATTGGCATTAAATTAAATAGCAAACAAATAAAGAAAAACAGTAACACGTGTATTGGAATAATGCAAATTATATCTTTATATTCCGACTTTCATGAATCTTGCTCCTGCTACTACAAATACTACTACTACACCAGTTCATGCTACTATTACTACTACATCTACTACTACTACTATGTCTCAAGTAATACTATATCTCCTGAACCTACAACTACTACAATGCTGCTTCATACTATACTATAACTACTACTATCACGCCTCTTACTAATACTATTATAAGCTCTACTAGTATTATATCACTTTAAACTAATACTGTTATTACTACTTCAGGGTGTAGGTGATCACGACTCTCCACAGATTCCATTCTTTTTTATCTGTGACTTGGCATAAAGTCATAGGAAAGATAGTGGAATGGTTTAATCTTGCGTTCCCCACGGTTTGGAATTTAGAGTTTTTCGTTTTCAGATTGGTTACCAACCAACGTTAGAGATCCCAGTCCGCCTTACTATTTTTCCACGCCAATTATTCACATAGTTAAAAGTCAAGAATAATTTGCGTGGAGAAAGAAAACGAGTAGAAATGGGGTCACTGTTTCGCTATCGGCTTGATCAATGTCGCAATGTTTTTTTTTATTCTTTTATGAGAGGAAATATGAAAAATAACTAGTAAGATAGGCATGCGTCAGGTTTGGAAGACTATGGTGTTAATTAGAGTTGCTAACTAATTTTTGCTGCAGACGCCGGCACATTTATATATGTTCGACGCAAATAGAGGCAGACTGGGGTTTATAACAAAACAATGCTGAACGAATCTTAGTTACAGTTTCTGGGAGAAAACGCATAATCTGGTATAATCGGCTGTTGAACAAGAACAATGCACTCCTCCCCTCGGTCACGATGACTTTATGCTAGCACAACCATTGACAGCTTCCAAACATATTCGTTTACCTATTTTCACTCGCAAAACTTGGGTCAACGTATGGTAGGGTAATTCAGGCACCCCCCAGGCTTGACCATTGGATCAGTATTATCATGGTAGGGCATTCAGGCACCTCCCCATCCCCAGGCTGGACGATGGGAATCAGTATTATCAAGAATCCACTTGACAAATTGACCATGATGCGATTGAACTCAATGTCTCATGGTCGGAATATTAGTGTTCTAACTACTTAGCTATTGAATAATGAATACTAACTTTGAAAATGGAATTATTTGAACAACAAAAACTTTAACTTTCTTTTCATTTTATGTGCTGTGTCCTTTCAGGACGTGGGGGATTATGGCTCTCCACTTCTCCTTATCCCTTGTAGCCCTCTGCCAACTCCCCCAGACCACGTTCTGACATCCACTTGCTTAAGCCCGCCAGGTGTGTCATGCATTGATTTCCCTTGCTTCTTTTATCCCTGTATTCAACCTGTGGGTATCAGATTCTCCAGGCCCTCTTTTCTCATTACGTGTTCAAGAAATTTCATCTGACTCTTCCTGATATTAAGTATAAGCTTCCTCCTTGTTTGCATCCTCATATCGTTGCTCACACGGCTCGGTCCATGATATCCTCAGCATCCTTCTGTAGAACCACATCTCCACTGCCTCGAGTCTCTTCTTCATTTTTTAGGAGACCGTCCAACATTCGCTGTCGTATAGAAGGACAGATGTCACGAAGCAGCTCAGTAATCTTTTCTTTGTCACTAAAGAAATCCTTCTGTTTCGCATTACTCTGCCCAGCTTTTAGAATACATCGTTGACCATCCCAATCCGTCTTCGGATCTCAGCGTCACACCTATTGTCCTCCATGAAAACACCTCCCAGATATTTTGATTTTAGTGTACCCCGACCTGCAAATCGCATTTCGGGCTCATCTTTTTACTAATGACTAAAACTTTAGCTAGAATAGCTTATTTATTATATTCATTTTTTTTCTTGTCTGTATGTATTAGAGAAGTATTTTATCTTCCATTGTCTAATCCGGGAAGTGTCAGTTAAGGTGGAACTATATTAGAATTATCTTTATCTCGATTTCAGTCTCATTTTCAATAGCGTGCCGGAGTTTCCCTGTGTCTTTTCTAGAAATATTTTCATGGCAATTGTTCGAATGAGATTTCATTCTTGGACTACATGAATTGAAGTGCATCTAAGTCTCACCGTTTTGCTGTTGAAATCACTCGATACAACCGTAAGTTCTAGTCAAATAGTTTCTTTCCTCTCGTACTTCTCGCCTGCGTAAATCTCTTCCGATTTATTGCTTCGCTGACAGCTGCGATCTAAAAAATAAAATTCAATTCAACATGAATCCTCATCATTTCTCTTCCTGAAACCTGTTCTTTTATTGTCCTTTCTATTCACTAGATTTTTTTCATTTTCTTTCCCTCCCTTGCGTCTTAGTGGCATTATCGCCTTACTTGGGGCGAAAAGATTAAAAATTCTCGTACACTATAATAGTATTGTTTCGTTCCTTCTTTCCTTTTAGTTTGTAAATGTTTAATCCACTCGTCAGGAGATTACGTAGATTTGTCATTATGTAACTAATAAAAAAACTACGTTTCACATGACAAAATTTTTCAACGTCTTCTCCTCCCCTTTTTAATGACCCAACACTTCTTCATAAACATAGTCGGAATATTTACAGTAAAAATTTAGATAAAATTTCAGCTAATAAGTCAATATTCTCGGATAAAATGCAGATTACTTTCAAGAGTTGATGATTTAGTCGCCTGTCATTTGCATATATGTGACGCGTTCCATCATCACTGAGCGAACACAGAACTCGCACTGATCAAGATTAACGGCTGTGACTTCAGGGGCCTTGGGCGCCTCTTGGGACTTAAACTAAAACCAAGACCTTAAGTGGAACTCGTACATACGATCCATCGCAAAAGATGCTGGAAATTGATTGGCTACCTGTACCGTTCTAATAAGTACCTGACTTCTTCCGCTATCCTCTGTCTTTACTAGAGTCAATGGTACAGTTATTGCTGCCGTAATATAGCCAGGAGCTTCACAGTCATAATTTTGCAGTCGCGATAGATTCGAAAAGCGTCCTTGTGGATGACGAATTATTTTCCACCTTGCAATAGTTTTTCCCTCGCTATTTTCATGGCAAATGTTCAGACGAACTGCATTCCACCAGTTTTAACCTTCACGACTAAAACCCGCCATGTCACCCATATTGTGACAAACCTACATTCATTCACTTCGCATTCCATTGGTGAGAAGCAAGATCTACGCGAGCAGATTCTTTTCACAAACTGTTACTTTGTAGCCTGACTCTCAAGTAGATGTTTCCCTGATTACCATAATCTTAACGTGTTCAAGTCTAAGATCTTACCCACATATCCTGATAAAACTGTGTCTGTTACTCTGTAACTTTAAGACTGGCTTACAGTGGTCCTGAAAACATTACTGTAAAAAAATGCACAAGATTATGGGTTCGAACGCCGTTAAAATCTGTATGATATTAAGAAGAAAAATGTCTGTACTTTCGGGCGTAATATGTTCTTACATTCTTCTTTTCTTATTAATCTTAAGATTAAAATAAAAACATTTATCACTGATGCTTTTCATAATGGTAACTTTAAATTGAAAATGTATGTTAGTAAAATCACTCCACTTAAATCATAAATTGAAAATGTAATAGATTTCACTCTTGCATACAAATATGTTCCGACATGGGAACAAAATTACAGTTACCCTTTTTTAAATTTTCATTATTATTATCTTGCTCATCTTTTACATCGAAATCTGTTGCTGGACTAAAATAGCTCGAAGCACGTGAATATATTAAACATTCGATAAATAATGAATCACGACAGGAAAGAATGATTTTCACAATGAAATAAATCTTATTTTCTGCAATAATCATAAATTTCTATTATCCCTGCATTCAATTCCCAAAAAGTCATTTTCTAGAACTTTTATCAAAAATTTATACACACACACACACACACATATATATATATATATATATATAAGCTAATATTACGCACTTCACTTCTAACAGTCGTCATATAATAACCAGTTTTTAATACACACTTAAACTAACATTTCAAAAGTTATGTGACGTCCACACAACCAATGAAAACAAAACACTGCCATTAAAGACTAAAATGTAACTTCAATTCATTCTACACAAAATTTCTGATGACGCAAAATAAATAGCGAAACGTATCAAATTTATAACGATTTCCTACTTGTTCCTTATTTAATCATATTTGTATCAGTGATTCTCTCTCAGTTTTTGATTCCATTCTTTTTTTAGAAAATTGGTAATTAACCCGACGTTGCCTGGGCGTGGCTCATTCTTTACATAACAGCACTACGCAGTCATCTCCTTGTTTAAAAGATTTGCCTATGACGTAAAGTAGTATTGAGGAAATAGTAAATTAATTCGATTTCGTTAAAAATGCTGACAGTCGTTATATTTCCAGGATGGGATATTTCACTACCGCCGACTCATCTCCGTCACAACTCACTACCAACCTACTTAGGGCGAAGACAACTCAACGCTGGCGTCGAATTCATAACTTCAGGCCGGTGCTGGCTGTCCTAGTGTACACACATCTCTTAGATTGGCTTTGAGTCGTAGAGATTTTTTGAAAGTTTGCCTGTTTGTGTTAGTGATTTATTAGTTAGCACATAACCATGTGGCTGACTTAGATCAGACAAATCAACATACTGAAGCAGCAAACAGAAGACTACACACAAAATTGGTGATGGAGCACCGCAGAAACGGTGATTCAAAAGGTGCAAAGAAACTGTCTGTAAGAAAAAGACCGCCATCACGCAATTAACTGTCAGAAATTTGGAAACGGCATGATTTACTGCTTGGCATTCGCACCGGAACCTCCTATACGATTTTATTGTATAAATTTATTCTTCAGTATTCAAGATATTTTTGTGTAATTTTCATAGATATATCAGTTAAAATTAGATATCAGTGTTATTTTCATTTTTGCGTAATTTATACGACAATTTATCCATCGCACCATATATATATATATATATATATATATATAGAGAGAGAGAGAGGGAGTGATAGATGCAATTCAAAGAAATTCATTAGAGGTTATCCTTATCATATTAAATTGAAAACACATATGAAGGCAAATAAAAGAATTTTACAGATTGTTTCTTCTTTTTCATAACTTATCTCCAACTGAATATTTAAGGCGAATTGCATACAATTTGTTATATTTTTTCTTTTTTAATTAAAAATAATGTCATGTATTTCCTTAATAAATTACTTTTATTTTTTTATTTTTTTAATGTCGACAAAAATGTCATAGTTTGCATGTCGGTGAGTTACCTACGCGCTGAATAGGCTAATGGTGGGAAATCTTGGAGTTGAGTTTTCACGGGGATGTGTTGCTCGGTGTTGAGTCGGCGGTGATGAGTCGTCCTGATCCTTTATCTAATAATTATGAATTTTTAAAAATATAGAAGTCAAACGACAATACTGTTTACTTTCTTTTATACTGGTTTACATGTCTTTAGTCCCAAGCCGTGTTATAAATACAATACAAAAATGACTTTATTTGGATAACAATGCAATTTAACTATTTACACTATTTACATTGTTCAGACTATCGTCCACATCTTTATTGTTATATTCAATATTTTTGTGTGTGTGAGAGAGAGATAGACAGAGAGAGAGAGAGAGAGAGTGTGTGTGTGTGTGTAGAAGGAATCAATCCCATACTTAGTCTCGACACCTTAGAATGTGGTGAGCATATTTTGATTACATTAAACTATCGTAGAAAAGGAAAAGAAGAGTAAAATACACGATTTTGTCACCAGTCTCACACAAATGGTTATCACTGCCATAACAAAATCAGAGTTACACGCCCTTTATTCATTTCAGCGTCTCTATTTTCAAAGAAACAATAATAATAAAATAATTCTGTATAGTTTCAGAAATCATTATTATTCCCAGAGTAAAACAAATATCGAATAAGGTATTTATTCTAAATAAACAAACCGGAATTGTCTCTATTTCTGAGATGAGGTATTGTAACTATTTACATTATTTATAGAACTCATCTTTATTGCCATATACACGACGTTTCAGCCGTCGTACGCCACAGCTTTCTTCACGTAATATACGTTGGAAATTCAAACAGAACCCTTTATTTTGCCCACTTGGGAGGGGGGTAGATTGTTCTAGCTCCACGTGCCATGAACGTCGTGAATATGACAATAAAGGTAAGGACAACAGTCTGAATGGTGTAAAGTGTAAATAGTTACAATACCTAATCTCAGAAATATCGACAGATCCTGAATAAGGTCGGAGCGTACAACAGCGGAAACGTCGTGAATATGACAGTCCGAACGATGTGAATAGTGTAAATAGTTAAAATATCTCATCTCATAAATATAGACATAAGGAATTTAATGATAAGAAAACAATCGCTTATTTATAAACATCACAAAAACAGATTGAAAAACATAGCGTTCCTTCTTGAGACAAAAACTCCAAAACTGATTGCTTTGGCTGGAGAGAGAAAATGGCTTGATCGAAAATTTGAAGAAATCATTCTAGTTTATGTATCTGAACACTGATACGGGAGTTGGTGTCTCTTACTGGATATTGAAAAAAAAAAAAAAAATAAGAAAAGTGAAGTGTCAGATAGGGGTACATTTCTAGTAGCGCTGATACAGGTGCTTGAGGTTAGTGAATCTGTTTCTCTTTTCTGCGGTTATCTCCTCTCCTGCAAGCTTAATTTGGAAAAGTCATAAATCACAACTCCCAGCCGACACTCATCTCAGACCGAAACATTTATGTCAGGACTGATGGGGGACAGATTAAAAAAAATATTGTCTCCAAGTTCTCCAATCTGTCATGTCTAATTTAAAGGGTCATCCCTTCACTCCTAGATAATGAGAATCATTATATATCGTTACAATAACAATATAAGAAATAAACAAATCTCGTAACTTAATTATTTGATGAACAGTCCGTAACTAATAAATATTTCAGGTAGAAAAATTTGGGTATGTTAGATTTTTAAATATACTACTAAAAAAATGTAAGGCCTGCTTATTTTCCTTTATATATTTCTTACATTTCTTTCAGTCTATGGTCTAAATTTCTGTTCACCTCTATTCATCAGGTATGGAACTCCCAACTCTTTGGGTCGAGTCACTGGATTACTTTAACCAACGCTTTTATCCACTAGGCTATGAGATATCCAGAAAAGGCATGGCACGTGGAACTAGAACAATCTACGACCCTGGACGAAATAAGGGGTTCGTTTCGAACTTCAAATATATATCACCTGAAGAATGCCAGAGCGCACAACGGCCGAAACGTCGTGAATACGGACAATAAAGATGTAGACAACAGTCTGAACAATGTAAATAGTTACAATACCTCATCTCAGAAATAGAGACAGAAGTGGTTAGTTTATTTAGAATAAATACATTATTCGATGTTTGTTTTATTGTAGCTATATGAATGATTTCTGAAATTATTCAGATTGATTTTGCTATTACTGTTTTGTTTTGTTTTCAAAAATAGAGGCTTTTAAATGCATAATGAAAATTAAAACAAGGGCGTGTAATTCTGATTTGTTATAGTGGTGATAACTATTTGAGAGACTGATGACAAAATCGTGTATTTTAATTTTCTTTTTCTTTCGAAGATAGTTTAATGTAATCACAATATGCCCATCACATTCCAAGGTGACTATGTTTGAGATTGATTCCTTCTCCACACACTCGCACACACACACACATGAGAGAGAGAGAGAGAGAGACAGACAGAGACAGAGATATCCACAGACAAATCAACGCACATATATGTTTACATGCAAACTTAAATACAGACAGATACTCTTACTGACAAATGCACACATACGCGGGCACAACAGCATACACAGAAGCGAAGAAACTACAAGATTTAAACCCGGGTTCTTCGGAAAATAAATTTAGCTAGCATCGTTTATCTCCGGGAGAGGCAGTTTTAAATAAAACACTATTAAAATAACAATATCCATGTTTTCTCTAGTTCCAAACTCATGCCAAAATGCCGTCGTATGACTTGTTGCCTGTGCAAACAGTTTGATCATAAAATATGTCTGTCTGTTGCCTTCACGTGATTCAAGGAAATAAAGTAGGGATCGACAAATATTCCATTCTAATCATAATACCAAAATTGTCTCTACACTATTCTTGTAATCTCTACTCGTAACTTTCGTCTCTAAAGTTTCTTGATTTTTCAGCTCTCTGAGCATCGACTGCTAAAAAAGATGCTTTCATTTTGCCATATTTGCACAAGCAAGTCTTTATCAAATATCTATGAGATTAGTAAGCTATTAGTTAATAGTTTATTCAGAAATTACACAATAATAATAATAATAATAATAATAATAATAATAATAATAATAATAATTAACCATTTTGAAACATAGCAATTCAATAATTTAGCACTCACATGACAAACTAAAGAGAAGAGGAGCAAAGAGAAAAACCAAGTAACTTAACTAACGAGATTTTGTCAATAAATAGATGGCAGAACAGTAGGTGTCAGGGATAGTAAAAGCAATAAGAGTCAGAGAGACAGACAGACAGACAGACAGACAGACAGAGAGCAATGATCTCTAGCTCCTGAAGGAAAGGTTCATATTTGAAACAGAGAAATGAACGTGTGTGGAGTTGAAAAAACACCTTTCTCTTTCTTCATGGGATTTTGATACGTTTTGTTTCAATTTTGTTCCTGGTAAATAGCTACTTGAATGCACAGTGCTGTTAAAATAGCTGATCTCAATTGATTTTGAAATAATATCTTTATTTCTATTGTTTTAAATCATGGATTAGGTAATTGTGAAGCATTTCATGGCAGATGCAAACTGCTAACTTGAAAGAATTTAGAAACAATTTTCTAAAGTTTTGACTGTAAGCCATTAAAAGACGTTGCCTTCAAAATTACAATCAGCTGCAAAGATTTTCAGACAGGAATTTGAAGATTAAAAATATAGGTAAGGAAAAAATATGCGAAAGTAAGTTTGCCAAGAGAGGACACGTGATGTCTTAGTGTTTAGAAGGTTCATTATAAAGCCAAGACAAAGTGGATTCAATAACTTATAAGGTCAAATAAGGTGAGAGTTCCTAAAAGGGGTTCAACACAAATGAAGATCAGTACAATGAAAATTTATTTCAGTATAGAATTTTAAAATAACGTCAGGCTCCTTCAGAACGTAGGTGATTCCGTTTCTTTATTAGCTGTAAATTGTCACGCCTTTTAGGGAAACGTAGAGTGGTTTCCTGTTGCCATCTCCAGGGATTGTAGTTTTCCTTCTCATGCGTTGGTTGATACCCTGTCTAAATTAATATTTAATCCAAAGCTTGGTGAAGAAAAAACAAGCTTAAGCTTTATCCAAAGACATTTGGGTGAAAGTGAGAGCATGAACATTGAATTTGAACTCTCGCTTCTCGAATTTCCCTTTCAACGACAATATCCGTTACTCTACCCACTCATCAATACAGAATTGGTTTAATAGAAAGATACAGAGTTTCCGTTTTGCAGACGCCTGCTCAGACACATTTGTGTTTCTTCAATACCCGACAGCTATGCCGAGCGGAACTAAGTTACAATTTCTGGGGGAGAGAGAACATAATCTAGGTTGATCAACAGTTTGAACAATATCACTACGCACAAAATTCGGTCAAGATGAATTAGAATTCTGTGCTAGCCCAACAAATCGATGTTCTCTGAATAGTTTTGTCTGTAATCTTAAATAAACAAACATATCTCCATTATTTACATTATTCGGACTATTGTCCTCATCTTTATCCACTCTGCCACGTGTCCTCGCCTTTATCCTTTATGTAAAAAGGCGTTGGTTAGATCCAGTGACAGTACCCAAAGAGTGTGAGTTCAATACCTGGTTAAGGCAGTGGAGAACTTTCAGAGGGAAAATTAACAGGAGATAACTGATAAAAGACATCCATTAAACATGGTACGTGGAACTAGAACAGTCTATTCCAGTGAGCGAAATAGAGGGTTCAGCTCGACATTCCAACCACCTGAAGAAGACTGAAGCGTACAACGGCCGAAACGTTGTAATAAATATGGCGACAAAGATGAGGACAATAGTACAATAATGTAAATAGTGTACATATTACTTCATCTCAGAAATATAGATAGATACTGAAAGGCCGAAACGTTGTAATAAATATGGCAACAAAGATGAGGACAATAGCCCGAATAATGTAAATAATGTACATAATACCTCATCTCATAAATATAGATAGATACTGAAAGGCCGAAACGTTGTAATAAATATGGCAACAAAGATGAGGACAATAGTCTGAATAATGTAAATAATGTACATAATGTCTCATCTCAGAAATATAGACAGATACTGAATGTCCGAAACGTTGTAATAAATATGGCGGCAAAGATGAGGACAATAGTCCGAATAATGTTAATAATGTACATAATACCTCATCTCAGAAATATAGACAGATACTGAATGTCCGAAACGTTGTAATAAATATGGCGACAAAGATGATGACAATAGTCCGAATAATGTTAATAATGTACATAATACCTCATCTCAGAAATATAGACAGATACTGAAAGGCTGAAACGTTGTAATAAATATGGAGACAAAGATGAGGACAATAGTCCGAACAATGTAAATAGTGTACATAATACCTCATCTCAGAAATATAGACAAACATATCTCTGTTATGTATTCAGTTATTTTTCAATTGTTTAATTCACTCATTATTAGAGGGAAAGCATCTATGGTTAATAAGTAATAAGAAAAGCCTTGTTTTACGTAATATTAATTTCTCAACATAATCTTGTATAATATCAATGAGTTGGATGCTTTTTCATAAACAGACATTGAATATGTTGTGCTCTTCTCTCAGCTTACGATGAAAATAATTATTGATTATTTTTCCATAACCTATCATAATGCGTCAGTATATTAAAAGAAACTTAAATTATTCTTGGCACTTAAATTATTCGTCTGTGGGAGGGAAGAGAGCTTCAAAAAATTTGACACGGGACAAATCGAAGGAACGCATAAACTAAATGAGGAAGTTGAGTGAATGACTGACGAAGCAGGTTTGGAAGAGATAGCAGAAAGACAAAATTTATTAAGAGCTCCAATGGACATGAAATTGAGGAGAACCATGATTGCCAATGTCCTGACATGAAGAAGAAGCCAAGTGGCAGAGATTGTAAAGAGACAAACATTAAATTAAAAGCTTCGAATAATAGGAAGTTGGGAGAACCATGATTGCCAATGTCCTGACATGAAGAAGAAGCCAAGTGGCAGAGATTGTAAAGAGACAAACATTAAATTAAAAGCTTCGAATAATAGGAAGTTGGGGAGAACCATGATCGCCAATGTACTGACATGAAGAAGAAGCCAAGTGGCAGAGATTGTAAAGAGACAAACATTAAATTAAAAGCTTCGAATAATAGGAAGTTGGGGAGAACCATGATTGCCAATGTCCTGACATGAAGAAGAAGCCAAGTGGCAGAGATTGTAAAGAGACAAACATTAAATTAAAAGCTTCGAAGAATAGGAAGTTGGGGAGAACCATGATCGCCAATGTACTGACATGAAGAAGAAGCCAAGTGGCAGAGATTCTAAAGAGACAAACATTAAATTAAAAGCTTCGAATAATAGGAAGTTGGGGAGAACCATGATTGCCAATGTCCTGACATGAAGAAGAAGCCAAGTGGCAGAGATTGTAAAGAGACAAACATTAAATTAAAAGCTTCGAATAATAGGAAGTTGGGGAGAACCATGATCGCCAATGTACTGACATGAAGAAGAAGCCAAGTGGCAGAGATTGTAAAGAGACAAACATTAAATTAAAAGCTTCGAATAATAGGAAGTTGGGGAGAACCATGATTGCCAATGTCCTGGCATGAAGAAGAAGCCAAGTGGCAGAGATTGTAAAGAGACAAACATTAAATTAAAAGCTTCGAAGAATAGGAAGTTGGGGAGAACCATAATTGCCAATGTCCTGACATGAAGAAGAAGCCAAGTGGCAGAGATTGTAAAGAGACAAACATTAAATTAAAAGCTTCGAATAATAGGAAGTTGGGGAGAACCATGATTGCCAATGTACTGACATGAAGAAGAAGCCAAGTGGCAGAGATTGTAAAGAGACAAACATTAAATTAAAAGCTTCGAAGAATAGGAAGTTGGGGAGAACCATGATTGCCAATGTCCTGACATGAAGAAGAAGCCAAGTGGCAGAGATTGTAAAGAGACAAACATTAAATTAAAAGCTTCGAATAATAGGAAGTTGGGGAGAACCATGATTGCCAATGTCCTGGCATGAAGAAGAAGCCAAGTGGCAGAGATTGTAAAGAGACAAACATTAAATTAAAAGCTTCGAAGAATAGGAAGTTGGGGAGAACCATGATTGCCAATGTCCTGGCATGAAGAAGATGCCAAGTGGCAGAGATTGTAAAGAGACAAACATTAAATTAAAAGCTTCGAAGAATAGGAAGTTGGGGAGAACCATGATTGCCAATGTCCTGACATGAAGAAGAAGCCAAGTGGCAGAGATTGTAAAGAGACAAACATTAAATTAAAAGCTTCGAAGAATAGGAAGTTGGGGAGAACCATGATTGCCAATGTCCTGGCATGAAGAAGAAGCCAAGTGGCAGAGATTGTAAAGAGACAAACATTAAATTAAAAGCTTCGAAGAATAGGAAGTTGGGGAGAACCATGATTGCCAATGTCCTGACATGAAGAAGAAACCAAGTGGCAGAGATTGTAAAGAGACAAACATTAAATTAAAAGCTTCGAAGAATAGGAAGTTGGGGAGAACCATGACTGCCAATGTCCTGAGAGGACACGACACGAAGAAGAAGCCAAGTAGCAGAGATTGTAAAAAGACTAACATTACTTAAAAGCTACTAAAGATAGGAAGTTGTGGAGAGCCATTACTGCCAATATCCCGAAGGCACACGGCACATAAAGGAAGAGAAGAAGCCAAGTGGAAGCGTTCGTAAAGAGACAAACAGTTCTTAAAAATCTATGAAGGATAGGAAGTTGTGGAGAGCCATGATTGTCAACGTCCTGAAGAGACACAGCATAAAGAAGAGAAGACGTCAAGTGAGATTGCAAAGAAACGAACAATATGAAAGAAAGGACGTTGTGGAGAACCATGGTCGCCCACGCCTTGATGTTAAAAGATGCATAAAGAAAGAAGCTAAGTATGCCTCTGGCAGTGAGTAAACTAATTTAGCAATGTCGTCTTTGAGGTTTCCATTCTCACTGTACACTCCAGTAATGAAAACTTCATTTATACGAAACGGAGCTGAATAAATATGCAATAATCTGTCCGGTTGAAGGATTGTCAATAAAGTTCCACCTGCTGACCATTCCCTCGTTTAGTGATTTCTATCATCCTACCTGTTTCACAGACTGAAATTTAGAAAATAATCACAGATTGCTGGCGTCAATGTATAAGCCAAGAATCTCATAGTGTGTCGCACTATGGTGGCTTCGTGATAAACTAATCTAAGATCGATTAACATCTGGCAACCATTATGGTTTAGTTTGTAAGATGATTCCGCATGTCATTACTCACTAAATATTCATAATTGTTTGTCTAATTACATAGAGTTTTTCATTACATTTTATGCTATATTCCGATAATGAATCCAAAGAGGAAATATGAAATAAATCACTCAAGAATTCATTGTTAAGAGGATTGTAATCATATGCAAAACATGATTTTCAAAATATCCTTTTCATGTTTATCTGAAAATTACGTGAGAGATTATATAGAAAATGGTTCTTTAAAAGACAGAGATAAGAGAATTTATGTAATAGAAATATGAAGGTTGGTCGTCAGAGTTTTCTGAGATTTCCGAATGAAACCTGGACATAAATATTACAATTCACCCTGAAGATGATCTTGGATGAGATTAAGAGTACTTGCGAAAATAGATAGAAATGAAAAAATATGGCGTCTTCCTTTATGAATTTAATTAAGAAGTTAGTCCGAGAATTTGAGAGGATTAAAATTAAAATAAACAGACATAGTATATCCAGATTATCCAACCAATCATACTTCAATGAAAACAGAAAATTCGAGATGAAAATGCCTCGGTTATCGAACAAAATTACAGTTCTCGAACAACATAGCCGAACCGAGTTAACACAAATGGAATAATTTCTGAGGCCACCGTCGTGTTGTATACATTCGTGTGTTGTCTTATGCTTTGTTTTCCAATTTTATTGCACTATGACTTTTGGAAAAATAGTTTCGCTTTACGAACATTTCGGTTTATGAACATTTCGGATTACGAACGGCCTTTGGGAACGAATTAAATTCGTGAACCGAGGTTCCACTGTATATGTATTGTAGTGGAAACCTTTATATATAGAGAGGTTTCAAAAGGTACTGCGCATTTGTCCAGTTCATAATGTGTGACGTCATTTGTTTACATTAGGATACGCATTGAGCAGATATGAATGTACGTGAGAGATTCATGGAAGATTGTAGTTTAAAAGCAGTAAAATCGATCTTTCTAACCGAATAATCCTCTGTGGCTCAATCTATATACTATACTAATATAAAAAGAATGTATAAATATAAAAATGTCTTTATAGATATATATATATATTTATGGGAGTCTGTCCGAGTGGTTACAGTGTATGGTCGATTATTCTGGAATATTAATTGATTTTATCGGGTTATCAAAAATTATAGCATAAACATATTATAATATCACTATGTGATGTTATAACATGTTTATGTATTTGCTCTACTCTCTATTGAACACTGTTTTAAGAATAATTTTTTTGATTATTGGAATTTATCCGTCTACACCAATCCTATACTTGGGTATGTGTGTATATATATATATATATATATATATATATATATAGAGAGAGAGAGAGAGAGACATGAAGATGAAACAGAGCTCACTTTAACTCAATTTAATTCTAATAATTATATTGAAGTTTTCAGCTTTTGTTTTTGAAACATGAGACCTCTTATGTAGCGTGTTGGAATCATATTTTTAAATAAATAATTATATTTATGCTCTACTTTTGTATCGAGCATTATTTAAAAAAAATAATAACTAAAATACTAAAGAACCTTGGATTACTAACCTAACCCGTTCTTTCCTATTTTATATATATTTTCACATACATATATATATATATATATATATATATATATATATATATATATATATATAAGCAAAAGTTTGACTTAGCTGATTAATGTTACCATAAGCATGCTGACTGCAGAAATTCAGAGACGGAGCCTCCAGAAATCACACCCATGCACTCGCCAAGGCCTATCAGCAATTGACTGTTTATACTTAGCAATTTTTATATTTTATATGCACTTTTTATTGGTACGATTTTTTTCATAGGATATTTTGTGTGTGTGTGTGTGTGTGTGTGCGTGCGTGTGTTTGTGTGTGTGCGTGTGTGTGCGCGCACGACCGTACGTGTAAAATGTCGTTGTTATTCGTCATTTTCGTCGTTTTTTTTTCACTTTATACTCAATCCTTATTGTTTTTTGTTTGTTTGTTTTTGTTTTGTTTTTTTTTACTTTTTGACTCTTTATCTCTTTTTCCTTGTTTCTTTCAATTGTAGCTATTTTAACTTCAAGTTCAATGGCTTTTCATTTTCCGAGCAATCCCATCTGATACAGCGGCTAGACGCCTGCTCAGACACATTTAACCATAATTTATACTTCAACTAAGCTAAGCGGACCTTAATTACAGTTTCTTATATATATATATATATATATATATATATATATATATATATATATATATATATATTAGGTTGGTGCAAAAATAATGTCGTTTTCTCACATAGTAACATATGTGAGAAAATGACATTATTTTTGCACCAACCTAATATATATATATATATATATATATATATATATATATATATATATATATATATATATATATGTATGTATTTAAAACCTTTATATATATATAAAGGTTTTTCAAAATTGCGGTTCGTGGTTTATTGTTTTGATCATTTAATGTCACGGTTGAATTTTTGTGTGTGTATGCATGTCTGTGCAGGTGTGTACCTATGTATGGGCATGTATGTATGTAAATATACATAAAATATGTATATATATCACACACCCACACACGTATGCTTTCGTTTTCGTGTGTGCATGTCTGACTGTATTTGTGGTTGTGTATGTTCTTATGAGTGTGCGTTTATACGTTTGCGCTCCTATTCGCATAGTTCTAGATGTTAACTGTATGTGTATTTTTAGTAGGTAGTATTCTTTATCTTTGCTTAATGTGTGCTTGATGTATACTGTATTTTTTTCGCTTTTTTTTTATTTAGCGTGGGTGCGTTCTTGCGTTTTGTAAAAAGTAGTAATTTGTATGAGTTGATATTGCATGTGTTTTGTATGGTTGGATAAATGATCGACAATGTATTTATTTGTTAATTCTGTCATTTTTTTTTTATTTTTTATGTGTCATTTTATGTGAATGTAACAAGATTTGTTATTGTTTTTGTTTTTGTGCGAATAAGATTTTCTTTTTTGGGTGTGAATAAGAGATTTCTTTTTTGGGTGTGAATAAGAGATTTATTTTTTGTATGTACAAATTGTATTTTTTCAGTGAACTTTCAGATTTCTCTGTCACCTTTTTCGTTGTCTGTTAAAACATTCCCAGATAGTTCAAATTCTGTCGTTGTTTGATTTTGATTATCTCCATTACATAGCTCGCATCTTGGACTCTTCCTCTTGTTAACAACCTTATTTTCTATCGTCTTACAATTGGTGCTTAGTCCTTTCTTCCCTCTTTCATTTACTACTTTGTCTAAGAATCTTTACAATGTTCAATCTGTGTCTACCAAAAACAGTCTCATCTGCATATCTAATACAGTAGCCATCGATAATGAATCCTGGCAGGACTTCTCTCAGCATTGTCTAGCTGCAAAAATTAAATAAACCGATAAGAAGACAAACCCTTGTCTTACAACCCTTTCTACTTTTATCTACTCACTTAATTCATATATAGAGATATATACACTGGATTATATTTCCCAAATAAATCAAGTTTTCCTAGCAGTTCAAATAAGCCCTTGTGTTTTTTCACAACCCTTTCACTGCACCATTTTATAAAAGAATTTGCTTAGCAGTTTCCTTAAACTGACCGATGCTAAGAAACTCTGATGTTTATACCGTTGGTAGGGACAACGAGAGGACGGACGTGATTATAGTCTGGCTGACACCTGTTAGAGGAAGTGTTCAGTGTGATGACTCAATTATGTAAACATCAGGAAGAAAATAAATTGATCTGTCATATTGTATAGGCATGGGTGTAACTGAGAGCGCGCATGCGTATTAGAATATCAGTATTCTCATATTATTATTATTATTATTATTATTATTATTATTATTTCCTTTGATTTTTGGTTTATACTCATATCTTTCTGGGCCCCAACTAAAGACATGACATTTCCCACTGAGTATTTGATTTTTTTTTAATAAGGAACCTAAGATCACACACACTTTACACAGATAAATGTCTTCGTAAGGTGTGAGCTGTACTCGTGAATACAATTTTCTTAAAAGTCTTGGACTACCTGGAATCCCTTTAATGAGTCTATCGGAACCTTTTCCAGTCAATCCAAGAGATACGCCCACAACTGGAATTGTTGATATCTTCACATGTCACATTTTTGAAATTTCGATTTCAACGTCGTTGTAGCTTGATCGTCAAATATACATTACAGTCTGCAAAGATTGCCATGTCAATAAGAAGGCATTTTCTATTTTATTATTATTATCAGTAGTAGTAGCAGCAGCAGCAACAGTAGTAGTAGTAGTAGTAGTAGTAGTATCTTCATCGTTCGTATTATTTTCGTTTTCAACCGGAGATTTTGCATTATGATTGCACCTTGTACTTTATGAATGAGAATAGCATTTTTCAAATTGATCAGCGCAGGGCGTTTTTCGAAAAAAAAATATGAACATGTTCCAGCTGCTGGACGTATAAAAGTACATTTTATCAACTAAATAAATAATAACCCACCGATCTCACCAGACGCACAACATTATCTTTCTTCTCAGCTTTTTGGATCGATTGTGGAGATAATCAATCCACTGACTTTTGCGTCGAACATTGTCGTAAGCAAGAACTTTTCATCACTTCTTATTATATATTTAAAAACATGTTCAGTTAGGGTGGTATATTACAATTGGTTTCCAATAACAGAAATTACTGATTCAATATATATATATATATAGAGAGAGAGAGAGAGAGAGAGAGGGGGAGGGAGAGAGGGGGAGAGGGAGAGATAGGGGGAGAGGGAGAGAGAGGGGGAGAGGGAGAGAGAGGGGGGAGAGGGAGAGAGGGGGGGCGATGGTAAGTGAAGTAATTTAATGTCGAATAAACAAAAGTGAAGATGAAACAAGTTGTTAAATAAAAGTTTTTCATTTTATTTTTATTCATATTATTTTTTTTATAAATATATTTTTATTTATATTTGAATTTTATGCCCACAGCACATTAAAAATCAACAGAAGGCTTATAAGTAGCAATAGACAGCGACACATAAACAATAAAAAAAAAAAAATAGCAAAATCTCCACTCGGGGAACTGGTCTTTTCTGGTCTTAGCTAGTCATAGCCAGACAAGAGACCATTCAGCGGAACAGATCCGAGGATTTTGTCCAGGCAACGAGGGGTGAGGCCCCGGCACGGAACAGCATCTCCTCCAACCTAAGATTTTTTTTCTCTCTTCTCCTCTACTCGCTGCTGTTTTTATAGTGTGACGGGTATTAAAAACAGATAAGCTAAACACGCATATACGCACATATGAAGGTTAATTTCCGCCTAACAACAGAATAAAGATTACGTGAAGTCTTATGACATTTTGGGAAGGCAGGTCAAAAGGGTCGACTGACCCAATTACCCGTAAAGGAAAACGTCTAGAGAGAAGCTAAACAGGGGACGGAAGTAAGTTAGAATTCGCGCCCAAAACCCAAGTCACGTGACAGTCAAAGATTCACTCAGTTGTTCTCTGGACTTTGAAAAGGCAAGACTGAAGCCGAGGCGCTAGTGGTTCACGAACGGAAAGATAAGACGCATTTGATAGTGATGACTTATCCAGTTTGATCCAGGCAACTCCGGACAGAAGTATAAAGAAATATTCCTGTTCGAGAATCCCAATTTGAAGACGCGGATAAAAATATATGCTGGTGGTTCAACCTGCGTAAAGAAAGTGTACATCCCTGTTGCAAATCGAGCCGTCTACAGAAGAAAGGAAGGAATGAAAAAGACGAAACAAAGAGAGAAAGAAAGTGTATACCTCTATTACAGACTAGCAGTGTGTGAAATTGTGTTTGTGCCGAGAAAAGGAAAGAAAGGACATTGATATAAAAAAAGAGAGAACTGAATACAAAAGATAAGTAATCACATTTTGGACCCGTAGTAGAAAAGATATACACACGCACATGAATATTATGTTTTTTTTTCGCAAACACCTTTCCACATGTGAAACAATAATTGTAACTCCTCTCCCATCTCATTTGTATATGTGTGTTGGCTTCTGCATTCAATTCATAGTAATTCATACTTGTATTTTCTATGTTCGGGTTCAGTTGAATCCATTTGGTGTTCGTCGAATTTGATATCCCAAAATAAGATCGAGATCCGATCGTCGGATGTTTTAACTCATACTTATCTGTTCGTTTATTTTTGATATATGTATATTTATATATATTAAAATTGTTTATCAAAAATCGCTAAGCCTTATAGTTCATCCTTGTATTGTGGATCAGTACTCGTGTTGAAAACGAAGCGGACCTGGGAAAGATTACTGTTCGATTATCCCAATCGAACAGTGGTCTTAAAAATATTTTGTTTATCAATTGTCCACTCTCACGATCTGAGAGAGATAGCTTGTATCTCTCCACAGGTGTGAGAGTGTATATATCTCCTAGTCGGCGTATGATCGCCCTATAACCCATTCGTCGACTGGGGCATATGACAATGGTATATCAGTGTTACAACATAAAATAACTCTAGATTATGAAGTATAATGTAAGTGGGTCGCAATAAAACTAGGAACAGGAACGAAATAGGTTTAGTTTTGGATAACCAACGTAAACGAAACGGTGTACAGATGGAATAAACTCAAACAAACTAAGTTTGACTGAATGAGTCCGTTTCCTGAGACAACAAATAACAAAGTAACATGTCGCTACGATGATTGTAGTCAATAATAATCCATATAAGATTCCCATATTAATATCGTATTATAAAATACAAACATGGCGGATATGCATCTTTTCCATTGTTTACGTTTATAAGATGTTTACCTGTTTCTCGTTCGATTGTTTATGGCTGTACGCGTTTACGCAACGAGTCTAGCGTTACTAACGATACTTTTATCATTCTCTTTTACTTTTTTTTTTAACTCGATGGTATAAAGAGGTAAATAAAAAGAGGTTAATCTATTAAAATTTGGAATTCGAATGATACACGAAATTCATGTTAAAATCATTTTTCATAAATGGATATTTGGGGGTCGCACGATACGCGAGATCGCGCGTTACACGAGTATATACGGTAGATTTAATAAGTTACATTTACTCAGAATTGGTTTTGTATTTAGAATTATCATTGTCTATTATTGTTTGCCAATTAAAGATAAAGAAACTAAACTACTAGACTATTTTCTCCATATCTGTGTGGAGAAAAACTGGATTTTCACCTTCCCCCAAATGCCACGGACAGGGTTTGAATTCGTCTCATTGAATTTTTGTTATTAACCGTTAAACCATTGAACTATTCACACCTCCAGTAATAAAAATAAAAAAATCATTCGTGTTTTAATAGTATTATCAAGATAGACTAATAGTTGCAACTAATTTATTATTAGTAATGCGAACCAATCGTATGACACAGGCTAGAGTCATTCTTTCCCTTGTTGATTAGCTATGTGTCAATACAAATTGAATGGCCACTCTTCTAGATCGTTTTATATTAATATGTGTGTCCTCCAGTGCTTAATCTTTGGACCTACTCTATTCCTATTTTTTTTCATCAACGACCTTCTTGATATTATTAGTTCTCAACTCGGTATCTATGCTCATGACACAACTATTTAATCCTGGTTTAACAGTATGTCTGATTGATTCAATAAGGTCAGATTGGTAGCTGAGCTCAAAAATGGCTTACAATCTTAACTGCGGCAAGAAACGGCTTGTTAATTTTAACGCCTCTAACATGGTCTCTTTTAATCATCTTAGATAAAAAATTTTTAACCTCCTCATTTCTCCTCGGGTTATTTTTCCGCCGACATGAAGTGGAAAGATTATATTTAACCAGTTGCTACGTCTGCTACTAGGAAGTTTGGTTCACTGTGTCGTGCCAGACAACTTTTCTCACCAGAATATATCTTAAGCCTACCATTCGTTCATGCATTGGACATGGTCGCCGCATCTAGTCTGGTGCTGCTGCTATGTTTAGAGATTCTTGATAAATATCGAAGAAGAATCTGCAATGTTATCGGTTCTGACTTGGTATTTTGACTTCAGTCACTATTCCACTGCCGTAATATAGCATCCGTGTGACTTTTCTATAAATATTTTCATGGTGGGTAATTAATTTGATGAGCTTTCCTCTTTGGTACCTCGACTTTGAAATTTAAGCGCAGTACTAGATTGGCAGCTAGGTCTCATAATTTTACAGTTGTAGAAATTAGATGTATCCGTTAGTTCTGAGCTAATGGTTTCTTCTCTCTTGCTTGTGGAATTATCTTCCGGTCTCTTGCTTTCCAGTGAAGTTTGATCTTCAAAAATGTAAATGCAATGTCAACTGTTATCTTCTGTTAATTCCTGTTTATTTATTGTTCCCTCAAAAAGTTTTTCCTTTTTCTCATATTCTTTTACACTCACTAAACCTTTGGCTATATTTCCCTGCTTGGGCTGATATGATTTTAAAAATAAGTAAAATAAAATAGCTGGCTATTAAAAGAGTTTCAGAATCAAAATGGTGTCGAATATCGAATGTGATGGCCACTGTTTGC
This sequence comes from Acanthosepion lycidas, assembly GCA_963932145.1. Taxonomy (NCBI): domain Eukaryota; kingdom Metazoa; phylum Mollusca; class Cephalopoda; order Sepiida; family Sepiidae; genus Acanthosepion; species Acanthosepion lycidas. Next base: position 57,169,835 of record OZ010614.1, on the reverse strand, counting down.
ATAAAAACCTAATATTATTTCTTCCTGTTGCCTTCTCTTTCTTATATTCGTAAACAAGACTGTCCTTTTAATCTTCTACCTTTACAAGAGCCAGACCCAACAGAAAATGGAGTACTGTTGCCATATTTGGGTAGAAGCTGCACAGGCATCACTTTCCAGTTCAAAAGCGTTTCCTATCCTTGTTAGAAAAGAATTATTTTCCCACATTCCAAACTCTCTCTATCCCTCTCTCTCTCTCTCTCTCACACACACACACTCAACCAACACACACAGAGGCGGGGATGTGGAGAGCATATCACTTCTCTATCGCTTCTACTGTAGAAAGTGCCCGAACGAACTGCTTCTCCTGCTTCCACCAGGCCTGACCTTCACGACTAGGAACCACCATGCCACTTACATAGTGGCAAATCATCCACATTCCCTCCGTATTCCATCGGCGAGAAATAAGTTCCACTCAAACAGTTTCTTCTCATGAACCCATTGCCCTATCGAACCGACTCCCAAGAGGATGCTTCCCTGATCACTACAATCTTAACCTGTGCAAGTCTAGAGTTAACCGTTATTTTCCCCTCCAATCCATATAAACTATCCCTTAACGTAAACCTCTACATCGAGTGGCCTACGGGCCTTGTACAGGGTGGGTCTTACTGTAAAAAAAAATGGTTTACCAAATAATAAAAACTATATCACTTGAACACTTCCATTAGTGACAACAGAAATGATTAGCATATGTATCACAGAAGTGAACATAATAATACAGTGTCCCTCCCCAAATTGACATCATTATATATATATATATATATATATATATATATATATATATATATATGGTGTCCCAAAATAACTGACATCATTTAAAATGTGAATATCTGAGTAACTACATCTTCCAGGGAAACAAAATTAAATAGGTTTCATAATGAACAAGAAAAGATTTATTTTTCAAAAGTTGAATAAGATATTGAAAAGGGTGTGGATTTTATAACCTATTTCATAAAGCTTCACAAATGTTCAATATGCGCACCGCCTGTAACACGACACACGTCAGGTCGGCAGTCCAGCTTCTGCCAAACAAGCGGTAGCATGTCTTGCGTAACATTCCCCAGTGCCTCAATGCTTAATTCACTGCTTAAGTTCCTCTAGCCTAGTAGGAAGAGATGAGATATAGACCGGTCCTTTCGCATAGCCTCATAGAAAAACAAACCACAAGGTGTTAATTCAGGTGAACGTGGTGGTCATTTCAACAGCACATTGTCATTATCAATGGCACGCCCAGTCATCTTCCTGATGTAGGTTCGTACAGTCAACTTAGTTTTTACACATTTTGTTAAAATCTGAGCTCATTTGAATGACAATTGGTTATATTATTATATAGACGAAAAAAAGGTTGTCAATATTTTGGATATACATAATCAAGTTTTTAACTTTTCACCCTACCAGAAACAGAAGACTGGAACGAGACTTCAATAAATATTAGAAAGATCTATAATATTTAGTGGACTTTAGACATTTCATAATTTAAAACCGTGTATCAACAATCTTCTTGTTAAACTACTACGATTTCTACTGTTGTTAATATTGTTTCTACTCCAGGTAGACATGTACAAAAAAAGTCAACTGCTTCTCTTATTCTTCTTTTAACATACGATGCAACCAATTAGTCCTTATTGTCATTAATTTCGAGAGATGCTCATTTATTTATTTATTTGCTGTTATAGTTTTCCACACCAAATGATAATGACTACATCAGGTAATAATAACAGGACTGCATCTAAGATGAGAATAACCGTCTATTAGAATATCAGGTTCAATTCAATTAGTCTAGGGTGATATCGTTATCAAATAACACGACTTTCTACTTCAATTCAGAAGCCGCTTCCCTCTCAGACAGGAAAATATTGCATGCTGTATTCAGTTATTAAAGGAATGGCTTATTCGTACTCCAACCGACCATATTTCTAGTAAAGCTAATCACGTCAGTGTGTAAAGACATCAGATACTTCCAGAATGGCCGAATGAAATGATCTTTTTGAGAATTCTTCGATGTCTACATTTCCTTCATGACTGGTCGTAAGGAAAGAAGAAAAATATGTTGCTTATTCCGGCTTTGTTTTAAGAATTTTCAAATATTTACCTTGTGCAATGGAGGGGTGTCGTCTAATGAAAGAATATGTTCATTGTGCCATACACTTTGGTTTTCTGATTATTTCTATACGCCTGCGAATCTTGGAAATTAACAGCAGAACCAAAAGGAAGAATCCAAACACTAGTAATGGGATGCCACAGAACCATTCTAGGCTTCCCCTCTATAGACCCCATCATAAATAACACACACACCATCAAACAATGTCAACATCATCAGACACCATCAACCATTGTCAAGAAGAGGAATAATATTGCCATATTGTAAGAGTCATTAATCTTTCGAATACCAACTTACAATGTAGACAACAGAAGATGATGCAGACAGATGAAAACAATATTATTATATAATACTGAGGAAACTTGCTATCATTTGCTCTTATGCGAAACTCTCAAAAATGAATAGTAAGATGAAAAACCGAACTGCTTTCAAAGATGAGAGAAACAGTCTACTTGAATGTCAGGTTAATTTCAATTTGTTACGTGTGATATCGTTATCAAATAACACGACTTTCTACAGGATGCCCATTAAAACAACAACAAAGTTATTATCACTGTTTTATCTTTCAGAAATAATTGACCTTGAATAATCATGAATAATTTTGGGGGGATATTCATGACTTTGAATAAATCTACTGCTTCCTGGTTACCACGCTTACAACTTTGAGGCAAACATTTCGAACATCTACGATCATTGTTCAGTTGGTGCATGAATAATAAAAGCTAAATAAATTCCTTTCTGGATTAACATTTTTTTTACTGGTCAGGATTCAGTAGTTTAATTCTGAAACCGCTTTCCTTGCAGATAGGGAAATATTACATGTTGCATTTAGTTATTAAAGGAATGGCTTCTTCGCGCTCCAACCGAACATATTTTCTAGTAAAGCTAATCACGGAATCAATGTGTAATTTCTCAAAGGCATCAGATATTTCCAGAATGGTCAAATGAAAATATCTTGGATGTCTACTTTTCCTTCAGCAATGGCTATAAAAATAAAACAAAGACAGGTTGCTTGTTCGGATTTTGTCCAAAGATGCTTTAAAATATTCATACTGCCTTATTATCAAAAGATGTGTATGCCTCTTAAAAAGCAACTTTTCTTGGCTCGAGTCTCTGACTATTGTCATTGGTATGCGACAAAATAGAAAATACAATACAAAAAAAAAGTTGCAGAGTTGTACACTGGAATTTCTTATAATTAAGTTTTATCTTTACAAAAATCAGATTGAACCAAAAATGGAATAATACTGCCATATCTGGGCAGGAGTTACACAATTGTCACTCTGCAGTTTACACAGTATTGGGAGGGACGACTTTTCAACTCTGTAGTCTTTTTTTTTTCTCACGGACACAATGGCGCAAACCTATTGACCAATGAATTTCTGGGGATCACATTATTTCCATGGCAAATGTTCAGAAGAATGTTCTTTAGTTCCATCAGTTGAGACATTTACTGCTAGGATGCGCCATGCTACTTCCACCTAGTTGAATCAGCCTCATTTCCCCCATATAAATGTATAAATTTAAAGGCAGAAGTTCTACTGAGAGCGTTTTTCCCAAGAAATCCCTCTTCCTGTGCGAATGCCTCTATGAACACTACAATCTTAACATCTTCAAATAAAGAACCAGTTCTTATCTATCCCCCTTATCCTCAAAATCTTCAACTCCCAAAACCCCTTCTTTCGCTTCATTGATCATTGAACCATTTTAATAGCAACCAGCTATTTTGAGTGTCTCTAGAATTTGCCGCGGCACACTAGTGTGCCGTGCGATCCTCTTCAGTGTGCTGCGAAATAGTGTCACTGAATATATATACATATGTGTGTGTGTGTGTGCGTGTGTGTGTAAGTAGTAATAACGAAAACATCGACTATTATTTTCCGTCACTAAGTACAGAAAAGTATGATTGGATTCGAAATCCCTTCATAAATGTTCCTTCTAATATATGAAGAAGAATTGGGCACCATTTCAACATTCGACGCTATGATTCTTAACCGCGATCCTCATAAGTGTAGCGCAAAATATTGTCACGGTATGCATAAGTACGTGCGTACAGAACTGGTAAATTGGTACAGTGTTAGTATTTGAATAAACGAATAAGTATTAAACTTATTTCAAATAAATCTTTTCATTATTTTTCGATTATGTTATTTTAAATACTTTGTTTTAATATTAATTTTTTTTTTATCAATTATTATTTTTAAGGGCTTAAAATAAAACATTCGATGGTAGCCATTGATAGATTTTGTATTTCAATACAAAAGGAATATCCCACATTAGCTAAAAAGGCTTTATCAAGTTCATTGCAATTTTCTAATTTCTATTTATGTGAATGAGGTTTCTTAACCTTAAACAACATTAAAAATAAGAAGCGAGAAAGACGACGCTCAACTGAAGAAGAAATGAGGGTCTGCTTATTGCACATTCGACCAAACATTGAAGAAAATCACGATAAAACACCAGACACAGGTTTCCATAAAATAAGCTGCACAAATAGTTGAATTGAAACATTGAAATAAAGTTCATAGTTGTGTTTACTTTTTTTTTTTTTAAATCTATGGTTTTATTTAATAGCATTTAAGTGTACACCCTTTAAAAATTTTGCTAGGCGCATTTCATTTGCTCCTAGATGTGCTGTTACTTAAAAAGTTTGAGGAACACACTCTGGAACTTTAAAAATACTCCTTTGCAATAACAAAGGCTACTACAATCCATTATCGGTTTTGCCGGATGGAGAAGGCATTGCAATAATGTATACTTTGAATATTAGTTGAAACTTGGACGAACTATTGTTCGGTAATATCTTGTAATAGTTTATTCATCATTAAAATTAAATGAATCCATTCTTCCAGAATTACGTCAATAGCGGATGTGGCGTCGTGTCAAAAACGGATGTTGTTTCAGCGCGCTCTACAATGTGTACTTATAAAATAAATATTGCGTTTAACAAGAAGGGTTACGTTTCTAAGGAAAGCAGATCCTTGTAAGTAAAGCGTTCGATATTTCAAAAATAGTTCCAACTTATTTTTCTCAATTTCAAGTTTCTCAGATGTAATCCAGTGAAAATTATCGACCTTTTATGATTCTCTTAAATTTAACCAATGATGAAGAAAATACTCATTAAGCTTCTTTGACTGTTGCATTTATGAACTATTTGGATTTTATTTCTAAGAAGCTGTCTAATCTTACTTGCGATTTATGGGATTTGTGGATAATCGATCACGAGATCAGTAAGATTCGTACGACCACGACTTGAACTGCAGTCTCCGAGGCGGCGGGGTTTCCTGGCCTAACGTAGCTCAATACTCACTATGCTACTTTGAATACAGAGTGTTCCTTTTCCTAGACTAGTCGCCAAACAAGACTATAACAGTCTGTTCTGCTATTTATCCATAGCTGGGGTCAGGAAGAAATCGCTTCATACCATTCCCAAGGGTAATAGCACATAAGTGAATGTAATGATTCCGATTAACAATTCCGCACCCTTAGACATTGCACAATCCGAGCATCGAAGCTTCCAGCTCCTGTTATTTCCATAGCGGTCACCCATCAAGTTCGACGTTACTTAACTTTGGTGATCGTATGGGGAACCGTGTTTCAATGATATGTCCAGAAAAAATTATGTAAATTCTTACTACCTGATACAGGGATTGAACTCAGCTCTCCGATTCCTCAATCCTCGGTTATTGTTAATAAGGCCTCCCTGATTATACTGGTGACTATCAGATTAAATCTCACTTACACAATTCTAATTCTAATATAAGATTAATAACAATACCATTAGCATAATTCAGAAATGTCTTTTAAAAATTCTTCAAAAATGCATTCTTTGTTATTTTTTGCCCTTACGTCTTCAAAGGAACTCACACAAATTAGACGAGTCTATGATGTTGCGATGAGTTCCAAACATGGACTTATTCTTTATTTTGGCCTTCCGCCAGGTACTTTCCATTGTTTGCGTGTAAGCTGATGTTTCCATGTTAACGAAATTCATTCTGTGATTTACAGTCCGATGAATATATTTGGGATCATCTTTCAAAGATGTTTATCCTTTCCAACAATCCGACATAATCGTAATCCCAGGTAAAATACAATTTCGGATTGTGCCTAATAATGTGGGGGATGTTCTATCTGACAATTGATTAAAACTTTGATTAAAATTTTCTAATTTCAAAAGAGTGCCAAAAATTTTAATAACAACAAACTTTGTTTCAAAATTTATAATTTTGGGGAATGAATTAATATTTGCGATAAGTAACATTATTTGGGGTGAATTAACAGAAAAGATGTAAAATTTAAAACCAGTAATCTAATTATCAAAACAATATTTCTCAAACCACCAAATCTCTACATAAGACTTTTTTAACTAGTTTTTTTTATAAATTTACCTGTTCAATTAGAAATTTCATTTACGTAAATAATGAACAATATATAGGGTACACAACAACCACTTTTTCTCGCAGACTTACGTGCTATTTATCCCCAAAAATGTCCTTTGAAACAACTTATTAAGAAGCAGCACAACAACTACAGTAACATTAGATAGATTCTTACAAATAGCACCGAAGCAGGTTTAAAGTTTGATATTTACAGCGACTTTCTAAAAAAAACAACCTTCAGGCATGAAAAACGAAAATTTCACACGATAGTGCTTCACTAAATGATTTTGCTAAAGAAATAAATTAGCCTTAAAAATTGTCCGACTTATGTAGTGGCCGTTTCATTGGCCTTACTTGAAACCTCTCAAAATTTTTTGGAGGATCATCAAAAGACGTCTTTATGCGTACTCTTTTTCTTTAAACGACAAATAATTTTCATTCAGGGATGAAGTTTAAAAAACCGCATATACTTTTTTGGTATGACACATAAATAAATTCGGGATTTTACTTTTATGGCGACTTGAATTCATGGGGAAAACAGCCAGTCTATCAACAAATAAAAACACTTTCCTGTTGTGTGATTCGATCAAATTTGTTTTTTTACTTGCTTTCTATGAACAAATAATTGTGTTTCGTCGTTGTCGTCCAGTTTGTTTTGTTTTTTTTTACTTTTAATCTTCCTATCTCTTTGAATTGAATTTGTAAATGGTTGTATATAAACTGAAACCATTTAAATAATGTTTATTAGACTTTAATTTGTTTTATACGTTGGATATCCGTACCCTCAAATAAATCAGTGGATATTTTCTACACGGAATAAGGCCAACACAAAATGTCGACTTTAACTTCTCCCAATATTGTATTTGTATTATAAATTCCTTTCGTACACCTGACAAGAGGTTCGATCTCACCCAACTATTTTCTTCATATATATTTGAACTGTTGTTACCATCTAGGATTTTTTTTTATAAATATTATTACAGATACAGTATATTTCCTGTCTGTATCTTTTAACTTCCGTTGCCATTTTAGGTGATATCTTGTATAAGTTGATTCTTGGGTTGTCCCTAATGTCTTTCCAGTGACATTTCATGTTAATTCTTACTCTACCAGAATATATGGATTTTACTACCTGATCCAGGATTTGAACTCACTCTCACTATTTCTTCGTGCCTTATTTTCGCCTTTATTATATTTATTGTGATGATTTTGTGAAACAACAGTGAATGTCAAGAATATTTCTTAATCTTAGAAGTGCATGAGAGCGAATGGGAAGAAATGTAGGAAAATACAACAATTTTCCAAATGGACAAGATCTCGTTGCCATGAAAATCAGAATTTGAAATACCTTTACTGGTACTTGAACACTGCATCCGTTGCCTGTCTACTTTGTCACCCTTGACTTCATGATTCATTTATAGATTTAAAGATTCGCATTTGAAAAAAAAAAAAGGTTTGATTTCTTATAATTATGTCCGTTGAACTCACGAGTTATGTATTTAAGAAGACATATTTAAAAATTTCAAAACATTTTGATGTCTTATATTTATCTTCTAATCTATTTTTATATAAGCTATCTTCCTTGCACAGGCGATTTATTTATTTGAGGATTCACACTTGAAAATGTTTTGTATTCCTAGAATTATCTCATTGCACTAGGATTTTATGCACATATGCATACACACACATACACAAACACACACACACACATATATATATATATATATATATAAATGAATATACAATATCACATATCGAGTGGTGATGTTAATATAATACTGCTGGATGTAATATATCAGAGCTATATATATATATATATATATATATATATATATATATATATATATATATATATATATATATATATATTAATATATATACATATTACTCCTGACCAGTAGCAAGACTCGGAGTTGCATGCACAATGCAGTCTTTAGGTGCTAATTATTCACAGACATGATACCGGTCAGGATTAATATAAGTAAATGCTATATTTATGATAAATGGTATTCACTACATTTACCGGCCTGAATGTCCGAGATATTTCATCGAAAATTTGTCCTTCGATGCCACATATTTTCTATGAAATTTCTCTGACATTCAACCCAGTAAATGTTATTAATTCTTATTCCATATCGGAGATGAAAAGACAGACGACCATTGTTATCGTCAGCCGGTTTTTTTTTTTTTTTTATTATTCATTCATATTGCTCCGTATGAATAAAATACATCGAACTCTCTTTTGTGGATCAGTTTTAATATTTCTATATTATTAGTATTCACCCGGATTATATATCTACGGATTTATTTTACCTTTACTATATATATATATATATATATATATATATATATATATATATATATATAAATTAATTGATTTAAAGTTTTTTTCGCTACAAAGTTCTAACCATATTTCAAAAATGGAAGCTAAAAGCTACGAATTTAATTTTGTAATTAAATTAAAGACATTAGTTCCATTTCATCCTCAAGCGAATTTTGGAGTAACTTTTAAAATTACTAGGTTTTAAAGACACAGCTAAAATCATAATTCACTTTTCCAAGGTTACAGATTAATTCACTTCTACTAGACAGGGGTGTTTGGGTGTTCTATATGTCTATATTTTGATGTATCCGTTATTAGCTACGTTTTGGTAGAGGGTAGGGATGTATTCTTCAATGAAATCTGACATCCTTTGAATGCATGTCGTCTGGATTTTTTTAAATTTTATTGTTAACGGCAAAAATTCTTACGGCATTTTTTTTCTATTTGTATATTTAAAGATTTTGGGAGGGTGTTTAGGTTAGAATACGTTTTATTTAACTACGATTTGAAAAATATTTTCACTTTTAATTTTTAATATACTATATTTCTTTTAAGAACAAGTAAATGTATTAGAATCCCTTACAGTATGTAGAATTATTTTCACATCAAGTATAAATATGTATATTATTAGGTAACAATTATTTTTTTTATTTATATTTAAATATTATTTAAGTGAAATTTATGACCATAACGGCAAAAATAGCTAATCTTACTGTTCTTTCTTTTAATATATATATATATATATATATATATATATATATATATATATATATATATATATCGTTAAATATGACAAAGAAGGAAAATTTCATTAATTTATTATTTATTTTTTATAGCGTTCTTAGGTTTTTCCGTTCGATTTGAGTAAGAGAGTACAAAGATTTTCCAAAATATCTAATGGTCCAAGCGCTTTCGGCCATTTCTGTAAGCCTTTTCAATAAACGCAACTACTAGTATTTAAAACAACACAAAAATAGAATGTATCTTAAACAGTGAAAACATGAAGAAAAACGAACAACACCTGAAAAAAATCCCTTGGGCTATTTTTATAAATTAACATCCAGAAAAGAAAAAAATATAAGAACACATGAAAAATTATCACAAAAACTTAACCACAGTACCTTGTCACTCGATTTTATTAGATTTGGTGCAAAAATAATGTCGTAATAATGTCGTTTTTTGACGTTAAAAAATACGTTAAAAAACGACATTATTACGTCATTATTTTTGCACCAATCTAATAATTAAACTTACACACACACATATATATATATATATATATATATAGATATATATATATATATATATATATATATATTGCCTGAAGATGCGTTTAAACATAAAATAGACTGTCATCTCTGGGTGTGAACTTCAATGTCGACTTTTATATTTACACACGCTCTATCCATGATATTGAAAACCATTTACCCATAAAAATAACATACCGTAAAACTATATTTTTATCAGACACACGCACACACACACACACACACACACACATATATATATATATATATATATATATATATATATATATTGGGGAGTTGAACATATATAAATGATCTCCCTTCGACTCCTGATTCATTTCTGTGGTTAAAGATTCATATATGTCAACATTTTGAACTTCCATACTCATCTACCTTTTACTATTATACTTCACCCGAAACAGGATGAAACAGAGGAGGAATTACAATCTCGTTTTTTTAAAATCTCGTTTTCAATACAAATTTTTTAAAAAAATCCTTTAAACACAGTCCTATGATACTGTCAAATGATCCGTTTTCGTTGAAGCGGTTGAAAGAAGAAAATGAAAAAAAGAGAATTCTAGAGCCGCATATCTTTAAATATCTTTAGATACCGCATATCTTTAAAAAAAAAAAACCTTGAAAAACACATATGTTGAGACAATGACTGTCACTCGACGCATATATGAATACCGTCTTTTATCGTCCATACAATGTTGTTATTCATCCAGTAAAATGGTGCGAATCACTTCTCTTGTCGGATTATTGTGATTAGCATCAAACTTCACAGATAGCAAACAATTTTCATCCCAGGTATTGTCTAAGTGGTATTAGTGAGAAAGAAAAAATTGCATTTTTTAATAGCATTCAGTCCTTGTCTGGTGAGAAATCAGTAAAAGGTATTCTACTTGGATATATTTATCTGTTTTTACACAGACGACGAGAAAGATGAAACATTTTCTATCATCGGAAACTAAAAATGAATTGAGCGAAAGAATCAGGAACAATATCGACTGAACAGATCAATTCCTGTCGAGGTTTAATTTGATGTCTTTGTCCAAATATGATGTCCTCTTGGAAAAACACATCGACTAATTTATAAAACATTTATTCACATTAAGTTTATTCCCGTTGAAATTGAGCTGATAATTCACGATGAATGAATATACCGTGTAGTAAAGTAAGTTAGTTTTACACATGACATCAAAAATATATCGTATTCGCAAACTCATTATACGCACTTAATTCGCAAAGAGTTGCGAAGAAGTAAAGAGAAGACTGTGTTGAATCTAGCAATTTTAGAAGTTTGGGATCATTCAAGATCTCAACTGTATAAACAGAGGATGACGTTTAGTTGCAGTGAATATGAATTGTAAAACATATGCCTTGTAAAACATGCGTCTTATAAAACATGTGTCTTATAAAACATGCGTGTATGTTTGGATGATTTTGTTTAGCGGCATATTAACCTATATGGGTTATTAATGGCAAAATCTAAATATTTTGAACACAATTTTATAGATTCAACTAGAAATAAGATGTATTGTAGGTCATTTTGCTATAAAATGTATTGTTGGTCATTTAACTATATATATATATATATATATATATATATATATATATATATATATATGTATGTATGTATGTATGCATATATTATGTAGTGCAGTTTAATTTATATTACAATGAATCATTCATACAAAAACTAAATTCGTAATGTTAGTAACATAATCATCATATTTTTTCGTCTCAGGTGCTACCTGAATTTCACTAAAAAGAAAATAGTTTCCATACCTGATGATGACTGGAAGACCCGTCGAAAGTACTTGTGTTCTCAAAGACACATGGCACGTGGATAGTTAGATTCAGTGACAGGACTCAAAGAGTGTGAGTTCAATACCCGGTTAAGGCAGTGGAGAACTTTCAGAGAGAAATTAACAGGAGATAACTGATAACTGACATCCATCAAACATGGTATGTGGAACTAGAACAGTCTACCCCAGTGAGCGAAATAAAGGTTTCAGTTCAACATTTCAACCACCTGAAGAAGGCCGGAGAGTACAACGGCCGAAACATTGTAATAAATATGGCGGCAAAGATGAGGACAATAGTCCGAATAATGTAAATAATGTACATAATACCTCATCTCAGAAATATAGACAGATACTAAACGTTTCTTCTTTCAGACCTCTCGCTTGTGGAACTCTTTTTCCGGCTACTTTTAATGCCAATCGTTATTTTCTGTGTTCTTAATTTTAATGTCAATAACGAATTATTTGAAAGTATCTGATAACACAACAATAAGGCTGATAGTAGTCATAAGCATTAATGGAATATTAATAAGAAAGTCCGAGACCAAAAAAAAACAACCGTGAAGGTGAGAATAGTCTTTAAAACATCAATTAAATATTCAGAAAATCATATATGAAATCTCTTAGAAGATAGAAATGAAGAAAAACATTCGTTGAATAATAGCAACATTTCGTCACAAAATCTCTGCCATTAAAATCAATGAAGATGAGAATAGTCAAAAACATTTATATTAGCAACATCTCATCCCAGATCTTTGATAAAGAAAAAGAGGGAGATGGTGGTCACTGATAACGTTTATTGAATATTAATGACATCGCATATCAAAATCCAAACAAATTAGCAGTGAAAATGTGGACTGTTAATATGATTCATTGCATATTAATAACTGATTTCAAATTCTCAAATAAAAGCAATGAAAATAGAGTGAGTCCTAAACATTCATCGAATATTATCAACACATCACAAATTCTTTGACAAATCAATGAAGATAGTCAAAATATTTATTTAATATTAATAACACATAACAAAGTATCAACTCTTATCTTTTTTTTTCTCAATTCCTGTTTTTTTTTAATTGTTCTCTCTCCTTTATAGTATTTATTTTCTCGTATTCTCTACCACTCAGTAACATGTTGCGTCTTAGTGGTTTTATTGCTTTGCTTGGGGTGAAATGATTAAAAAGATAAACAAAAAAATGAAAATTACTTGTAAGTCTCTTGAAACAAGTCTTGAAATGACCATTTTATTGTAAATTTACTCTTTGGTGTTTTTGTTGAATAACGTCCAATTATTTCATAAGATACCTTCACCTGTTTCCAGTCATGGCTGTTGTATATGTTTGTGAATAAATCAAATTTGTAATTCCCTTAATGGAATAAATTTTAATCAACTAGAAAAACTGTAAAAGGTACCAATAATGGTTCTTTGCTAAAAGAACTTAACGAGTACTAAACTGGCAACTATGTCTCATAATTCTACTGTTGAAATTTACTAGTTGTAACTGTAAGTTCTATGTTAATACTGTCTTCATCCACATTTCTGAGTTGTGGAACTCTGTCCTGCTTCCCTGCTCTTCTGCACGATCCTTAAAAATTGAAATTCAATCTTGTTCCTTCTATCTCCTTGAATCCTGTTTTTTATAGTCTGTTATTTTTTCACTCTCGGTAAACCCTTGCATCCGAGTGGCTTTTATTGTCTTTCTTGGGGTGAAATGGCTTAAAAAAAAAAAAAAGAAGTCTGATAAATTAACAATGAAGATAACGATATTTATTTATTATTAACAACATATCTAAAAGTTTCACTGTGAGGGTAAGAAACATCTTAAACATTAATTCAATATTAATAACATTTTGGGGAAACTTTCAGATAGAAAAACAATGAAAATGACAATAGTTGGATATATTCATTGAATATAAAGAACAGATCTGAAAATCTTTGATAAAAGGTGAAACATTTTTATAGATTCACTTCAAAAATATCATTGTCTCAATTATTTAATTTCGCATAAATAGAGAATCAAATACTGGATCATGGAATTTGTCATCAAGATTTACCGAAAAGCGGATAAATACAATAAACGATACAATATTTTTACAATATTTTTCCTACCATCTGAAGATCAAGATCTGAAGATTCTCTTTAGAATAAATCAAGAATCTAATCACTTAAAGAAGAATCATTGATCCTTGCAATAACTGAAGTGATATCTTAATATCATTTTTATGAAGGATACTCACGGATTTATTTCTATTTTGTCAAAGCGGTTTCAACTCTTTTCCGCCCCGAAACCCATGACTCGAAAAAAGACATTTTTGATAATAGAAGAGAGATCGGCTACAAGAGATTAGAGAGTTGACAGTGAAATGAAATAAAAGTGTCTTTCCCGATTAAATTTCATTATCACCAGCTTGAAAACAGGCAGTGGTCGTTAAAAATAGAGAAGTAAACAATGAGGTGGCATTTCTTTATAGCAGTTCTTCAAAATGGAGGCCTTAAGGACTTAAAAAAACAGACAGATAAACACACTCTCATTTGTACATATTTATAAAAGACACACACACACACACACATATATATATATATATAGATAGAGAGAGAGAGGTAGCATATCTTTTTCAAACGTATTTCATTGAATAATATAGACATTAATGTGTCGACTTATTTTATACTGATCCTTTCCAGTCGTCTAATAGCTTTCTTGATGTTAAGAATAAATTCATCAAGGAAGGCGCCGTAGTTTTTTTCCTACCCTAGTACGTTCGATCTTTTCTAAGATAATATTCACGGGTAAATTAAAAAGACAAACTTATTTTAAGCGTGATAAAATTTGCATTCCGCTATGATGGAGATTTTTTTAAACGCGCTCTGTTATGTAGCTGTTTTAGAATTTTTAATCTATTCGTTGCTTTTGTGGATTTTTCTTTTCTTTTTTTTCTTTTTGTAAAACAATTATTTCGATACAAGGAAGCTGACAGGAAGTTGATAGTAATGCAAAAAGACATTAAATGATTGTATTTCAAGTTGCTTCTACACTCGTAATAAATGTTGTTACGTGTTGGTCGGTTGATTTTGAATACAGGTGCTCGAGAATTTGAAGTTTTTGTTCATTATTTTCATGCTGTAGTATATTGGTGTTGTAATGTTGTGAGATAGAACATGTATCCGACAAATGGAGTGTCTTGATAATTTTGTGATCGCCAAGCCAACATATCTACTTACTTTTTGTCAGAGATATAATCTCCAAAGGACATTTAAACTGATATACAATGATGGTCTTTTCCAAAACACGAGTTCACGGAGAAGAGTTGTTGTGTATAATTAATTTGGTTGGGTTAAATTTCGTATAATATATAATTAGTCTTTTTTTTTTGTGATCATATGTTTATATAATATGTCTAGTTTAGCATCGCTCGAGGAGACATATTTATGATGTTTAAACATAATTGCATTTATGTAGCGATTTTAATATGTTTTATTATCCTAAAATAAATTATATATATATATATATATATATATATATATATATATATATATGCTGTACTAATGGCACGTGGAGACCCGGTCGATTTGAGAGGAAGGTGATTTATTGATGTTATTGGTCGGAAAGAAGCAATGCCACCGTGCGTCACTTTTGGAAAGTGCCAGTAAACCATACCACGGGTTGACCCAAGCATTGTGTAGATGGAACCTTTAGAGGCCGTCGATAGCTGTGCTAGTATGAAATCAAAAATCATCGTGCTGGCCTTGTTCAGATTGTTGATCACCCTTCTCTCCCAGAAACTGAGGTCTGCTCAACATAGATGCAGTATAAACTACGAGTGGTCTCTGTGGGTGTTGAACAAGCATAAAATGCGCCTGAGCAAGCGTCTGCAAAAGGGATTAGATAGCCACCCTAGTAGACGGGTATCCTTAAATACCAGTCGCCAGCCATTAACGTTAATTATTAATTAAGTAGACAAGCCAAAAATACTCTACAGCACCTATCTCAAGTCTCAAAACTGTAGAAGCTAATATTATACAAGATAAAGAGTCCACATTAAATAAAATATCATTCACCACATGAAGTGTATATGATATCATTCATGTGCCCTCATACTTTATTATAATAATAAAAATTAAAAATTAAATTAAATCAAAATTAAATAAATAGATCGAATTCTTTTTATGCGACATCATTTCTAATAGCCGTTACACATGACGGCACATTAGACAATTTCAAACGTCCGGCTTCCCAAAGAAAATCAAGATGGAGACAGTAAAAGCCTAACTACCACATAGACACTACATCGGTTCGTAATAATGACTGCGAAAATTGAAACTACTTGAACAAAAATAACAAAATATGAACTTCGAGCGCAATATGCAACACCTTATCAGAAAATTGGAAAAATATAATAGACCATTCCGGTTTTTTAATCAAATTTGTTTATATATATATATATATATATATATATATATATATATATATATATATATATATATATATATAGTTTGAATAAAAACAGACCACGTTAAGGTTCCATGTAATAAATTATTTCACCATAACCCCTTTAACAGGGCTCTGGATCATCAGACTTTACTTCTAAAAATTGAAAAGAAATTCACACATTTTTGACGGACCTCATCAAGTATACGTAAAATTAACGAAGTGAGGAAGTGAGGTGGGAAAGAGGATATGAATGTGTCATATGTAGCATTTCAAATTCTTATTTTTAACTCCAAAGTGTCGGCTAGATGTTGTTCGAATTTATTGTGTCTAGTCTCAAGATATAGATGGCTAAGGAGTGGAGGGGTGGAGACCGACTTTAACGGAAGAAGCTACACTACTTTCACGAGGACAGTTTTTCTTTCAAATTTTTTAGATGCTGTTAATTCGCGTTACTTTAACGGGCATGTTTGGGAGGTTAAAGTTTTTTCTGTATCTAAATGTTTAAATAATCTACGAAGAAATTAATTTGAAATTCGGTGGTTTTTTATTTTCTATGAAATAGTCGATTAGAAAAATTCACAGATAGTACATTGAAAGAGTAATCTATTTTATATTTAGTAATCTTATTAATTAATTTATTTTTATCTTTTATTAATTAGTAAAAAAAAAAACAAAAAAAACCTATGTATATTCCCATATTTACACATATACATCTGCAGAGAAAACGCATATTCATATATCTTCATATACACTTATACTTACATATATATACATATACATTTAAAGACACCTGTATATCCATATACATCTACATATATACAGATATATGTATTTTCCCACACACATACGTATATACACATACACATATACACACACAAATATGCATACATACATACACACATGCATATATATACAAACACATACATTCATATATACATAATATGCAGCATATCCATATACACACATATACGTTAATTTGCACTTACACATATCTACACACGTACAGGTCTCTTTCCTCATGTTCACCCATGCGCCCACTTATGCCCGCGTTCGAATACTCACTCAGTATTTAATTACATAATCCATATCTTTACACATATAATATTACCCGTTCTTTCATATTTATGGCAAAATATATAGGTACCTAAATGTACACCCCCACACTATATATAAAATATATATATATATATATATATATATATATATATATATATATATATATGTGTGTGTGTGTGTGTGTGTGTTTATATATTACAAAAACCTTTGGTGTAACCAACGGACAACTTACAAAACCTAAAACTCTTATCCAGATAAAGTCTCGGTTAAAAACGACAATACTGAAAAAAAAAGAAAGACAAAGAAGGAAAGAAAGAAAGAAAGCGCTAAAAGCCAACTTACCTACTCAATAAAGTAATGTGCTCGAAGCCTATATTGCCTAGACCTAGCCAAAAAAAAAAAAAAAAAAGCTTAACGTTAAATTCTATAAAAGGACATCTTTAGTAGTGACACAAGTTTCATACTCACGCGATCTTCAGGCGACTTGAACGAAAATGAAAGAAGGAAGAGGCGGCTTTTATATAAGCCGTGAATCGCTCGAAAGCATCACAGTATTAATGTTGGCCGCTTTCCACATTTTACCATTTATTAGCATTTAACGTTGGGTTACGGCGAAATGGTTCTTTCAGATTTTAAACTTTAAAAATAGATCGTTTTTTTGTGGAAACATATTAACAATGAGAGAAACAGCCAACCTTAATAGGAACAGTCGAATTTCTGTAATTTTTACGATGTACGAAAAAAAAAAGGTCTTCTAGTAATTCCAGCCAACCCTCAATATATGCCCGATATATTTTAGACATTTTCATATATATATTTGTATACATAAAAAAAAAACTCTTATATATATGAGGTGACTGCAAGAAACCATTACTCGTCAATCCTCACTGGGCATTCCGCATTTATAATCATCCAGTGCTAGACAATTTCAAGCTGTTGAAATATCTTTCGGAAAAGGGATCTTTAGCCTCATAGGGGATTATTAATAAATTGACCATCATTTAGAGATAAAGGGAAATTAACGACATATTACCAGGGACCTGACTGAAACCAATTAGTCTTCCATATCTCTATCGATATCTTCAATTTGAATGATTGATTGATTTTGTTTATCAACCTTTTGTAGGTTATTTAAAACCAGAATGTATATTTTAAATTGTAAGAACTTTTTGAGATAATAATGTTTTTACTTATACAAGTCTTACTAATTAACCCATATCTGGGGGAGAAAAGGTGGAGTCATACTATTGCCAAGGATATTTGGGAGTAAGTGAAAAACAACGGGAATTGGAACTCAGCTCTCCAATTTTCAATTCCGAGCCATTATCCTTTGCACCAACCGTATATCTAAGTTTACAGCGACTGGTATTCCCAAGCGGTCAGCCATCTAAATATTGACCAAGCTCGACGATGCTTATCTTTGGTGATGGTACAGGAACTGATGTTTCAACATGACGTAGCCGTAAGCATCATCAATTTGAATCTTTACTATTCATGGTTTATAACACTCTACGTTTGAAAATTATTTCCTACTCTAGAGCTATTCTCACTTTTTAGGCCTTGGACAATTTATCTCCTAGAAACTGTAACTAATGTCTGTTCAGTATAGTTGCATTATAAACGACTAGGGTAGTGAACGAAAATGTGACTAGACAGGCGTCTGCAATAAAGAGTAACTAGCCATCCTAAGAGACAAACAGCCATTTATATAAAGAAACCTATACAACGGTTTAGGAGAAATCAGACAATCACTCTTGTCTTGTGTCTTTGAAGCACTGGTTAGTGTGGGCGTTTGTTACTAACTTTCATTCTCTCTGACCTTTTATTCTGCTATCTCTTTGCGCAAACTCGTTAAGCAGGTAGGTCTCTGTTTCTCCGTGTTTCTCTCAGATTCTAATCTATTCTATATTATCAGTCTGATATGGTCAAAATGGCAACTGATGTCCAAAACGTCCTCAAGTCCGTAGTTAACTAGGGGAAAAGATGGCTTGTTAATTTTAACATCTTCAAAACTAAACGTCTCTCTACCCCTTGCTGCCTTCCATCAGCATGGTTGATGCTATCCACTAGGAAAAATGACTCGTTGAGCCTTCTCGGGCTCACGATCTCAGCTGATATGGTAAGACTATGTTGAATCCATTGCTAGGTCAGCTGCTAAGAAAGTCGGTTCCGTATGTCGGACGAGACAATTTTTCTCTCCACAATCTATCTTATATATCTATAAGTCCATTCGTCCATGCTTAGAATATTGCTGCCACAATATGGACGGGTGTCCCTGCTATTTACATTGAGCACCTTCACAAAAAATCAACAGTATTAAGATCCTGATCTGGCTCGCCTTCAGTCACTTTCTCACCGCCGTAAGGCTGCCTTTTTATGTCTTTTCTATAAATACTTTCATGGTAATTGTTCAGATGAGCTCTCCGCTATGGTATCTAGAGTTTTTGAATTTAAACGCAGCACTAGAGAGGCATCGAGATTTCATCAATTTACTGTTGAGCCGGCAAAATGTAGCCATAAATTCAACGCCAACAGTTTCTTCTCTCTTTTTGCTTGTGGAACACCCTTTCGACTCCTTGCTTTCCAACCAAAATCTGCAAAAATTTAAATGCAATGTCAATCGCTATCTACTGTCCTCCTGATTACTCTCTTTCTGCTCATCATTAATGTTTTTGTTCCCAATTCTTCCACACCCTGTAAACTCTTATGTTTTAGTGGCATTACTGCCTTGGTTGGGGTGATTCCGTTTAAAAAAATGTGCTCAGATGGTCACTTTTCAGTTTTTTGTCATTGAAGCACAGGGTAGCGTGGGTGATCCTTGCTCACTTTTCTTCTTTTCTTTTTAACTTTTCTTCTCTTTGATCTTGTTCTGCGATCTCTGAACACAAATTCATTAAGCAGGTTAATCGCTGTTTCTCCACGTTTTCCTTGCTTTCATTCAACCCTGTAAGTGTCAAATTCTCCTCACCCTCATTCATTTGTATGTTTTTTCTGATCGTCATTATGAATTACCTTGTAGTTCCTATTTTCCTGGAGACTTCATCATTGTTCACATGTTCCCACCGTGGTATTCTCAGCATTCTTTATAGAACGACATAACTTCGCTTGTTTTAGAAAAGATTTAAGATTATAAACCATATTGACAACCACAGTAAGGCGGTCTCTTCCAGTGGAACATGAAATGGTTGACATTCTACAAGATCATTTCTTTAATAAGCTTTAATCATTCTGGAACAAGGCGACAGTTCAAAGCCGCTTAAAATTTGGATTAAATTGTATCAGCTGACCTGCAGGGTACATGCCAACTATCGCGCTACGGTAAAAGCCCATGAAAAAGTTATATATATATATATATATATATATATATAGTGTACATTGAAGTCAACACTCAGGCCTGACGATTGCGTCTAGCATAAAACAGCCTGTCGCTTCTTCGTGTTGACTTCAATGCTCACTTTTATATTTACATACGCTCTATTTATGATGTTGAGCACTTTATCCCATAAATATGGCACTCCTTAAAACTAGATTTCTTCATTCATATATATATATATATATATATATATATATATATATATATATATATATATTTCCAAAAATACATCTATTGGATGTGGATATTTGAATGCTTTCGTGCACATTCGGTTCTTTCATCATCATATCCCCTCACCACGGTGACCCAGTCGATACCTGATCGGGTATTGACTTGTGTGCCATCCGTTAGCTACATTTTTTCCGTATTCCGAATTACACACTGCAACTCTTCTAGGCAAGTTGTAGCCGAATCACGGATAACTTCCGGTTTGCGTTCTTCCATAAAAAAGGAAGAAAAAGCAACAACAGTTTCGTGATGGTAAGGAATATGGTAACTTGAAGTGGTAAATAACGATTTGTATCCCTCACAGATATATATATATATATATATATATATATATATATATATATATATATATATATATATATATATACATATAATGAAAAACAAACCACTTTAAGGTACCATTATGATAATTTATTTCACCTAAATCCTTTTTTAAGGATTCAGGATCATCAGGTAAAACTTCCAACAACGAATTGAGAAAAAAAATCATTTTTTTTCTCAATTCGTTGTTGGAAGTTTTACCTGATGATCCTGAATCCTTAAAAAAGGATTTAGGTGAAATAAATTATCATAATGGTACCTTAAAGTGGTTTTTTTTCATTACATATTAGCTCTGTCCTAACATTGAGCTCTCAGGATTTCATCCTCTTTGGATTTACCAATTCGGTTTACCAAGTTCCTTATAACTTAAATATATATATATATATATATATATATATATATATATATATATATATATATGTGTGTGTGTGTATGTGTGTGTGTGTGTGTGTGTGAGTGTGTGTGAATCACATTCTGCATATTCTTATCCCATTTCCATTCCTACTAATCATCCACTCGAAAAAAAATAACGCCTCCCTGTGTCAATTGAGTATACGCATATACCGATATAAAAAAAATCTACATTATCTACATATACTAACATATATGCATATATAAACATACTCACACACACACATACCAACATACACGTCGACAAAACAGTAACCCTGGTTGTGGGGAAAGGGAATAGTCTTGTTTTTTTTTTTGTTTTTTTTCCAAACCTGTCACACCTAATTTTGGCAACGTCTTACATAGTGAGACCGCCCAGCAAAGGCTCTGCATCCGATCCGTTTGCACTGAGCTCGCCAACCACGCTTTTTGCATTCCTGTACAATCAGCAAATATTTCCCAAGTTTCTTTTCGTGGGCTTCATCCGTGTTTTCTTCCCAAGCGACTGTTTATTCTAACGTTTTGATTTGCTTGATCTTTTCAGAATAAATAATCATGTCTGAACGAATTTTAGTCTGTATTATTTTCACTGGGAATTTTAGCTGCCTGCCTATATCTACTCTCATTGGCCGGTCCGGGACAGAACTAAGAAGGAATAGTTTCTTCTTCTGTAATGTCTTTACCTTTTCCTCGGTTCTTACAAAATTTATCATCTTATTTGTTTCATATTGGTTTGTTTGAAGACTCCTTGAGAATATTGTTGCAATACATCTTAAAATTTTATCATGGCGCCACTGGCAACCGCGCACTGCGTGTTAGAAGAATCCTTTCTTCTGGACAACAAACAAAGTGGAGACTTACTCATTCCCCACTGAGTAATATATCATACATTAGTATATCAGAGATCAGTCCAGGAAATCTACCTTTTTCTAGGTTTCCTCATTTAATCGAGGCTCTAATTTTCTCCACATTTTCTCTCACTTCATATTGAGGACAGTTTTTCCGATGTTTCCTTTTTTTCTCTCTCCTTCAGGGATTGTAACATTAACCTAGATAATAATGTTTTTACTTATACAAGTCTTACTAATTAACCCATATCTGGGGGAGAAAAGGGTGGAGTCATACTTTTGCCAAGGGTATTTGGGAGTAAGTGAAAAACAACGGGAATTGGAACTCAGCTCTCCAATTTTCAATTCCGAGCCATTATCCTTTACACCAACCGTATATCTAAGTTTACAGCGACTGGTATTCCCAAGCGGTCAGCCATCTAAATATTGACTAAAGCTCGACGATGCTTATCTTTGGTGATCGTACGGGAACTGATGTTTCGACCTGATGTAGCCGTAAGCATCATCAGTTTGAATCTTTCTCTATTTTTCTCTTATTTTCTCCACATTTTCTCTCACCTTATATTGAGGACAATATTTCCGATGTTTCCTTTTTTTTCTCTCCTTCGGGGATTTGTAACATTAACCTAGGCCTGATCTGCCCACTGCCAGTCTTCCTACTAGTCCTGTCTCAACCTTGGTTCTGATGTTCTGAGCTCGTGCGATGCTTTCTACTTCCTCCCAGTAGAGGAACCTCTATTCTTGCTTCTGCTATTTTAGAATCTTTTGAATCTCTATATAGGATTGCCTCCCTTGTATACGCTACTTTAAACTCCTCAGCTAATTCTGTGAAGGGGAGTTGCAATGCGTTCGACATTCATACAGAGCTGTTCTGCTCAAACCCCTCGGTAAGCCGAGTCATCTTCTCAAATATCCCCTAACTTTTTTCTCCATCTTCTCAATGCTACTTCATATAACGCCAGCGGCCACAGAAATTTTGGCAAGTCTATTGATATATCCATGACTTAAAATGGCCTGGCAGCTCTAACTTGTCCACTTTGCTCAAAATTACTTCGAGGTCTGAAAAATATTTCTGAGTAGCATCCGTATTTTTAACTTAGCATTGAATATTTTACACAGACACTTAACTGTTTTTTGGGGTTTTTTTTTTTCGTTTAATGACTGCATAATGGTTCCTGCAATGTTGAAACGGAACTTTTCTATCACAATCCCTCTCTTTAGTACTAATGATCTCGATTTTGTCGGTTTAAACTCTATTATTGTTCAAGTCATTATCTTTTCTAAACCGTGTAATATTTACGGACATCTAGGGACAGTAGGTATAGTAACTGTCAGGTCGTCCATAGATGCATGTATTAAAGGTTGTCATACTCCGTTTCTCATCACCAGACCACGACATTCAACTTCTGCTGATTTTACTGTCAGGTTCATAGTTAAGGTAAATAATATCACTGACTGCATCCAGTTATAATTCCCTCCTTTTCTAGCCGATGCCAATCGGAAGATATCAAATCAGTGGTTGTTTTTATGTTAAAATCATTGTATTAATCTTGTATGAGATTCCTTACACAAATAGAGACATGGTATCTTCTGAGAGCTTCCTCGACCAATTTGTCTGGAATGGATCCATATGCATTAGCAAAGATCCAGCCAAAGTCTGACTAAATCCCTCTTCCCTTCTTTTGCTTCTCTTGAGAGCTTCGTTGTCACGTCAATATGCTCCAGACAACCTGGGACGTCGGAAAATCCCAGCCATCTGTACTGAAGTATCTATGTAATTGTTGGCACCAAGATAATGCCGATGCAGTTGGAATGTTGAAGAAGATTTTGTTCTCAATGTCCAACAAAGAAATCATTCTAAACTATTTAATTCCTTTCATTTTTCCATACTGCATTAATTATCGTTCACTGTTTTACAACTCTACCTCTTCTCCAAATTGCTTTTAAAATCTTTCAGAGATATACCTGAATATTCGGATATCTCTTATAGTGTCTATTTAGACATAGGGAACACCGCTGGTCATGGGGGCGAATATAACCTCCTTTAATTCTTTCAATGTCGATGCCCTCAAGTCGAAACCTGTTTCTGACGATTCGGGCTGCGCTTTTTCATTGTTTTTCTCCTAGCTTTTAATCTCACTGTTGGTTACTGAGTGTCTCTCGTAGGAAATAATTTATTTCTTTCGTGTACACTCAAGATTACCATTTAACATTGTTTCCTAGTAAATTCTTCGCAAAACCAAAAGGATTTGAAATAAAGGCTGAACTTTTCCTGGCCCTGACTTTTGCACGCTGTAAAATTCGGCTCTACGAAGAGTTTCCTCAATGTTCTCGGAGTTCCGAAAGAGGTGGTTTTCCACCTCATTTGCTTGTTTGTATTGTGTCCTTAGAGATCTTACCTCGTGTCTCAACTGGTGAATTTTCTTTCCCTGAGGTGGGGTGGTATTTCTGGGTTCTTTTTGTGTTGAACATAACCGAATCTTCCTGACGCGTAACCCATAATGATAGTCGTCATTGTATATAATCAACTATCTGCGTCCCCTTTCGATATCGTTCGTAAGATCTCACTCACATCCTGATCGAACTGTTGTCTTTCTGATGTGCACTGGGCCATTTAACCCACTTTGTCGTCACTATCTTTGAATTTTGAGAGACCGGCATATGGAGGTACTCTGCTCTGTGGTGTGTATCCTGCCCATGCTCCCCCCTCCGTCTCACCAAGGGAACTACCTGAGTGCTCTCTCTCTCTCTCTTTCTCCCCCACACCCACCCAAAAAAAACATTTCATCCTGGTACGGTGGACCACGCAGGTTCTTATATTACTTCCCGCAAATGCATTTCACTGTCGTAATCCGGGGTAATCCTTGGTTGTAAGTCCTAATGGGGATCTCATTCACCCGCCGCCCCAGGCCCAAGAGTTGGATATCCCTGGGATATTTATTTCCTGTAAAACTCATAGCCAACAACAATTTCTTCCTATTGAAAGATGCAAGTAGTGGTGCTGACCCAGCTTTGCTTAAACTGGCGTCTTTCCGATTTGTCAATTGTCTTTCTCGTTGTCACCAGACTGATGTCTGATCGTCATCTAGTCTATTCGTAGAGGTCACTGAATTATTCAGAGTTCGATTTCGTAAAATCCATCCATTGGATGCTTTGGTACACAATCATCAGTGATGTTTCAATCCAAGGTTCATTAGAAGTTTCCGGTCTTTCAACATCATACCCCGCCTCTCCACGGTGACCCAGCCTTGTGGACCTTCCGTTAGCTACAATTTTCTCCCTCTTCCCAATCACACACAGCGATTCCTTTTGGCAATTTATAGTCCAATCACGGATAACATCCGGTTCACCAGCCATACACACTCTTTCATATATAGCAACAACAAGAATGGAATTGGTTTATCAAGGCTTTTGAATTTGAGAACGTTCATGTTATTCATTAGGTGCTTAAAAAGGACAGTGAAAACATGTGGAAGTAGGAAGTGACGATTTGTATCCTTCACAGAGGTATATATATATATATATATATATATAGATATATATATTTTGAACAATAAAAAAAAAAAATTAAAAAATTAAAATCTTCAGACACACTGGGTTGTAGATTAATATTCTTTCGTTTTTTTTTATTATTATTCCATTTCGATTCCTCGACTAGTTTCGGCCGAAATGGCCATCATCGGGAGGAGAAATATTTCTGCTTGCTGCTAGCACTAAACTACAGGAATGAATGTAAGCGTGTGTATGTTTATATATGCATATATGTGTATATGTAGATAATATATATATATATATATATATATATATATATATATATATATATATATATACATGTACACACACGCAACCGCACACACGAAACAAATTCTACTTACTCTTAGCCCATTTCCATTCATGTTAATCATCAACCCATAAAATGAAAATAGCCCCTCCCCCTGTGTCAATATATATATATATATATATATATATATATATATATATTATCTACATATACACATATATGCATATATAAACATACACACGCTTACATACACATCTACAAAACCGTAATGCTGTTGGCGGCAAACAGATTATATATATATATATATATATATATATATATATATATATATATATATGTGTGTGTGTGTGTATGTGTGCGAAACGCGTTGTCATTAAACCGTTTACACACTTTGTTTCATTTCTCCGCTTTTGTTCGGATACTATTCTACATCTTACTAGCAGACACACACACATATATATATATATACACACACTCACACACATATATATATACACACACACACACACACACATATATACACACACACACATATATATATACACACACACACACATATATATATATACACACACACACACACACATATAGATATATATATATATAATGCTCCATTTGGGGAAGAGGTTCTGTTAATTGCGAAAATCTCTTAAATCCAGACCAACCGATCCGAAGAAACCATTTTTCTATACTCTATTAAAAAAAATCTTTTTCAAGCAATACAACTGAAATCAAATATAAAATTATATACAATATAAAATTATGTATTGTATTGGAGAATTAGAAATTCTTTGTAATACTTTGTGCTTCATTATATCCCTAGCGATCGCAATATTTTTCATATATTTAAAGATTCGTACTTGGAAACGATCTGCTATTACAAATTTATCTCCCTTGCACTAGAGATTTATATACATTTAAATTATCTCACTTGCACAGGGGATTTACTTACATTTGAAAACGTTTTGCTCTCTTACGACTATCTTTCACTGATAATTAATACAGTGTAACCCGGATATAAGAGAATTGTCGGGACCGGAGAAGAAGTCTCTTATATCCGGGTTTGGTCTATTCTATATACATTAACACAGGCTCTAATTTTGGACCAGAGAAAATCTCTCTTATATCCGGGTTTCTCTTATATCCGAGTCTCTAATATCCGGGTTACACTGTAAATAAATTATCTCCTTCCTATACATACATATTTGAATACGTATATCTATATAGGAACAAAATGAATAAAAAGATTCAAGAGGAAATACTATTCTTAGCCGACACGTTGATAAAGTCCCTCTTCTATTCTTCATATATATATATATATATATATATATGTTATGACGTAATAATGTCGTTTTTTGACGTATTTTTAACCTCAAAAAACGACATTATTACGTCATTATTTTTGCACCAACCTAATATATATATATATATATATATATATATAATGTAAATTGTTTTCTGATAGAGTATATGTGTAAAGGAACAAAATGAATGAAGAGAGACAAAAGAAAAAACTATTCGTTTCGTTTCGTCCTCTGAGGGACTTTATGTCGGCTTTATTTTGTTGCCTGGGTTGATATACCAAAAGCGAAGATGTCATTGTTTTATCGAGGCTTTTAAACTTGAGAACGTTCATGAATATTCATGAAGTGATTGAAAAGTCAGTCAAAACATGTGGAAGACACAAGGTTGTACAATTCAAAGTCTGGCAAAAGTAAGAGAGTAATTCTAAAGAATATTTTTTTAAATGAATATTTTTGAAATGGTGGTTAGATCGTTAGAATAAGGACATGAACGTATCTGCTGTAACTCTTCAAAGACAAACTGATCGATTTAATTGTTTTCTTTTCATTTTTCAACATATTTGTTGCGGTGTATGTTGGCTTGGGAAACTAATAATTCCTACAGGAAAGGGGAAATTGGCAAAAAAACACGGTGTGTGTGTATACACACACACATATAGAGAGAGAGACACACGCACATATATATAGAGACACACACACACATATATATAGAGACACACACACATATATAGATGTATGTTTTCATATATCAATAATAGTATTGAGGAAATTGTATGATAAAATGTAAAAAGTTTACTTGTGACGCGTTTCATCAGTTAGGACTTCATCAGGACTGATTCTGTTGATGTTGTTATGACTACACATGTAGATGAATTTGGCTAGATTGCAATTCTTTCAAAAAATTCTTACAAGAATTTTGAAACTACCAGTGTCTCTCGCTCATGCGCATGTGTGGTATACGGAAGTAGAAGTACAGAGAGTCGGTAAAGGAGAATCGGGTAGATGTGTGAAACACATACTTCCGCCCTCCCCTTCAAGGAAAGATTCCTCCGAGACCACAAATTAATTGCGATCTCGGCCTTCCCTCGTACCTTCGACCAATTCATTTCCAACTGGATATCAGGACCGAACCAAACGCCGAGTATCTTGATCGCCCCATCCATCCAGAGGAAAGGTCCGGGAAGAGAAACTCCCTTCCACGCACGCAACCGCATGCCAACAGTCTTATCGCGGTTGATCTTGGCCCCTGTTACCATCTCATAACCACTGATCTCTTTGCTGTCTTCGTCAATCTCGGCTCTGCTCGACACAAGAACCGAAACGTCATCAGCATAGGCAGAATACATGGCCGAGGTGGTAGCACCAGGCAGGGAAATTCCGCGCAGGACTGGACTCGCCTTTAACTTGCGAAGGAAAGGTTCCAACGCAAGGACGTAAAGCAAAGGCGAAAGCGGACAACCTTGACGAATAGAGCGAGACAATACGAAAGGCTCCGATCGTACCCCATTCACCTCCACCAGCGCACCGGGAGTCGGATCCAGGTGCGAAAGTACGGACCGAAACCAGCCGCCGAAACGACAGCCTCCAGGAATCGATGGTCAACCCTATCGAAGGCCTTGGACTGATCTAAATTGATCAGCGCGGCTTCACTGTCGACTTACCAAGCGTACTTAAGCGTACCATATGAAGGTTGTCCTGAATAGTCCTACCCTTCACAGCACAAGTCTATTCGGAGCCAATCAGACTAGACAAGACAGCCTGCAAACGGTTGGCTAAGATCTTTGCCAAACTCTTTAACTCTGTATTTAACATAGTTAAAGGGCGAAAATTGCCTATCCCAACCCACCGTCATAACAACTTCAACAAATCCTCTAAGATAAAAAGCAAAGAGACTCAGATTAATGGTATGTAATGTTTGGTTACTTCATATTGGTTAGATACGTGTCATGAAGTAAAAAATAATATTCAAATACGCGTGAAAAACATTCTGGTCACTAAAGAGTGTAAAAATAAGTGAGACGCAGTAGGATCTGTTTATATATCTGAGATGAGGTATTATGTACACTATTTACATAATTCGTACTATTGTCCTCATCTTTGTCGCCATATTTATCACAACGTTTCGGCCGTTGTACGCTCCCGGCTTTCTTCACACTCTTTGGGTGCTGTCACTGGATTTAACCAACGATCCAGTGACAGACCCAAAGAGTGTGAGTTCAATACCCGGTTAAGGCAGTGGAGAGCTTTCAGAGGTAAAATTAACATGAGATAACTGATAGCTGACATCCATCAAACATGGCACGTGGAACTAGAACAGTCTACCCCAGTGAGCGAAATAAAGGGTTCAGTTCGACATTCCAACCACCTGAAGAAGGCCGGAGCGTACAACGGCCGAAACGTTGTGATAAATATGGCGACAAAGATGAGGACAATAGTCCGAATAATGTACGCAGTAGGATGTTTTGATATCGTCATATCGCAAACTTCTATGTAAACATAACAGATTATCTTCTTTAATGGTGAACATCTTTGTTGTAATTTCCATATAACCACTCCTGATGTTGGCTCATATGAGTCGAAAGCTTAGATCGATGAAAACCATAATAAAAAAAATATCCAAATATTGGACAGTTTTTGTCTTGATTTTCTTCCGAAACAAATGCCACTATATGAAGCTTAGAATGGCTCCTGATCAAACATAAATAATCATTCGTTATGTTATATTTAACAATATATATATACATATACTTTAAAAATTCAGGAGATCAGTTGAATCCGTTACCTTGGTTTCAACCTTACGATATCCTCAGACGATTTTTATCAAATGACTTCTTAACGCTTTATTTAAAAAAACAAACTAATAAACGCTATATTATCTTTTTTTAAATGAATAAACAAACGCACGAAGTTAATAGAAAAGCAAGGGTACTATAAAAGTATTGGTGGGGGTGTTATTTGACATGTACCTTTTTTATCAGAGGAATTTCTTAATATGTATGCAAGGACTTAAGACTTCGATTCCTGGTTCAAAAGCTTCTTTTGGATCCGGAGATGTCATTATTGCTCATTTTTCCTGTTGGCAGAGGTGGCAAATATTGTTGTGGTTGTTATAAGGTTTCGCCTTTTCTAAAGTTAAAAGCTCTACATTTTATTTTTACTTTTACTTTTTTCACACCTATATTAAACACTTTTTAATACCATTGTTTTGATACCATTATGTGTGTGTGTGTGTGTTTGCGTTTGTGTCCGTCGTGTTGTCATTTTGAATCTTTTTTTCCTTTACAATCACGATTTATTATATTTAAAAATTCACATTCGAAAGCGTTTTTATCATTTCCACTTATCTTTGCATTAGTGTGTGTCATGTACGCAAATGAATCTTGCTTGTACTAGCAATCTAATTATATATTTAAAAAATGAAAGGTGATATGTAGTTGTTGTAAGTAACCTCATCTGCCCTGATTGGGGGTTGCCCCGCCCAGCTATGTCGCCCACAGTTGGCACCAGTTTTTTTTTTTTTTTGTGATCGCCACTAAAACACCTTCGTTCGTGAATTACCTACCGGGTGTTTCGTGCTCAATAAGGATATTATTCAAAATGTTAAAAAAAATCCTGCATTTATATATTTTTGTAAGTAGTTATCATGATTGTCTTTTTGGGTTTTTTTTTTGTTTTTGTTTTATTTTTGTACACATACAGAAAGTACAAAACATTATTTTGACATGAAATTTTAAATTCACCACTTAAAAATCCGTGTGGGTATTACATGACTAGTGTCATTACCTGGATCTGTATTGACACAAAATTTATTAAATTTTATATAAAACTATAAGATTGGTGCAAAAATAATGTCGGTTTTTGACGTATATTTTAACGTCAAAAACCGACATTATTTTTGCACCAACCTAATACTTTCAAGGTAGATTTTATTTATATAAAACTACCTTCAGCGTATATGCATAAGCTGTGTTATGAAATGTAAAATGGTTTCGTGTTTATGTTTAGGTTCTATTCCCAAGCTGCACCATTTTATAGATGCTATATACAAATGAAATAGCCTGTATTCCAAAATCCGAAAAAATCTTCAAACCGAAGCAGTTCCGGTCCCAAGAATTTTGTATAAAGAATTTTCAACCTGTAGTGAGTACTCATTAAAATATGCTGTCAAATATAACGTCATGAATGCACTAATATGCAATATTTGTTTGCCACTTTATAACAATGTTGTTTAATGACCTTTTTATCTCATTGTTTTGGCAGTGTTCAAAAATGTTATCTGAAATCGAAAATTGAGACTTTAGTTCTCATAAATAAAATTGAATATTATCATAAAAAAATAATAATTTACAATAATCTATGATAAAGTGAAGTAAAAAACAAAAATCAGGGAAAACAATGGCAAAATTCACAATCAAAATAAAAACTATATATAAAAACTAGTCTGTTGTCCGGTCCGAATCCAATCTCAGGCTTGTGATAAGGTCAGTTAAATCCGAAATCCTTTATTATATTGACTGATAAAACTCAGACTGACACACATGCAAACATACACACCACCTGTGTATGTGTGCGTGCCTGTGTGCGCGTTGTGAAAAGGGGCGGGGTGTTAAGACTTTAGAGGAGAATCCAAAGACCTAGTAAATATATAATAGATTTGGGAAACTTCTAATTTGAGATGTTTCGCGTCATCAGAATATTATTTCAACAAATATTTTTATTCTTTGATGAGCTCTCCCCATCTTCCTATCACTTGTAGCTCTTAATAAGTTTTGTTATTTCTCCCAGACGTGTTCTCCCATACATTCGCACAAGCCCATCAAATATGTTACCCGCCACTTTCCTCTGTCTCTCTTTCCCTCAATCTGTCCTGTGAGTATCAGATTTTCCAAGCCCTCCTTTCTCATTACGTGCACAAGATATTTCAATTACCTCTTCTTGATGTTAATTATAATTTTTCCTTTTTGTTTCCATTTTCTCCAAAACCTCCCATGTTCCTTTTATGGTATCCTCAACATCTTTCTATAGAACCCTATTTCTGTTGCTTCAAGTCTCTTCATCATCTTTGAGGAGAATGTCCACCATTTGCTGCCATACAGAAGGACAGTTAGCACGTGACAATTCAATACTCTTTTCTTTTTTTCCAACGAAATTTTTCTTTCTCTTAATACTCTGCTTGGATTTTGGAATGCATATTTAGCAATCCCAATACGTCTTCGGATCTATACAGCGGGGCAATTCTGAGAGAATTAGCAGTTCTACGAGGATCCATTATTGGTGGACTCAATCTTAACAATATAAGATACGCAACAAATATTAGCGATACAAAACACGATTTGCTTTAAACCTATACACGCTTGATTTGTACTTTAACAACATCGTTATAGCAATTAAATTTTAATTGATTTCAACTTCATATAATTTAAGATTTACGTATCCCACATAGTTTCAGTACCCATTAAAGAACAAACAATAACTTAAAATAATCCGGTCATATATTATTCGTAAGAGAATCGTTGATCATAACACATTTCTTTAAGACGTATGGAATCGAAACCTTCGTGATCATGATTTTGACCTGAACAATTATTTCCATTTAGTCAGTATCTGTAAAACATTTCTGGGAAATTTGGTAAAATGCAAAGGAACATGGAAGAACCTACAGTCACGGCATTTATCTTGATGCCATTATCAACTTTGACGGCATTTATAATTTCCCTGCCTACAACAATAAACCATTTACCCCTTGTCTTCTAATTATTATTGGTTGAATGTTTCTATGAAACTTTAAATCTCACTTAACAGGTTCAAACAATATAGATCTACAGCAACGTTTTTTTTTTTTATATATTCTTCACCTAATCTGGTTGGTATTAACCCCTGATGGGCGCGTTCACCTGTGGGAACATAAACAGAAAATGGTGAGCAATTGGAAATGTGACTGAGTGATATAAAATGTTTTGTATCATAAAGGTATTTCAACATGTGCTATCCCAAAAAAAAACATATTCAAAGGGGGGGGTATGAAAAGAACTTGTATAAAAAAAAATAAAAAATATAGGAGACTAAATAAGAATAAGTGGGTTATTCCTAGATAAGCGAGCAAGAAATATTTTAGTATTTTCTATTGTTTTCAGAAGGGACATTAACATTCAAATAATAGTTTTCAATGGTCAAGTGTACTTTCGTTTGTCCTTTAATATGTTAGTAGCAGCAACAACTGCCGTTATTTGTTAACTCAATTTGGTATCTTTTACTACATTTTAAAGTCAGTTTAAGAACCTGTAATAAACTTTTACCAAACAATTTTTGCATATTTTGGAATACTTACGATACAGGTGGGCGGTGGAAAAAAAATTTTCCGTGTGGAAGTGGAGGATGACGCAAAAAAGGTTGGGAATCTGTGGCCTAACATGTTTTTTGTTCTGAGGTTTACTTAAAGATGGCAGCTTACTTCCTTTCATGTCTTTCACTAATGTTCTTAATCTTCTGCATCTTTTCTCTCTGTTTACTTTGTAAACATCGGCTTCTTGAAATATTTTCTTACAAGTCAATCCATTTTTATTGCCTTTTACTCTTTCATTTTTTTTCTAAAATCGCTTTTTGCGACATTCGTCAAGTTAATGATTTTTTTTTTCGTTCTTTTATCTTGCGAATGCTTTCAATTCTTTTTTTGGTTGCTCTTTGATCAAATTTTTCGCAATTTCCAGTCACTCAATAAGTTTACCCTATCGTTTCTATTTTCTTAGGAACCATGGCAAATATATCTTAAATGAATAACAATAAAAATAGTCTTTTAACGTTTTTAAAGCAAGCATATCAAGAGATAAGTCATAAATATTCGCAAATGAAATTAAATGTTCACTTATCTTATGTCTACATTTAGTCTCACGGAGAGATTACATCACCTCATATAGGGTACTCTTTGAGAGTGTCTACCTCAAATCCATTCTAGAATTCTTAAAAGTAACAAAACTTTACTCCAAAATACAAAAAGGAAACCGAATAAAAATTCCAGCTACAAAATGCAACTAAAACCGAATTACTTCCCACCCTTATATAATAACAGCTTATAAAAGAATGTGTCTTCAAAATAAACACAATATAAAAACAAATCTTAATCCGATTCGGGGTGAAATGACTCTTGATGTTGGTGTGCCACTAAAATAACCCATCTAAATCTAAATATTCTCATGATTCCTGGATATAAACATGGCGAAATTTAGAGTGGGCAGAAGTGAAAATTTAATTTTATTTATTATTATTTCTGAAATTAAAAAATAGATATTAATAACTATACGATCATGCATCATTTATTTACAGTATAATGAACAACTCAAAGGTTGGCTAAAAAGTGTTCACACCACGAGGGGGTTACGAAGATGTCATTTTTATATTAGTTATGCCTTTATATGTCTATTCCAGACCAAACCAAATTTGTAAATAATTATATTAGATATGCTAGAACATGTTAAACAAGAAGGCTTACGTTACAACTTTCTGACAATAGCTCAGTTAGGTCCTCATTTATCATTCAGACAATTTCTTATATGATTTATGTCCCGAAAAGAAAAAATTATACGAACGCATGAGAAATTATATAAAAAAAAACCTCAACCATAGCACCTTGTCAGTCGTTTTCAACGAAACTTGCATAAAAGAGGGATTATATATATACATATATATATATATATATGTGTGTGTGTGTGAAAATATATAGAAAATAGGAAAGAACTGGTTAGGTAAATAATCCAAAGTTCTTTAGTATTTTTGTTATTATTTTTTTAAAATTTTCAGTGCAGCTGTAACTCAATTTTAAGATGTTCTTATTAAATATATTACTAAGCCTACTATTGGTAGGGAAGTGTTTATCAATTAAAGCTGGCTTTAATTGATAAACGCTAGAAAGTATAATAATAAAACGCAATAATAAAATCCTGAACAAACCCCCATGCCTGAATAGTATTAATAAAAACCCTACACTTAAATCAGACAAAAACAGTGAAAAATTATGTGATTATAGAAACCCAGAAGACTGCCCATTGGAAAATAAATGCTGCGTCAAATCTGCGGTATACCAATGTACTATCTCATCCATTGAGAGTCCTAATACTAATATGATATACATTGGGTCTACGAAGAATGAATTTAAGGCCAGATGGAGCCAGCATAAGTGCTCTTTCAACAATATAAATAAAAGAAATCAGACATCTCTATTTAAATATTTTTGGCATTTGAAGGAAATGAATAAAACACCAAAAGTAAAATGGAAAATTAGAAACAAAACTAGAACTTGTAAAACTTGGGATGACCCATGCCCTTTGTGCCTCCATGAGAAACTACACATTATTAAGTTTCTAAATAATAAAAATCTATTAAACAATAGACATGAGTTAATGGTTTTCTCCCGACATCATCAAATCTTTGCATTCAATAATTAGCATAAAATTTTTTTTAAATCCATAGTCCAAATAAATAGCTTAAATACCCTACAAAAAAAGGATAACCCTTTATGAAGTCGTCAAAAAACCAATGTTACGGCAGTTTTTTTTATATACACAAAACCCTTTCAGAAAAAATAAAATAAAAAAACAAATAAATCTCCATAGACATGTAAACCAGACTAGACGAAATCATCTTCCGTTTTAAATTTAGACAGCCCAACCTTACCCTGACTTGACATCTATGAATGTAACTCTATACTAATACAAATTATTAAC
>OZ010614.1:57120990-57130990 GCA_963932145.1 Acanthosepion lycidas | reverse complement strand
GAAAACTTGTCTCGCACAACACAGTGAACCAACTTTCTTAGCAGCTGTCCTAGCAATGGATTCAATATAGTCTTTCCATTTCATGTCAGCTGAGAACTCTAGCCCGAGAAGGCGCAGCAAGTTACTTTCCTGGAGGTTACCATCAGCCATGCTGATGGAAAGCAAAGAAGAGATTATTAAATGATTAATGGATAGAAGTTTAGTTTTGGAGGTGTTCAAATTAACAAGCCCTTTTTGCCCCTGTTAACAACGTTCTTGAGGTCGTTTTGGATTACTTCAACCAAGGACAAAAGGGAAATAGCTGAAATTGAGATATCCAGAAAAGACATGGAACTAGAACAATCCACTCTGGTGGACGAAATAAAGGTTTCGATTCGAAATTCCAATCACCTGAAGAAGGCTGGAGCGTACAACAACAGAAACGTCGTGCATATGACAACAAAGATAAGGACAACAGTCCGAACTATGTAAATGGCGCAAATAGAATACCTCATTTCAGAAATATAAACAGATCGTGAAGAAGTCTGCAACGTACAATAGCAGAAACGCCGTTAATATGAATATAAAGAAATATTGAGGACAACAGTTTGAACAATTTAATTAGTGTAACTGATTATAAGTTAAAGAATCTAATTTAAGGAGTTACAAAATAATCCCTCTTTGCTACAAATGCACATACCTATTTTCCCTTCTGTTATTACTGAAAGTGTTACAAATAGATTTGTCATTTTCTACTTCTGTGCTGGTCCAGTAGAAGACGATTGAGTAGACACGAGATATCGGCTTGACCAATCAGAGGCCTGATGTATAGGCTTGCAGTAGTATTAGCATATGCAAATTGGTTCTTGTGACAACTAAACGGAGCATGCGTCCTAACGTTTTGTAGAAGCTATACCAAGCAATTTGTAAAGTGATATCTAGCGATATGTGGCCTATGATATTTAAACAGTGACAAATTTATTTATCCGCGGCAGTCAGTTCGCTAAAATTGTCTTTCGCATAGGGATATATATATATATATATATATATATATATATATATATATATATATATATATATATATACATATATATATATATATATATATATATATATATATATATATATATATAAAGAAAGAACAGTAAGATATATAATCCGGTGTTCTTATAGATATTTTTATTTTTGCAAAATATTGCTCAATGTAAATTTGCAGAGCATTTATATTATAAATTAATTGATTTAAAATATGTTTTTTTCGCTACACAGTTCTAACCATGTTTCAAAAATGGATGCTAAAAGCTTCGAATTTAATTTTGTAGTTAAATTAAATTAAAGACATTAGTTCCATTTCATCCTCAAGCGAATTTTGGAGTATTAAATTCGAAGCTTTTACCTTCCATTTTTGAAACAGGGTTAGAACTGTGTAGTGAAAAAGCCATATTTTAGATAAATTAATTTATAAGATAGATAGATAGATAGATAGATATGTGTGTGTGTATGTGTGTGTGTTGGTGTCTATCTCTCTCTATATATATGAATGTGTGTATGTTTATATGACCGTCTGTATGTATACGTGGATGTATATCTGTGTGTGCCTCTCTCTCTCTCTATATATATATATATATCTATGCGTGTATGTATGTATATCTGTGCATGTGTGTGCCTATCTCCTTATATGTGTGTGTGTGTGCTTGTATACTTACACGAGCCATGTATACTTCATACACCCATATACATACAAACACACGTACATACATACATATATATATATTATTATTATTATTATTATTATTATTTCAGACGTTATTTTTTATTGGATATCCGTGTTTAAAATAGACGCTCCGTTTTTTATTTTAAAAGTGTTTATTACGTCAATCGGCCTTAATAAAGAAACATAATCAAGAAAATGTGCTCTCAGTTAAGGCACGAACCTGTGTTTTTCTGGCGTTTTTTAGACGGCTCGGCTACAGAGTGTAGTATCCCAGCAAGGTCCTATTTACCCCTTTAAGAAATGCTCATATCCTCGTTAAGTTATTCTCGAGAGACCGTATCTTCTCAATTTCATGTCCGATACGTAAACAGAGGAATTTCTAAAGAATTAATAGATTTATTTTTCATTCATTGCTTTAAATGTGTTAAATAAACAATTGATTTTCTGACGCCAAGAAGATTAATGAAGGATGATAATGACGAGGATAATGACGAGGATAATTTTAACAAAGCAATATAAGGAATTTATTCACGAATTTATACGCTTGAAGTTTTCTCAGTAGCTCGTTTCAAGAAAATAAATCAGAAAGTCAATAGTTTTAACATATTGTCATGAAGAGGAAATGTTCATACAACAGATTAAATGATCTGACACAAAATAATATTCAAAAATGTTTAAAACAAAGTTAAGAGAGTTCGTTGCTCACCGAAGGGTTATATGGTTTGCACACGTTCAAAAGTAGACGAAGAGAAATATTTAACTTCCTTGGATTGTTGACAGAAAATTCTTTGAAGTGTCGCGGGCTTTGTTAAAGCCAACAATATAATTGGAGAATAATTTTGCACTAGCGAAAACTGCAATGATGGACACGGTGAACAGAAACGGAAGCTTTTTCATGACTTCAGTTACTCTTCACTTATTAATTTAATTTTTCTACTCGTTTTATATCAAAAGGAATTTCGCATAGGCTCGCTACTTTCTTTTCTTTTTTCTTCTTGGTTCAACGGCTAATTTATGTGAAGACAAGGTTTTCGTTGGTCCAAAAACAATTTCACATAGGCTCGCGAATTTATTTCATCCTTCTTTTCAGAACAACGGTCAATTTTTGTGAAGCTATGGTTTTCATTGGTCCATAGAAAATTTCACATAGGCTCCCGAATTTCTTTCCGTCTTTGTCCTCCGAATTTGAAGGGAATGGGTAAATTTTATTTTATTATTTCGCACTCACTACAGCTTAAGGTTCTATTTTTAGTGGATACCAGTGTTTGAAATAGATAATCCGTTTTTTTTTTTTTTTATTCTAAACAGTGTTTATTACGTCTATCGGCCAGCTATTTGCAGTTAATGTGCAAAAGTATTGTCTTCAGAAGCATTACATAAAACTTGTCAGAAAAGACATCCATTATTGCTTCCTGGAAAAGTTATATTGCTCTTACACGATGATACAAGACTCGGCCATGAAAAGATTATTTCCTTAAATATGGATGTCTTGCCGCATCCTATTTACTCTCCTGCCCTTATTTCCTCTGAATATCAATTGCAACATTTTTAAAGAGAAAACAGTTTATTCATTGAAAAGAAGTTAAAATTGATATTGAGTGTTTCTTTGTGTTGTAGAGTTTGACTCAGCATACTTCCTTCTCTACTACTGTTACAATGGACTGTTCCTACTTATATAGCAAGTATACACATTAGAATAGGATTTGAGTCGTTGGTTAGGCATCATGATATTGACCGTTGTTCTGAAAAGAAGGAGGAAATAAATTCGCGAGCCTATGTGAAATTGTTTTTGGACCAACAAAAACCTTGTCTTCACATAAATTAGCCGTTGAACCAAGAAGAAAAAGGAAATAAAGTAGCGAGCTCTGTATTAAACATTGGCAACCTCGCCCAAAATAGGTTAATTTAGGCCGTTTGCTTTTTAGGGGTTTTTTTTTGGGGGGTGGGGGTAGAGTAATTTAACAGCTAGAGGATCTATGCTCATTGGTCCCTTTTATTTTTGTCCCCATTTTCTATAATTCAATCCCCCCCACCGTTAGATGACCAGAAATATCAGTTCTCAATGAATACGTACAGTTTACATTTTTCAAGTGTATTTTTCGTAATTGTTGTTGTATCTGAATGAGTCGAATGCTCGAATGATTGGTTCTTACTTTCTTCAAACCCCGGCATTAATTTCGTTCAGTTAATTGATATTTCTGCCACAATTAAAGATTGTGGAATTTTTGTTTAATACTGACGCAGTTTTGTTTAATTTTTTGTACATATAGTATTATTCACATAGTACATATTCATTCAGTATTCATTTTTAAAAGTTGTTATTTGTATTCCCCACCCCACAGGCACATTTTACATTTATTGGAGACTTCATAGAGACTTGAAGTATTATGTTGGTTGTAGTAAGACTGGTGAGTAAGAATGGTAAGTAAGAATAGTAAGTAAGAATGGTAAGTAAGAATAGTAAGTAAGAATGGTAAGTAAGAATGCTAAGTAAGAATAATAAGTAAGAATGGTGAGTAAGAATAGTAAGTAAGAATGGTAAGTAAGAATGCTAAGTAAGAATAGTAAGTAAGAATGGTGAGTAAGAATAGTAAGTAAGAATGGTAAGTAAGAATAGTAAGTAAGAATGGTAAGTAAGAATAGTAAGTAAGAATGGTAAGTAAGAATGGTAAGTAAGAATGGTGAGTAAGAATGGTAAGTAAGAATGGTAAGTAAGAATAGTAAGTAAGAATGGTAAGTAAGAATAGTAAGTAAGAATGGTAAGTAAGAATAGTAAGTAAGAATGGTAAGTAAGAATGGTAAGTAAGAATGGTGAGTAAGAATGGTAAGTAAGAATAGTAAGTAAGAATGGTAAGTAAGCATGGTAAGTAAGAATAGTAAGTAAGAATGGTAAGTAAGAATAGTAAGTAAGAATGGTAAGTAAGAATGCTAAGTAAGAATAATAAGTAAGAATGGTGAGTAAGAATAGTAAGTAAGAATGGTAAGTAAGAATGCTAAGTAAGAATAGTAAGTAAGAATGGTGAGTAAGAATAGTAAGTAAGAATGGTAAGTAAGAATAGTAAGTAAGAATGGTAAGTAAGAATAGTAAGTAAGAATGGTAAGTAAGAATGGTAAGTAAGAATGGTGAGTAAGAATGGTAAGTAAGAATGGTAAGTAAGAATAGTAAGTAAGAATGGTAAGTAAGAATAGTAAGTAAGAATGGTAAGTAAGAATGGTAAGTAAGAATAGTAAGTAAGAATGGTAAGTAAGAATAGTAAGTAAGAATGGTAAGTAAGAATGGTAAGTAAGAATGGTGAGTAAGAATGGTGAGTAAGAGTGGTGAGTAAGAATAGTAAGTAAGAATGGTAAGTAAGAATGGTGAGTAAGAGTGGTGAGTAAGAATAGTAAGTAAGAATGGTAAGTAAGAATAGTAAGTAAGAATGGTAAGTAAGAATGGTAAGTAAGAATGGTAAGTAAGAATGGTAAGTAAGAATGGTAAGTAAGAATGGTGAGTAAGAATGGTAAGTAAGAATAGTAAGTAAGAATGGTAAGTAAGAATGGTAAGTAAGAATGGTGAGTAAGAATGGTAAGTAAGAATAGTAAGTAAGAATGGTAAGTAAGAATGGTAAGTAAGAATGGTGAGTAAGAATGGTAAGTAAGAATGCTAAGTAAGAATAGTAAGTAAGAATAGTAAGTAAGAATGGTAAGTAAGAATGGTAAGTAAGAATAGTAAGTAAGAATGGTAAGTAAGCATGGTAAGTAAGAATGGTAAGTAAGAATAGTAAGTAAGAATGGTAAGTAAGAATGGTGAGTAAGAATGGTGAGTAAGAATAGTAAGTAAGAATGGTAAGTAAGAATGGTAAGTAAGAATGGTGAGTAAGAGTGGTGAGTAAGAA
This sequence comes from Acanthosepion lycidas, assembly GCA_963932145.1. NCBI lineage: Eukaryota > Metazoa > Mollusca > Cephalopoda > Sepiida > Sepiidae > Acanthosepion > Acanthosepion lycidas. The sequence continues at coordinate 57,125,422 of OZ010614.1, read as the reverse complement.
TAGTAAGTAAGAATGGTAAGTAAGAATGGTGAGTAAGAGTGGTGAGTAAGAATAGTAAGTAAGAATGGTAAGTAAGAATAGTAAGTAAGAATGGTAAGTAAGAATGGTAAGTAAGAATGGTAAGTAAGAATGGTAAGTAAGAATGGTAAGTAAGAATGGTGAGTAAGAATGGTAAGTAAGAATAGTAAGTAAGAATGGTAAGTAAGAATGGTAAGTAAGAATGGTGAGTAAGAATGGTAAGTAAGAATAGTAAGTAAGAATGGTAAGTAAGCATGGTAAGTAAGAATGGTAAGTAAGAATAGTAAGTAAGAATGGTAAGTAAGAATGGTGAGTAAGAATGGTGAGTAAGAATAGTAAGTAAGAATGGTAAGTAAGAATGGTAAGTAAGAATGGTAAGTAAGAATGGTGAGTAAGAGTGGTGAGTAAGAATAGTAAGTAAGAATGGTAAGTAAGAATGGTGAGTAAGAGTGGTGAGTAAGAATAGTAAGTAAGAATGGTAAGTAAGAATAGTAAGTAAGAATGGTAAGTAAGAATGGTGAGTAAGAATGGTAAGTAAGAATAGTAAGTAAGAATGGTAAGTAAGAATGGTAAGTAAGAATGGTAAGTAAGAATGGTGAGTAAGAATGGTAAGTAAGAATAGTAAGTAAGAATGGTAAGTAAGAATGGTAAGTAAGAATGGTGAGTAAGAATGGTAAGTAAGAATAGTAAGTAAGAATGGTAAGTAAGCATGGTAAGTAAGAATGGTAAGTAAGAATAGTAAGTAAGAATGGTAAGTAAGCATGGTAAGTAAGAATGGTAAGTAAGAATAGTAAGTAAGAATGGTAAGTAAGAATGGTAAGTAAGAATGGTAAGTAAGAATGGTGAGTAAGAATGGTAAGTAAAAATGTGGCATTTTAGTGCGAGGAATATTGTATAGCTTGTTGGGTCAGTGATTGCGGTTAGCTAAGTTTAAGATAAGACCTCCCAACTTTTGGCCTTATGCCACATTTTTACATTTATACAAAAAATAAATATCATTTAAGGAGTAGTAGATTTATTCAAGATTCTCTGTTCTACGTATGAATATTTAATAAACCTTTTCTTCTTTGTTTTCCCTTAACTAGTTTTCTGTTCCTTCAATACTCTCACTAACTACGGCCTTCCTAATTCTCGGCTATTTTGAACAAAGACAATATTACAACACTTTTCATCGAAAATTGAAGGGGTTTACACCTGAGGGATGAAAAAATTTGACAAATAGATTGATTATGTCATCGATAACTAGATGAAATACTAGCTTGATTAAATAGATCAATACCAAAGAAGTATTTGTTTTTTTCCATCTTGAAATGCGGCAGGACTTTTAATCTAAGAAATCCTGTCTTATTGCAATAAAGTGTAATAATACATAGCTTTTTTTCTTTTTTTCTTTTTTTTTGTTTCTAATTTGCAAATGGCTGTCACTAAGACTCGCATGACACTATATAAGATGTTTATGCAAAAGTTATCTGTTTTCTCCCTTGGGTTTCCTATCAAAGCCTAAATACACATTACATTTTATAGTTTGTATACTGTTTTTACTATTGGGGAATTGCCACATCAAATCACTTACCAACTTGTTTGCTGCTGTCGTACGTTTCCTTGCTTCCTACTGGACTGTTGGTCTTTAATTACCGATTCTCAAAAGAAACTATAAATTTAATATATTAGACTTTACTGAATTAAGTGTTTTTATGATGTCTATATTTCTCGTCTGATATTAACGACTTTTATTGATTTTCTATGGCAGTTTTTTGAAATTACGAAGTAATAATGAAGATTAAAATTTGGAAAGCACGACGATGAAACTGAAGGAATGAATATACAGGGATATTCAGTAAGCTATAAACAAAATGAGAGGCAAAGGGTTTAGGATGACTGTAATGCAGCAATTAATCGATATATGGAAGTTATTGGCTTGAAAATCGATAATACGACAGCGGTAACTGAAAAGACACAAACAGACTATATATATACAGTGTAACCCGGATATAAGAGAGCCGGATATAAGAGAAAACCGGATACAAGAGAATACCTGATATAAGAGAGATTTTCTCTGGTCCCAAATTAGAGCCATACTTACCTAAACAAAATAGACAAAACCCGGATATAAGAGAAACCCGGATATAAGATAAATTTTCTCTGGTTCCAAATTAGAGCCATACTTACCTAAACGAAATAGTGCAAACCCGGATATAAGAGAAAACCGGATATAAGAGTCTTCTTCTCCGGTCCCGACAACTCTCTTATATCCTGGTTACACTGTATATATATATATATATATATATATATATATATATATATATATATATATAGCCCCATACAATATTAACAGTGAAAATTTTAAATTATGCTCTTAAGAAAAATTAGCAATAAATTGTCTTAAAAACTACAATAAACCCCTAAACGAGCAAACTGAAATAATAGGTAAATATAGGGATATAAATAAATATTTACTTTGCCATCTAAGCACTAATTACAAAATAAACAAATATATTAAATAAAATAAATTTAATACAACCTTTAAATAGATAAATAAAAGAAATAAATATAATATAAATTTAATTTATTAATAAACGGAGAAATATTAAACATACACACGTATACGCACGTGTATATACATATGGACACACACACACACACACACAAAAATACAAACACCAAAAAATGAACGAAGCTTACCTCACCCTCCCTCTAATTAATACCTGAATATATGGCACCAAGGCAAAAACATATAAAATACTAACCATTAAATATAAATAAATATGAAACATTAAATAAACGATAATATATCATATAGGCCTACACTTATTCTAATTACATATATACTATTTAAGAATTACGTATACATGCGTGTGTGCAGCGTGCGTGCAGCGTGCGTGCGATCAATGCGTGAGTGTGCGGAGTTATATAGCCGGGTTTTCGATCCCAGCTAGAGGCAACCGGACGTCAATCACACTGATGAGCTGTGATACAGCGAAACAGTCTCTCTGTGATTGACAACATATATATATATATATATATATATATATATATATATATATATATATATATATATATAATTTAATGATATTGTTATGGAGTGTGAATTTTTTTCTCTTCCACCGTATGAATCCGAATACCTCGTCACCAAGTGTGTTAAGGAGTGGTTTCCCAGTGGAGGCTTGTATTTGTTCAAAGTGGGTCCTAAAATAGGTTCGACGTACAAAACGTTAGGAACTTGATACAATAGGTAATGACGCAGAGTAATCAAGTTGCGGTCGCTGGTACTTTAGTATCCGACTAACGGTCGTCCGATTGACTGAGAGACCCACTCAGCGATATTCAGTCACCCCCACACACACACCACGAGAGCATCATGCGATTCGGCCAAAAATATGCCTTTTAAAACCCGTATACCTCCGCAAAAGCCTCGTTCGGGTTCCTCCCCGCTCGAAGGCAGAGAGTTCAACCGGTCAGCCGGTCGTCCGACTTCAGACTGAACTCAGACCGACCCACTGAGCGGTATTTAGTCACCCCCTACGAGGGCATCATGTGGCACAAGGCCGGTTTAACGTGGGGTTTCCGAGCCCGTGGGGTTTCCGAGCCCGTGGGCTCGTGCAAAAATATGCTTTTTGAACCCGTATAAACGGGTTCAGGGTCGGTCTACCACCCCGAAAGAGACTCCGCTCTTCGGCGTAGCCTCCTTCGGGTTCCTCCCCGCCCGAAGGCAAGAGAGTTCAAACGATCAGCCGGTCGTCCGACTTCAGACTGAACTCACTGACCGACTCCCGTTACTCTTACTACTCCTACTTATTATAGGTGGGAGAGTCTATTAACTATAGAATAGGTGTGTTCCACTATAGATATGAGTCTGACTATATATATATATTTTAAAATATATATATATTATATATAGTTGAATGGATATGAGTTTGTGACCCTGGGTTTCACGCTTATGCAATCTTCAGACAAACTGATTTAGCAATGCGGAACCAGTGTATGAAGAAGTGTTATTCCGTCTGATAACATAGTCGAGCGGCCTAAAAGATGACAAGAACACCCCTCCCCCAAACAATGCCCTGATTGAAAAAACTTTGCTACACACAGTCCCAACATTGAAATAAGATTACAATTGAATTGCGTATGTATGTGTATAAAACATACATGTATGCGCCTGGTCCCGCATTGTTTATATATGTATGTGTATGTGTTTGTACGAACCCTAATGTGTGCACACGTATGTATGTATGTCTCCGTGCGTATGAGTGTCATCCTAAAACGTACACAGAGGTGAGTTTCCCCGACATCCATCATCACCAAATATAATCAAACAAAAAATGACATAAATAGTCAGAAATTTTAAAAAATAAATAAGTTTGTCTGAGGATTGTATAAGCGTGAAACCCAGGGTCACAAACTCATATCCATTCAA
>OZ010614.1:57010990-57118490 GCA_963932145.1 Acanthosepion lycidas | reverse complement strand
CTTCCCAGTCAGCTTTGATCTTCAAACATTTAAATGCAATGTCAATCGTTATCTTCTGTCTTCTTAATTCTTCTTCTTTTATTGTCCTCTCTCCTTAATAGTAGTTTTTCTCATATTCTCTAACACTCAGTAACCTCTTGCGTCTTAGTGGCTTTATTGCCTTTGATCTTCAAACATTTAAATGCAATGTCAATCGTTATCTTCTGTCTTCTTAATTCTACTTCTTTTATTGTCCTCTCTCCTTAATAGTAGTTTTCTCATATTCTCTAACACTCAGTAACCCCTTGCATCTTAGTGGCTTTATTGCCTTTGATCTTCAAACATTTAAATGCAATGTCAATCGTTATCTTCCGTCTTCTTAATTCTACTTCTTTTATTGTCCTCTCTCCTTAATAGTAGTTTTCTCATATTCTCTAACACTCAGTAACCCCTTGCATCTTAGTGGCTTTATTGCCTTTGATCTTCAAACATTTAAATGCAATGTCAATCGTTATCTTCCGTCTTCTTAATTCTACTTCTTTTATTGTCCTCTCTCCTTAATAGTAGTTTTCTCATATTCTCTAACACTCAGTAACCCCTTGCATCTTAGTGGCTTTATTGCCTTTGATCTTCAAACATTTAAATGCAATGACAATCATTATTTTCTCTCTTCTTAATTCTACTTCTTTTATTGTCCTCTCTCCTTAATAGTAGTTTTCTCATATTCTCTAACACTCAGTAACCCCTTGCATCTTAGTGGCTTTATTGCCTTTGATCTTCAAACATTTAAATGCAATGTCAATCGTTATCTTCTGTCTTCTTAATTCTACTTCTTTTATTGTCCTCTCTCCTTAATAGTAGCTTTTCTCATATTCTCTAACACTCAGTAACCGCTTGCGTCCTAGTGGCTTTATTGCCTTTGATCTTCAAACACTTAAATGCAATGTCAATCGTTATCTTCTGTCTTCTTAATTCTTCTTCTTTTATTGTCCGCTCTTCTTATTTTTTTTTTTTTGTCTCATATTCTCTCACACTTAGAGTTTTAGTAGCCTTTTAGTTGCTTGGGATAAAATGATTAAAAATAAAATAAAAATCTATGAAGTATCGCCAACTTTCAAGTTGACCCCAGATTTAAAAGACCGATAAAACCTGTGCAAAACTAAATTTTATGGGCATTCCTTTTATTAATCGAAATCTGAAAGAATAGAAAACACCTAATATAAATATTGTTTCTAGATTTTAAGAAGAATTTTTAAGTTTAAAAATATTCTTTAATTTGTGTAAACACAGTTACCATAAATATATTGCTCTATTTAAGGCTCGTAAAACACGTCGAAATCTTCCAAAATTCAATAATTATTGTTTTCCCATATATATATATATATATATATATATATATATATATATATATATATATACTTTCAAAATTAGGAGACCACATGAATCTGCAACCTTGTTTTCAACCATACTGTATCCTCAGGCGATTTTTATCAACTGATTCAACTGATCTCCTAATTTTTGAAGTACAAGGTAAGCTCTACATGTTACTTTTATTTTATTTTTTTATCAATACGTATATTAAGCACTTTTAATACCTGCTATTTCCTGGTCTGAATCAACTCTGCCCATTATACACATACACACACACACACACACACACACACACATATGTATATATATATATATATATATATATATATATATATATATATATATATATATATTAAAAGCAGTCTCTTACAAATTTTAGACTTATAGCCTTATTACGTTGAAATATCGATCACCGCTTTGTCTATTTTTGGGAATAGCAGGTGCTGTATGTTTGATGGGGAAAGGTTGAAGGATAACTGCTCGAAATTGAACATGGGAGAGTCGAATTCCATTTCCGGTCGGGCAAATGCTCTTGGGAAAGATATGACTCCACCGCTTCTCCCCCAGCTATTAGTTAATTAGTAAATATTGCAAAAGCAAATCATTATTATCTAAAAGAAAAACTCTTACAATATAAAAATACTTTCTGGCTTTAAATAACCTACAAAGGGTTGATAATCGGTAAAGAATCAAACCAATCAATCAAATCTTCCAAATTTTATCAAAATATTTTTTCGTGCGATTGCCCCAATCCTTTTTTTTTATTTTGATGATTTTCAATTTTGTACCGAGGCAGATCACAATTGATGTTTACGCATTTTAAAAAGAAATCTTGAAAATCTGAAACAAAACCAAAATTCAATACAGAAGCGTTAGACTGAAATTTTTAAAAATCAAATATTTTTTTATTGTTATTTCTTAACGATAATTTTTTCTAACTATGGGGTTATTTTTCATAACAAAACATCAAAAATGTTCTGCAGTTGCCAATAAAAATAAAATATAAAAATAAATTGCATAAACAAAAATAAAAAGAATTCAAATTAAAATTTGTGCTTTTCTTTAAAACCCCTTTTCTTTTTCTTTCATTCACTCTCTAAACTTCTCTTTTTATGCTTCTCTCAACTAACAAAAAGGCAACCATCAAATAAAAAGAGAAAGAAGAAGAAAAATAGACTGAAAAACGTCGGAAGTTTGCAGGAACAGAGGCTACTAATTAATAACTGAAAACTAACAAAAAAAAAACACGGAGGTTCCACGCATAACTTCCGTTATGAAAATAAAATGACAAAAGAAAAGAACGCCGGAAAATAATATATTTTTGGTCAATGAAAAAAATAACACAAAGAGTTGACGCCAAAGTCTTGGAGCCTGGTAAAAAGAATATAAGCTAACACCTCTGAGCTAGAAGGTACGGTGAGAGTTACAACAAAAGACGTTACCGCAGAGTAACCAGCCAAGAGTGACACATGAAGAAGTGGTTAAGAAGTCATCTTTAATGATATTTTTACCCTGCTTAGTGCTGAGAAAACCCCAGTAGATTGTCAATGACCTATTTCTGATATTACTATTACCCCTATCATGGTCTGACTTCAAGACTACACACTGGAGGTCCTCCAACTGAATACCCTTGTCCCCCTTATAAACGAAAAATTTGCTACACCGAATACCAAAGAACTTACTTTAAAGAAAATAAATAAAAATACATTATTTATTTTATACCTTGAGTTAGTTTGTTTTATTCCCGTTTACTATAAAGAAAATCTTACCATCTACCCACAATACAGATATCTTTTTTTTTTTTTTGTAATTTTCTATAATAAATTTACTATTCTTATAGATTTTATTCTTTCAAATGTTACACCACTTTTGATGTCTTTTAATAAATGAAGATAAAAAGATATTAGGAAAATATTACCTGCAACTATTTTTGACATAATTAAATAATACACACCTGTTGAGTTGATATTATTATTAACTACGAATGCGTACATACGTATTCATTTCTGGGTGGGGTTTTTTTTTCAATTATCACCATTCTCACACTAGCTACATAGAAAGAAAAAACAAATAAATGTACTATAAATAAAATTAACTAACAACAGAATTTTCCTCTGAATTTGTAGAAGAATTAACCAATATAGTACAAGTTAATATTCGAAGTAGAGATATGTATAACATACATTGGATTTAAGTAATTGCAATGTGCAATTGAAGAAACAAAGCTTAAATTTTCCTATTAATAATTATAAAAGCTTTACGAAGACATTGAAGACTACACAATTTCAAACTATGAACTCGGAATACATTATTGAAGTAAGGATTTTTTTTTTACTTTATTAATTGATTAATTCATTTCCTAGGCTTATTAATCCATTGTAGGTTTTTGAAAGTCAAAAAATAATTTTAAATTATAAGATCTTAATGGCTTAGTGATACAAGCCTTACTAATTAACCCATAGCGAAGGGAGAGAAGAGGTGAATTCATACCCTTCCCAAATGTATTTGCGCCTACGTGAATATAACGAACTGAAAGGGAATTGGAGCTCTCCGTTTAACAATTATCCATTACATCATATCACAGACAGGTTTGCAACAACTGTTATTTCCAAGCGGTCACCCATCTAAATACTCACTCGGCACGACGTTGCTTAACTTCGGTCCTTGTAGGTACGGGAACAAGTGTTTCAACATCATGTGGCCGTAAGATTTTCATTTTTTGGTTAAAAAGGGAATTCCCATCTGTACTTGAAAGAGCGATAACTTTTGATGGACTTGAGAAGTCAAATTATTTAAAAACTGTTTTGAAAATATTTTATAAATTTCAACCTACAATTACCCCAAAAGTTCATGTAAAGCAGCAATTCTCAAACACCTTGCCGCGGCACACTAGTGTTACACGCGATCCTCATAAGTGGTACTGCGAAATATTGTCACTGCATACATAAATAAGTGTGTGTGGAATTCGTAATGGTACAGTGTTAGTATTTGAAGAAATGAAGAAGTATTAGACTTTTTAAAGAATAATTCTTTTCACAATTCTTCGATTATATTAATTCCTTTTAATATTCATTTCTTAAAAATGTATTTTTTTTTAAGTGCTCAAAGTAAAACATTCAACGGTAGCCATTGATACATTTTAAATTTAAATACGAAAAAGAATTCACATTAGCTTTATCAATTTTATTGCAATTTTCTACTTCTTATTTATGTGAATTAGGTTTCACAGCCCTAAATAACATCAAAAATAAGAAGAGAGAAAGGTTACGCTCAACTGAAGAAGAAATGAGGGTCTGCTTATCGACCACACATTGAAAACATCTTTAAAAAAAACAACAAAAAAATACCAGGACTAATTTCACACTAAATAAACTGTATAAATAGTTGAATAGAAACATTGAAATAAACTAAATTCATATTTGTGTGTGTATTTTTTTGATCTATGGATTTATTTCATAACATTTAAATATTTTAAAAAATTTTACTATGCCGGGATATTTAAATTTTTTTACTAACTATGCCGTGATATTTTCATTTGCTTCTAAGTGAGTCGTTGCTTAAAAAAAAATTACGAAACACTGGTGTAAGGAATGCCTATGAAAACGGCAATTTGCCAATTATACCATTAGACAGAATTGTACTAAAATATTATGTATTTTTGATAACATGTTTTGCCTTTGAGTATATGATGATTCTAAGTCCAATGGGTGTATCCTTATCTTTCTTGTTTTTATCATATCGCTTCAGACAGTATACTCTCTGAGTTTTCTTTATATTATTTGAATTCCTATGTTGAGATGCTGTCATGGACGTGTCAAACTAATATCTTCATCTTTGATATTGAGATACCGAACTTTTACCAAACGTACTCTACCGGCTTCTTCTGATGTTTTGAAATGAATTGAAATTTCTTTAAAATGTTTCCTACTATCAAATCTTTCTTTAAATGAACAAGATTTTTATATTTTTTCAATCAAAAAACATAAAGGTTTAATTTTACAGAATGTCACTTTTGTTATAAATTCTTTTAATATTAAGGTTGACATGGACTTTTTTTTTAAGTTCACACATTTGTAACCTGAGTTGAAATAGCGTGAATGAATGTAACGCCTCCAGCTGAAATCAAATGTCAATCAAATCAAAATGTGGCTCGATACACAATGGCTTATCATCTGAAAATCAGGATTAGATTATATTAAATGTCGTCACCATATTTATCTCCCATCATATTTTTATTGACGTTTGTGTTCGGCATTTTGTTATTGCTACACAAATAATTACGATCCTAGTCGAGATTAACAAAATCGATGTGGAAATCCAGACAATTTAATTGGGTCCTTTGGAAGAAAAACGGACATTTCCACTTCACTTTCAATTCAGACGAAGCATCGACAGACATCTTGATTTTTAATGTGCGTCTGTGTGTGCAGGATTCCGCTTCGGGATTTACAATTGTATTTGCTTTTTATTCGTTTTTTCTATATTACATTTAATATCATATTCTGTTTAAATTCTAACGCGCTGAGTTTTATCTTGGAAACACGCGCAAAATGAATTGGTTTTTCTATCCGAAACTTGTATGAATATTTGCTATTGAAAATGATTTAATTATTAGAGAGATGAGATGGTAATTCAGGATAGTGAAGAAAATGATTATCAGTAGTAGTTTTATAAACAATTTACTTTCATCTTAACGTGTTAGAATTGATGATAATGCTTCATCTAATGAAATCATTGACAATAAGTACTTAAAATGTTCCATATATTTGATGGTTCATCGAATAAAATTATAAATAATGTTAGATAATAGTTGAACTAATGACATTATTATACATAATAAGGTTTGGTACTGCTTTATGTTATAAAATTAGTAATAATAATATTAATGCTTCATCAAATAAAATTAATAATAATGAAGTTGTTCATATTTCAACTAATGAATTAATTAATCCCTCATTTTTATCGAATACATAATCACAACTGAATGAGTTACATAGCAAAAAAGATATTTAAACAAGCATCCCAGATAAAAGTTGAGCAGTCTCTCATACATGACATACGAGAATGTAAGTTCATTGTGTAGACAGAATTTTTGTCATTCAAATCCAAACTTACGCCATTCATAATCATTTACTTTCACCAGAGATTATCAAAGAAAATAACGATTCCATTCAATATTAAACACTTATTAACGAGTCGTAATTTTACTGGAAAACATTAAACTGAAAAATGCAATGTGACGTGACATACTCATTACTGCGTCTAGTCATTAGATAAACAGGAGAAAAGAAGGAATTGTTGTCGAAAAAATATCTTTTTAATCATTTCACCCCGATCTAGGCGATAAAGCCACTAAGACGCTTATGGCTAGAGTAATGTGAGCATACTGTGCCTTATACTCCTCCCGCAGTTGAAATCTCCCGTTCTGAAAAACCGGATAGAGATTTACCTTAAATTCAATACAGAAAAGATGAAAGAATTTCAACAAAACAAGAAAATTGAAAAGAAAACAGAGTATATATTAAAATAATTGCTTTTATACAAAAGTCATACAATTTATTTGTTTCATCCCGAACCAAGCGTACGATTAAATATGGAAGCACACACACAAACACATTGTTCTGGTCTGAGGTATCTTAACTAAAGTGGGTGATATTCGTAATAAAGTCAATGAAACAACTTCATATTTGGCAAAATCAAATTTCTCTGGATTCTATATCCTATTTATACACGTACACACACGCACACATACACAGGCACATATATATTGAGTGTGTGTAAAAATAGGATATATATATATATTTTGCATATGTATGCGTATATTTGCCACTAATATATATATATATATATATATATATATATATATATATATATATATATATATATATATATATATATATATATATATATATATATATATATATATATATATATATATATATATATCATATTTTTACATATATATATATATGTGTGTGTGTGTGTGTGTTTTGAAAAATGGTTAGAACGTTCGCTTTCTGACCATTAGACCCGGTTTCGAATCTCACCATGGTCGATTTGTTGAAGGATTTGACTGGAGGGAGTACATCCCAGAAGCACCTTTCGAAATTGCCTGAAAATAACGCCTCGTGGGTGAAATTCTGTAGAAGGAACCCTCGTGACCTAGGGATTGAGCGTGCTTGTCGATCGGATTGTTCATCACGCTCGATAATACGCTCTTTCTCAGAAAGTGTATATACATAGATGCAGTATTAACCGCAGGTGGGCCCCGTGGGTGTTGAATAAATCCAAACCCCCACCAATACAAGTGGTCAGCTATAGCTATATATATATATATATATATATATATATATATATATATATATATATATATATATATATATATATATATAGCTGACCATATATATATATATATATATATATATATATAGATATACCTATGGTCAGCTATATATATATATATATATATATATATATATATATATATATATATATATATATATATATATAAAAATAAAGACAAGAGGAAAAACTATTCTTAGCTGGCGCGTTTCGTCCTCTCACGGACTTTATCACGGTAAATGTAAGGATTTATTTTGTGGCACGTGTTTATATAAAAAAGCAAGGATGTCATTAGTTTATCAAGACCTTTAAATTAATTAACATGAATATTTATTAGGTGGTTCAAAGGTTAGTCAAAATATATGGAAGACACAAAGTGTCCTAATTCAAAGTCTGGTACGGCAAAAGTAAACGAGTAATATTCAAGAAATATTTTTTTTTTTTTTTTTATATGAATATTGCTTAAATCGTGATCGCTATGGCTTGTAATGGACGGTATGAGGCAATGGATTTTGAACCGTTTTATTTTTATTTTTTAGTTTCCTTTTTTCTTTTTCTTTTTTTTTTTATACATTCCTAAATCCTATATCCTATTAATTCGTAACGATAATAAATTAGAATTTAAAATTTGCCAAAAAAAAAAAAAAGACCTTATCAATTTCTATTCCCACCAAAACGGGAAAATAAAACCTGGAATAATTATAAGATTTTACGTTAGAGCCCTAACACATTAAGGAAGAAGAGGATTATATTAAGAACACATTTAAACTTCTACACTATCCATACCATTTCATCTCACAAAATCCATCAAGCCAAACAAACAATTACTTCCAACAAAAATTATCCAAAATTGATAATTCTACCCTCCAACACTTCACCTAAACTCACAAATGAATTAATCATCCCTAATATGAGGATTATCACAACAATCTTCAAAACTATTGGCGATATAATCAGGATGAAAAATGAAATAAAAAGCAATAAAAAATAAAAAGCAATCCTGTAGTTTATCAAATCCAATGTTTACAGTGCAATAACATGTACATTTGGGAGACTTCGTGATATAATGACCAGGAACACAAGAGAGATTTGTGTTTAGATAAATATTCAAATTCTCTCGTATTACATCACAACAAAGTAGAACATAATTTTACCAATGCCAAGCTTATTAAAAAAAAAGAACATAACCCCTTTTAAGATACGTTTAAAAAAACTACATTCCATTACCATTTTTCTACCCACCCATTATTCCTGAAACTAACTTATCTCTTCCAAATACATAAAAATCAATATATATATATATATATATATATATACAAAATAAGCACGAGATATACTTTAATGAAAAATCTAACCAAACAAAATTTCTCAAAACATGCAACGTCTGACTAACTTTTACACATGTTAGAGTCGAGAATGTTTGCCACACATATTTGAATATTATTCTGTATACACCAATCCTATACTTGGGTATATATATATATATATATATATATATATATATATATATATATATATATATATATATATATATATATGTGTGTGTGTGTGTGTGTGTGTGTGTGTGTGTGCGCGTGTGTGCGCAGACAGCAGCATGAACAAACAGATGTCAGTTTTCTTCTTCAGTCACTTGATTAGTTTAAAAACAACATTTGGATATTTTGGGAGAAAATACACCGACGACGGATATTTTATTCCTGGTATCTTGCTGTGACGGCTTCTTTCGATCTATGAGAGCCAAAGATATAAAAAGATCAATCCAGCCATACAGATTCATTCCATCTTTGTTGTTTTCAAACGCCAAATTTAACGATTTCTCTACAGACACATGTAGTATTAGAAGAATATTTATTTCATTTATTTATACTTATCATTAGAAGCGACTTCGAAAGAAGTTGTGATCTCGATTCTTGTTAGAAGTTTTGTTTCATATCAACTGATGATGTGTGTAGTTGCGATGAAAAGCAACTAAAATGAAAGAAATATTATTTTAAAAAGAACAATAGCTCTATCTATCTATCTAATAATAATAATATTCAAGATAATGATACTACTACTACCAATAGTGTCATAAAAATACCTGTGAAATTAAGATGAAAAACATACCGGTCAACAATTAATAATGTTTGAAAATGCTTCACCTTATGGAAAATTCTTGGTAAAATGTCTACTTGTTTTTAAATGCTCATAGATTGATGCTTTGAAAAATTACGATAAAAAGCAAGTAAATTTAAGAAAAGAATACCGGCCAAAAATTAATAATAGTTGACAATGCTTCATGTAATCAAAATTAAAGATAATATTACTAATTGTTTACCAGTTATCATAGAATGACGGCTTGTTTATTTGCGCCAAAATCAACTAAAATTAGAATGAATGAAATATTACTTTAAAATATTACTAACACTTTTTGGGGAGTGCAGTAAAGAAAGTCAGAATTGAAATAATTAAATTCCTTTTGGTATGGTTTTGGATTCTGAGAATCAACTAAATGCAACAGACTTAGTTTTTAGAAAACCGTTACCCAAAAATCAATCAATCAATCAATCAATCTTTCTTTCTTTCTTTCTTTCTTTCTTTCTTTCTGTTTCTGTTGTTATGTAATTATCTAGGCTGATGTCTATATCACATTAAAACACCGGTTTTTGTATCATCACCGAAGTTAAGCAACTTCGAGTGTAGTCAGTACCTAGGTGGGTGACTGCTTGTGTATACCAGGTGCTGTTATCTTAGATGTGCGGGTTTAACTAAATAGTGGCTCAGAATTGGAAATCGGAGATCCGAGTTCCATTTCCAGTAAGGTTCGTTTTATCCACTTACGAACAAATCTTATATTTCATCTTCTTCATCTTCTCCTTTGTGAATGCTTGTCTGTGTTTGGGCTTTATTTCAAAATTATTTGTCGTTAAAGAATATCTACTTTATTTCCTTCTGGATGTCTAAAGAAGTGGACAAATATTCACAATCGATGTTCATTAAGGTACTTACATCGAAAAGGAAATATTCCTTTGATAGCAGATCGATATGAACGGATCGAGATAGGTAGATTATATATCATATATAAGTAGTTAACCAATAGATTTATCATAATATCCTTTTTCAATCCTTTTCAATCAACACTTCTCCATTAATCATATAGATGGAGCATAATACAAAAAAAAAATTAGATCAGCTTATTACTGTGTCAGTAATTAGTGTGAATGAACCTATGTCTAGAGTCAACGACTATCTAGCAGAATTGAGTAGTCTGGGTTCCATGGTTATGTATGCAGCCAGTTTGGTTAACCATACGGTATCGCTGTGAGGAGGTCTTCTTCTTCTTCTATATACTGTGTCCCTTCAGAACACGGGCGATCATGATCCTCCACATCTTCCTGTCCCTTGTAGCTCTTAATAAGTTTTGTCGTTTTGCTTTTTCTCCAAACCCTGTTCTACTATCCATTTACTCAAGATCATCAAGTATGTTATGTACTGCTTTCCTCTGTCCTCTTTTCCCTCAATCTGTCCTGTGAGTATCAGCTTTTCCAAGCCCTCCTTCTTCATTACGTGTCCCAAAAATTTCAACTGCCTCTTCCTGGTGTTAAGTATAAGTTTACTTTCTGCTTCTACTTTCTCCCAAATCTTATCGTTGCTCATATGTTCAGTTCTATGGTATCCTCAGTATCTTTCTGTAGAGCCACATTTCTCTTGCTTTAAGTCACTATCAGGGAGGCGAAATACACAATTCTCTCGGCCTGTAGACTTGCTTTTCTGTCGCATTTAGCTATGGGGAGAGTCCTAACATTTTCATTGTTTCAGTTTTCATCTTGTCCTGCAGTTATTTTTATTATTTTCTAAAAATATTTATACTTTTTATCCTCCTCCCTCACATGCTTGTAAAATATAGGGAATTAGTTTAGTGTCTCATGGAGAACACGCATTCTTTTGATAATTGGGATAATGGATGTATTTTCTGTATAAATGTGGTAGAAGGATTTATTATACTGTATGCTTGGGTCAGTGAATGTGACTATGTAAGTTAAACCAGTGATGACCAGTCTGCCCAATCCCCCCCTTTGGTCTTGTGCCATACTTATATGTTTATATACAATAAATATTCATTGTAATTAACTTCACATTCTTGACGAAACAGACAATCCCACTGCAGATTGTCTTTTTTTTTACTTTTTCCCTTGGTTGCGTTTCACATGATTTCATTTCTGGCCGTGCAGGTGATAAAATTTTCCGTGTCGGAATTTTTTCTTACTTGCCGATTTTTTGGATTCATTCAAATAATAATTCTTTGCCGCTTTTCGGCTTTTTCCATCCCTTCCTTGTCCAAAGTGGAGGATTTCAGTAGGGTAATAAAAGCCCTATTCGCTACCCCAGTTGTATCTTTTTATCTAAATGTTGTATTGTAGTGGAAGTATTTATTATAATGGATTTTTTAAAATCATTTCATCCCAAGAAAGGCCACTAATACGCAGAAGGTTAGAGAGAGTGAAAATGAGAGAAAAGACTGAGTATAGGGAGGATTGAGAAAGGGGCAAAAGATGAACGGGATTCACGAAGATTACCGATTGACGTTGTATTTCAATTGTAGGTATCAATGGAGCAAGTAAACCGAAGTGAGTTTCACAGGCGAGAAGTGCGAGAAAAGAAACAGTTGAAGTAGAAGTGGCGGTTGAATTTAACTATTCCAACAATAAACGGGTGGTACCTAGAGGTCAAGCTAGTGGCAATCGGGGCACGAGGGAAAAAAGCTTTTCAGAGCAATTGCCATGAAAATATTTATAGAAAAGACAGAGGGAATCCACGACACGTTGGTGAAAATATGACTGAGGTCGAGACACCAAGTCAGAATCGATTATATTGCAGGCCCTTCTTTAGATGAAGAACATAAGATGAATGACATGAGCACCAGAATGCTTCTGTCAAATGAATGTGACTAGTTAACTTAAAATTAGACTAATGAGGACTAGCCTATCCCATTCCCCATTTTGACCCTGTGCCACATTTGTTTTTATATACAATAAATATTCATTCCCATTGGGATCGAAAGCAACAGTATAGCTATAGACAGCCGTTTACTATCCTATGACATAACCTCGTTTGTTGCGATTCTTCGTAGAAATATAACGAACAACTTTAAAAGCAAATAAAAAATGGATAGTTTTCTTTCATTCATTTGACAAAAGAAAAAACTTCTTTTAGTGTCTGCATTTTTTTTTCTTTTTGCGAAAATTGGATTCATTTTTACGCTTTGTTCCTTCATTGTGTTCGTTGTATACTTCACTTCTTTGATGTCCTAAATAATCAATTTTAGGTATGGTAGAGAAATGTGAAGCATTTTGTCCGCCATATTAGAAGAAGCTTTTGTTTGCCGCGCAAACAGAAACGCTACCCGAACCGAGCAGAAAAGAATGAAGTTATTCAAGAAGAATGAGTTAATAAGCCCCAAAGAGCAGCTCTGTCGATTCCGATGTAAATCTACAAGCAGATAAATCAGTTCCAGATGACTTGATTCGGTCGAACTGTTTAAGAAATAAGAACAACTACTAATGATTCTGGATGGAGAGGAAAGCAATTATTGCTTGCTGAGAGATATTGCGCTGGCAGCCATGACAGATGTCAGAGGGTCACATGGTGTCGTCTAGATTGAAAATGGCAGACGTTGAAAAAGGTGTAATCTTGAAAGTAAATACAAAGGGCAAATTTTTAAGAGTATCAACTTCTCACCTCCCACAGATACACACGCATCTGGATATTTCTCCTGTGGGTTATCGGGAATTGAAGGTTGGTGCAAAAGTAATGACGGTTTTTGACGTTAAAAAATATGTCAAAAAACGTCATTATTTTTGCACTAACCTAATAAATTGCTAGGAAAATTTTCTTGCTTGCGCACATCTATCACTTCTAATCTTCCATTTAGTAAGCTTCTTTGCTCTGGGTATATTGATATCACCAGTCTTATTCTTGAGATCACCTGAAAAATTTACTACGGAAGCCAAAATTGTTGTTCATTATTATTATAAAATGAAGGATTGTAAAATCTTTATTGATTGTTCGTTTTGTCGAAGTAGTATATTCTTTCTTGTTTTTTGGTTTTTTTTTCTTTTTTGTATTTATTGAACATTGGAATCGAAGGTTCGAATCAGACATCTTGCCGTAGAGTACAAATGTAATCAATAAAAATCAACAACGAGAAAAATAACATTGTTTTCGATATATAGAAATGTATATATCATATTCTCCCTTATATATATATATATATATATATATATATATATATATATATATATATATATATATATATATTAGGTTGGTGCAAAAATAATGACGTAATTATTTTTGCACCAACCTAATAAATTTTGAAAAATTAATATATAAATTAAAAAATTTATATATATATATATGTATATAGATAGATACATAGATAGATAGCAAAGCGAACAATATACGCAACCTCTGCCAACAGGAAAAATTAGCAGTAATGGCTTTGCGTCCGCGCATACATATTAGGAAATTCCTCTTAAGTACATATGAGACTGGATAAACAAATGTACATTTCAATTACCCCCTACCGATGCTTTTATAATACCCTTGCTCTTCGTCTTCTTCTTCTTCTTCTCGCTTTCTATCACACCCAACGACACGCGTTTGTTTATTTATTTAAAAAAAAAATAATTTAGCGTCCATTAGTTTAAAAATATTTAATCGTTAAGAGGTCATTTGATAATAATCGCCTGTGCATACCGCAAGGTTGAAACCGAAGCAGAGGATTCAACTAATTTCCTGATTTTTAAAGTACATATATATATATATATATATATATATATATATATATATATATATATATATATATATATATATATATATATATATAACGCACACACATATATAAAAAAAGAATAAATGTAAAAATCTACTGTTTGTAGTACTTACTTTTTAAAAAGGGATCAATACAAATAGAGCAAAGTATAATAATAATAATAATAATAATAATAATAATATATATATATATATATATATATATATATATATATATATATATATATATATATATATATATTATCCAGGTAAGATGAGAACGAATAGAATACAATTGTGTAACGATATATTATGCCATAGGGAATATATAAGGGGAAGAAGTAAAAAAATCTGTGCTTATTTTTTTTAAAAATAGTTTTATTTCTATTTGTTTATGGGCTAAAATATTTAAGGAAGTTCACACAAGCGCAGGAGCAGAAAGAGTCGTTAGATCCTGTGAAATAAATAAAATGCTCCGAGCCATTTTTTGGTTAATAACATTCGTCGAATCTTCAGGTCAGTAGATAAAAAGAAATATAATGTTTCAAAAATAAATGAAATATCTACTCAAATATGGCTATTTACTAAAAATAACGTTTAAAGTGATAAAAATATGTCGGTTTAATAAATAGAAACATTACTCATATATATATATATATATATATATATATATATATATATATATATATATATAAGTTATAAGGAACTTGGTAAACCGAATTGGTAAATCCAAAGAGGATGAAATCCTGAGAGCTCAATGTAAGGACAGAGCTAATATGTAATGAAAAACAAACCACTTTAAGGTACCATTACGATAATTTATTTCACCTAAATCCTTTTTTAAGGATTCAGGATCATCAGGTAAAACTTCCAATTCGTTTTTGGAAGTTTTACCTGATGATCCTGAATCCTTAAAAAAGGATTTAGGTGAAATAAATTATCGTAATGGTACCTTAAAGTGGTTTGTTTTTCATTACATATATATATATATATATATATATATATATATATATATATATATATAATTTTTTAATCTACCATTTTTATCCGAGTATCCACTATAACACACACACACACACACACACATATATATATATATATATATATGTGTGTGTGTGTGTGTGTGTATATATATAAATTATACGTTACACCTACCTGACCATAGCTCAATTAGGATACTTTTAAACACACCCGAAAACCTACTAAATTTTATTTACAACATACTAGTAGGAAATAAAAGTATCATAGCGTCATCCACACAAAAAGATAATGGAAGCACTAAGAAAAACGAAAAAGCCAACATTGAATAACATTAACTATGAACACGGCTATGATGTGCTGACAGTTTTGGTGGAAAATTAAATATTCCTAAACTTCAGATACATACATAAAAAAAAACACACATTCAGTTAAAAATAAAAAATTAAAATCGTCCTTGATAATCGCTAAAAGAATATGCGAAAGTATTTGAATATGCAGAACTTTAGACCAGTTTTTACACACTTTGTGTCCAGAAAAGAAAATATTTGTACGAACTCAAGCAAAATTTAATAAAACAGCTTAATTGCAGTACCCTGACAGACGTCTTTAACGAAACCTCTATAAACTAAGGATTATGGTCCAAATACACAATACATACATACATACAAGTGTGGATATAAGCTAACTGACGAGATATTAGCAACTATATATGCGTGCGATAGTGAAATAGTAAGGAGATAAGTACTTATTTAACTTATGGTGTAAACAAAACAGTAGTTAAACCGATCGTTAAAGTATATTATTAAATACACATATATCTACGTTTATCGTGCAACTTAGTTTCATTGTTCCCCAACTCGTCAGGCACAAATGGTAAACGAATCACTTAATACAGTTGTGTTTTTTTGTTTTGTTTTTTTTAAATACTTCGTCTCATGGGAGGAACGCAAACTTGGATGCAGATTTGAAGTTCAAAGTTATAAACTTAATATACTATTGGCGTATAAATTCAAAATATAGAGTGATGGTGGAATGATATCGGGAAAAAATTGTCCATAGTTTCCGTTAGGGGAAATACACACACATCGATGGTTGGATATTGGGTAAATCGCATAAAAAAGTTATGAATTGTAAAGCATAAGGAGTAAGCGACATGATGACGAATTATATGTATGTTTATAAGTAATCTCTATGTTTCAAGGGAGTAACATTCCATTGTATACCTAATGTTTAATAATGTAAGTTAAAAATAAAATGTGTAGATGGACAAATGAGATTAGAAAATAAGGAAAAGTAAAAATCAAATAAAAAGATATCAGAGAATAAACAACGTAGAATAAAGTCTGTTACGTTTATCAATAGACGTTGTCATGGTGTAAGGGAAAGTAACCAATGTGCCACAAAAATATTAGGGACAGGCGAAAGGATTAATACAGTAAATGATGCGTTAATTGATCTAACCAGAATCAAAATACTTTAGGAGAGAGTTTGTTTTTTTCTATAAATGCATGCTATCATAAATTCGTTTCGTTTGTTCAGTAGGTTGGGGTTATTGATGTGGTTGAGGATGGATCGTTTCCCCAGTAAAGAACGATTACATTTCTCGGCGCGGACGCTAAAGGGCGTGATTTTAGCGATGAAATTCCAATTTACTGCCGGTGTATAATTTCTGTATTTTAATTTCCCAGTAAAATTTGAAGACTGCCGTGACATTTGAATATTGCTTATTGATGTTTGAATATTGCTTATTTTAGGATGATAATAGTAGATTTTTCCAGTGGTTGGCAGTGGAGCTAAAATTTAGTCTCACCATTCTGTTTAATGCTAGCCTTATAAATAATGCCTTTATTCATACATTTATGAGTTACTGGTCAGGTACTGTTTTTTCAACAATTACACTTTTTATCAGCATTAATATTGTTACTGATATTGTTTAAATATTTCTATAATATTATATTATTGTCCTGTGCTATATACTGCTCGAGGTTTGGGGTTCAGCTGAGGCTAATTTTAATATTGTTCTTGTTGAAAATTTTGTTGACCAATGAGATATCACTGAAATGTTTGCGGATTAAATTAAGTAAAATTTTACCAATGTTAGTTTTGTCATTTTTCTTAAATGGGGGGGGGACTAACCCAAATTATATTTGCTTTTTCTATTCTTATGCTAATTGATGTCTTTCTTATTAATGTTTATTTATTCTAGCTTAACGTTGTCTTGATTTTATTCTAATGCATCTACATATTTGGTTTTATAATTACCAAAAATAATTTTGCTATTAGAGTTAATTGAAAGTCTATGTTTGCACCGATTTATGCAAATTGTTTAAACTTCCTGGGTGTTGTTTGGATTCTTTGCTAATGTATTTGTGTTTTAGAATAAGGCATGTAGATTCCTGTGTTCAGAAAGTTAATCACCTTGGCATTGGTGTTCGTGGTGATCCTTGAAGAATTTGATAAGATGCTTTCTAAGTCGATCTGTTTGTTGTGGTTTTGTGTTACGTAGGAAGATAACTCCATCGTCTCTGTACAGACCAATGTTCTTGCTATCAAAAAGTCTACCAAAATCTCCACAGAAGCAGTATCACAACCAATTCACAAGCTTCAGCAGAATCGAACGCTATGGAGAAGTTCGAGCAGCCTTTTTTGGTCCACACAGAGCCATCGTGATATAGAATGAGTTTCTGGGCTTGCCTAATGATGTTAGTTTCCTAATCGGTGATGATGCAATAATTCTTGGCCAGTTATATAACCGCCATTAACAGGTCTTCTGTGATCGACGAGTAGAAATTGGAGATGTTGAATTGCATAAAGGTGCATTCGTTTTTAGATTATTTTTTTTTTAGAGAATCAATTGATGGCAATTTTTATTCTTTCATTGGTTGAGCCATATAGCGATCATAGCATATTTACAGGCCTGTTCTAGTATAGCCTTACTGATTTTGCCTTTGTTATTTTTCGAATCGTTAATCAGAACAGCGGGTTATTGGGGAAAATATTTTTATGGTTCTTAACGGTGACGAAGGCTTGTGGAGTTTATCTACTTCATCGTCGATCTTTAGTTTATTCCTCTCTCGTTGCTAATATCATTTTCCCATTCTGCTGGGGCTTTCTTATAGATTTTTATTAACTTTTTTACAAATAGTTTTGTGATATTCATCGACATTGATGTAATAGTGATTGCTTGTTGATTGCGTTATAATGATTTTGTCAATTTTACGGATTTGGGCAAAATATCTTTTTTCATATTCTTATGCAGGTTGTTATATTTGGTAATATATTTAATTCCATTTCGTACAGAGAATAAGTCTTTTTCAAATTCCAAGAAAAGGTCATCCCTGGATGGGTTTTTTTCTGGAACTTACATCCAAAGAAATCGAAAGATTCATATTCCTTGTGGTGTTCATTTTTGGCGAAGAATAACTTCTACCTCATTCTAATCACGACACTCTATTTTTTGTTCATATTGGTTCCTTTCAGAAACGATAATTTTTTGGTCGAATAGTCCAAAATAAAAAAGGTTCCATTTCCCAATGATGTATGTGGTAGAAATAAAAGTTAATGCTCATCATAAAGGAGCGATGTTTTGATTCTGTTTAGATCAATTAACCCATCATTTAGTATTTTAATATTTTCACTTCTCCCTAATATTTTTGTTATACGTTGTTTACTTTCCCTTTCACCCTTACACCCTTACAACTCCAACTGATAACATAAAGGACAACACACGGTTCTTTATTGTTTTATTTTAACTTTTCCTTTTCATTTGCCTCATTTGTTTATTTAAACTTTATACTTTTAACTTACATTCTAATATTATTAAACGTTAGCTTTATATACAATGGAATGTTACTCCCTTGAAACATAGAGATTACTTATAAACATACGTATAATTCACCTTGTCTACCCGAATACACACTTCAGAATCAAATTGCTAACTCCTTATACTTTAGAATTCATAACTTAAACCTCATCTTTAAATCTGCATACAATTTAGCATTCCTCCCATGGGACCGAGTATAAAAAAAAACTATATTAAGTGATTCCTTTGCCATTTGTGCCTGACGAGTTGAGGAACCATGAAAGTCTGAGTTGCACAATAAACATATGTATATATGTATTTATTAATATACTTTATAGCTCAGTTTAACTATATAAAACACTGTTTTGTTTACACCATAAGTTGAATAAATACTTATATGCTTACCTGTATATACATGTATCGCACGCATATTTTATTTAGTTTATATCCACGATTTTTTTTTTAACTGAATGTGTGGGGATTTTTATATATGTGCCTGAAGTTATAAGAATGTTTTATTTGCCAAACACGGTCAGCACATAGTTAATGTTATTGAGTGTTGTTTTTTCTTTTTCATAATTAGTGCTTGCATTATTTTTATTTTATTTAATTTTTTTTTACATTTCGGTGACGCTATGATACTTTTATTTTCTACTACTATATTGTTGATGGAATTTGGTATTTTTTCCTGTGCGTTTAAATGTGTCGTAACTGAGCTATGCCCACCGTAAAGAGACTAACCACAATTTTGACATAAATCTACTCTGATCAAAGGAAAAAATCGTTCATTACGTCAACGTAATTCTACGGTAAATTTGACTATTCCTGGCAAATCTTCTAATATCACAGTGTGGGACATTTACTAACAAAAGTGATGGAAAGAAAAAGAAAAAGACTCTAAATTAATTCGGCTAGATATAAAAATGCTAAATATTTCTTTGAAAATTCTAAATTCCCCAGCACACCCTGTTCGTGCCCATGTGTAGTTGTATCAACATAATAAATTAAGTCTGATGAAGTCCTGAAGGCCGAAACACGTCCTTTTTACACTTTATCATATATATATATATATATATATATATATATATATATATATATATATATATATAATTCATTCACAGAAACACATCAAGGACTGGTTGTTATTCATTCTGGTAGACAAACCATTCGTTAAAAATCCTTTTTCCTCAATACACCGTCGTACAACCAACGCTGTTTTTTCTTCCTTTTTTTAAAAAAAATATTTCTGTTTCAGTCAAAACATCCTGTTGCACTGAGTTCCTAGATCTGAAATCTCTACAATTACCAAATCAACGGGATGTAATCACCAACTTCGTGAAGAACCATGTACCATTTATTAAATAATGCAGACTTTTGCTTGCAGGCAGATCTTTTTTTCATCTGATGCGAAACTTTTCTGATGTAAACTCATTAAGTGAATTAATATTCTATGACTACTCCATTAAATCGTTATTTAAGAAAAATGTTTTTAAGCGGATTTCTGTTTCCTTAGACAACTTTCCAAATCAAAACATTATTATTTACATGTGTGCCTCAGTAGTCGAGCGATGGTTCGTCTTACATTTCATTTTTTCTCTACTGCCACTGACAGTTTGCTGAAGTTTAATATATTCCGTATATTCTACTATTCAATAGCCAAGTATGCGTTCGGTATTTATCTGTGTGTTATAGTCTTTTTTTCCCCCTACGCGGTATCCAGTGGTGACTACGAGATCTGTGAACACATGATCAACCCAACTGCACCAAAAATATGTACGCATGGAAAAACCATGACATGCAGGTATATAAACATCCACCCTAGAGGTGAGAAAAGCTCTTACATTCACACAAGCATGGTAGAGTCCAGGTTCGGATATGGCCCCAAAAAGATACACCTAAGTCCTAAGTTGAATAAAATGTAATATTCCCAATGAGAGATTAGGTTTCGTGTTAACATTGGTAATGTATGACAACGTTCTTCTACTTCTTCTATATCCCTTCAGGATGTTGGTGATCATGGCTATCCACAATTTCCTACCCTTTTTAGCTCTTAATAAATTTTGTCTTTTTGTTATCCCTTCTAAAACCTATTCTGCTATACATTTACTCAAGCTCGCTAGGATTAGGGTTATCCGTTGTTTTCCTCTAAGCCGCTTGCGTTCTATCTGTCCTGTGAGTATCAGATTTTCCAAGCCCACTTTCATCATCATGTGCACCAAAAATTTCAACTGTTTCTTCTTCTTGTCAAGTATAGATATTCTTTTAGTTTCGATTTTCTCTAAAACTTCGTCGTTCCCCACATGTTCGGTCCATGGTATTTTCAGCCTCCTTCTATAGAAGCTCGTTTCTATTGCTTCATCTGTGAGAAGATTGTCCAGCATTCACTGTCATATAAGAGGACAGATATTACGTAGCAGTTTAGTACTCTTTTTTTCAGTTTCATACTCCTTTTCAATTTCAATACTATTTTTCAGTTGTTTTTTTTTTCACCCTGTACAAGGCCCGGGGGCCACCCAGTATAGACGGTTACATTAAGGGGTAGTTTATATGGATAGGAGGGGGAAACGGTTAACCAGACTTGATCAGGTTAAGATTGTAGTGATTTGGGAAACATCCATTTGGGAGTCTTTTACATAGGGCAGTAGTTCGAGGAAAAAGCTGTTTGAGTTAGTACTATTTTCCAGTTCAGTACTATTTTCAAGGCCAGTACTCTTTTGAAGTTCAGTACTCTTTTCAAGTTCAGTACATTTTTCAGTTCAGTACTCTTTTCAGGTTCAGTACTCTTTTTCAGTTCACTACACTTTTCTAGTTCAGTACTCTTTTTCAGTTCAGTACTCTTTTCAAGTTCAGTAGTCTTTTTCAGTCCAGTACTCTTTTCAAGTTTAGTACTCTTGTCTAGTTCAGTACTCTTTTTCAGTTCAGTACTCTTTTCAAGTTCAGCCCTCTTTTCTAGTTCAGTACTCTTTTTCAGTTCAGTACTCTTTTCAAGTTCAGTACTCATTTCAAGTTCAGTATTCTTTTCTAGTTCAGTTTTCAGTTCAGTACTCTTTTCAAGTTTAGTACTCTTTTCAAGTTCAGTACTCTTTTCTAGTTCAGTACTCCTTTTCAGTTCAGTATTATTTTCTAATTCAATAATCTTTTTCAGTTCAGTACTCTTTTCTAGTTCAGTACTCTTTTCTAGTTCAGTACACTTTACAAGTTTAGTACTCTTTTCTAGTTCAGTTTTCAGTTCAGTACTCTTTTCTCGTTCAGTACTCTTTTTCAGTTCCGTACTCTTTTCAAGTTCAGTACTCTTTTCTAGTTCAGTACTCTTTTCAAGTGTAGTACTCTTTTCTAGTTCAGTACTCTTTTTCAGTTCAGTACTCTTTTCTAGTTCAGTACTCTGCGTTACATATTCATTACCTCCCAGAAATCTTCCAGTAATAACAGACGAAGCACAGCAATCGTAAATATTGTCACTGACAGTTTATATTTTGGTGACAAGCTCACTTAAAGGAACAACCAAATACGTCCAGTAACACAAAGACTAAGGGCTTCGTTAGGCTGTTTTAGGAAAGAAACATTAGGCTTTGCTGAAATCAACATGACTATCTTTCCGTACTAAGTATACTGTCTTTTATTAGGTTGGTGCAAAAATAATGACGTAATAATGTCGTTTTTTGACGTATTTTTTAACGTCAAAAAACGACATTATTACGTCATTATTTTTGCACCAACCTAATAAATTAATTTCGAAAATATAATTTAGATAATTGTAGATAGATTTATTGAAACACATACACTACAGTCCAAAAATATGAGGTACTCAAGGTAAATTTTTTAAATTGGGCTAAGTGTAGTTTTAGATGTGAGGAAATTATTATACACGGATTAAAAAAAGTGATTTTTATTAGAATGATTTTTTATTAGAAATGTTATTATGACAAAAGAAAAAAAAAACATTTCACGATTAAATTTTCCTCTCGTCAAAATATCCTCCTTTCGCCTTGATTACTGCAGCACAAATTTTTGGCATTTGTTATAAAAGTTTCTCAAAGTATAAGTTTAATAATTTATTCCATTCTTTTTTCAATGACTTTTTTTTTCTTCTGTCAAGTTCATCCCATGCTAATTCTGGTATTAGCTTCAAACTTTTGAACCCTAGTGTATGCACCATTTGATTCGACTATGTTTAGCCATCTTTAAGACAGATTCATGATCCCATCCTCCCAGAAATTAATATCTCTGAGTGAAGAACTGAGTCACTGTTCTTGAAATCAAGAGGATCAAAATAAGTGTTCATCCGAATGTAGAGGTCAGGTGAGTGCAGCACGTGTAGTAGAATATCCCAGTCAGACAGTCAATGAAAAGTCATCAAATGACAAAAATAAATCTCATTTTTACTTTTAACATAAAAACATTTAAAATTCACGCACGAAGCATATAGAAAGATACGTTTAAACAGTACAGTAGAAAACAGCTGAACATTGCATTTAAATTTTTGAAGATTAAAGTTGACTGGAAATCATGGAGCCGGAAGAATGTTTCGCAATTAAGAAGTGCGAGAAAAGAAATTGTTAACATAACACTTACGTTACATCTAACCAACTCAACTCGTCGTCACCAATATTGTCTGGTACTGCGCTTAAACGCTGTGAAAAAGCGATATTTATTCTTCTATGTACAAAAATGTGGTACAAGGCCAAAATGGAGAATGGGGAAAAGGGCGGTCTTGTTCTGTTTTAAAGTTAAACTTAGCTATCCATAAACACTGACCTAAATATGCAACAATATTCCTTACACCACAAGTTATTCTTACTTTCCTTTCTCACTACACCCACCGTAATACCACATTGTCTCTTTGAAAATCCTAACTAGTCCCCATATGTACAATTCATTGTTTGTTAGGGGTGGGGGGGGGATAAAACAACAAATTTAAAAATCTAAACCCAGTGCATATTTACAAAAATGTACAAAAATATTTACAAGAAACTAAACAAAAGAAGAGCTCATCTCAACAGTTTCCATGGAAGTATTTATAGAAAAGACACAGGGAGGCAACTTTACAGCGATGGGAATGTGACTGAAGCCAATATGCCAGATCAGGACCTATAATATTACTGATTTTTCTTTTGATTACATCAAGGATCCCTAGATACATGAGAGCTTTAGACTTTATGTAGCAGCAATAATTTAAACATGGACGAATGGTATACTTATAGATATGTAAGATACATTCTGGAGAGAAAAATTGTCTAGCACGAAAAGTGATCCATCTTTCTTAGCAGCTGGCCTAGCAATGGATTCAATATAGTCTTTCTACTTCATGTCAGACGAGACCGTTCGCCCGAGAAAGCACAACGAGTCACTTCCGTTGAGGTTAGTATCAGCCATGTTGATGAAAGGTATAAAGGGGTCTTTCAGATTATTAACTGTTTAGTTTTGGAAGCGTTAAAATTAACAATCCATTCTTTGTGAGAGTTAACAACAGATTGAATTGCGTTTTGGACATCAGCCTCCAATTTGACCTTATCGAATCGATCAGATTTAGTATCGAGACCGGCGTAAACGGTTGTGTCAACAGCATAGATAACAAGCTGAGAGCTGATGTCATCTGGAAGGCTGTTAATGAAAATGACAAACAAAGAAGGGTCAAGGATAGAGCCGGGTGGGGTTCACCTGCATTATTGGAAAATGATCTAGAAGAGTGGCCGTTCAGAATAGCTTGCCTTTTTTCGATTTGATAAGAAAGACCGGATCAGTTCAAAAATTTGTCCGAGGACAGAAGAACTTTCCAATTTATGAAAAAGACTTTCATGCCAAATCCTGGCGAATGTCTTAAATTTCAGTCATGTGTGAAACGAAATCACTGGTTAAAAAGCCACCTTCTGAAAAACGTGACGAATTTTTTGGCCCAATCCAATACCGATGTCAAAGTTTATTAATGTTGGTTGATTTTTTTTTTTTTTTGTTTTGTTTTTTAGCGGCATACCAACCCGTATGAGTGATTTAATGCCGAAATCTAAATTTGAACACAATTTTATTACTTCAACTAAATATATTTTGAACGCAATTGTATTCCTACAGATTAAATATATTGCTGGTCATTTTGCTTTTTAAATGTTTTTTTGTAGCGGCATATCAAAATCCTTGTGGGTCATTTAACGCCGAAATTTCATTTCATTTTAATTTCTTTTACAGAAATGTATTGCTGGTAATATTTTTTTTTTCAAAAATGAATACGTATTTTTAGATTTTCATAGTGTTTTGACCCCCGTTTGCTGGGACCGTAACAATGTGCTACCACCCTGGGTCAGAGTGAACGTTGAAACAACAACATTTAAGATGTGGGACCACGCTTATGGAAACTTCCAATATCTCGATTTTAGGTCTTGACCTGGGATGTAGCATATTGTAATGCCCAGAACTACAAAGTTTATTAAAAGAAAAAAAAGCAAAGTTAGTACATTGATTTATATATATATATATTTGTTTTCAGGCAATCTGTTGTTCTCATTCTCCATTGTCGATGCTAGAACACACGTATCAGTTAATATTTCTTTCTGCGACTGTAAAAATCAACATTTCAAGCAAATGTTGCCGCCACATCTGGTCTGTTGCTTCTGCAATATATTTAAAGATTCTTGATAAAATCCAAAGAATATGAAATTTTATTGGTCCTCATCTGACATCTCAGCTTCAGTCCACTTCCCACCGCCGTAACGTAGCTTCCCCGAGTCTTTTCAATAAATACTTTCATGGTCATTGTTCTAATGAGCTCTTCGCTATGAAATTAAACACACTACTAGATTGGCTCCGAAATCTCAGCAATTGACAGTTGAGTTGGCTAGATGTAGCCGTAAGTTCTATGCTAACAGTTTCTTCTCTCGCTTGTGGAACTCCCTTCCGGCTTCTTATTTCCCAGCCAATTTTGATCCTCAAACCTTTAAATGCAATGTTTATTCTTATCTTCTGTCTTCTTAATTCCTGTTGTTTTATTTTGCTCTCTCACTAATAAGTCCTTTCTCATATTCTCACACCCAGTAAACCCCCCATGAGTCTTATTAGCTTTATTGTCTTCCTTAGAGTGAAATGATAAAAAAAATCAATATCTATTAGTTTGTGTCCAATCCCGTACAATGCAAAAAATAATCAAGAGAAAATTTCATTGGTGAAAATTCCCTAGAATCCATTATGTTCGGATTTCAATCTTCCAAAAAGCAGATAAAAGAAACAGTGCGAATTTAAAACTTTATCTAGGATAAAAAAAAAAAAAAAAAATATCAAATCCGTTTATCTGACCTGTTCAGACACGGTTTTCAAAAAATTGGCTTTCCAAGTTATTCTCGATATTTCCATGTTATGGCGACATTTTTGCTTAACAAGGATGCAATTTTGTTTCATTCTTCTTCATCGGCCTTTTGCTAACGCATAAACCTGAGATAAGAAGGTTATTACTTATCGATCTATTTATCGATTCGGGTTAGCCAAGTGGATAAAAACCGATAAGCTATCGGTGCCAATAGTCAGTAGGGAAATCGAAAAGGACATGAAATTGTATTATTAATCTTCATATTAATGTTTACTATCTCTCTCTTGCCCATCTCTCTCTCTCTCTCGCTCTCTCTCTACACACACACACACACACAAAATAAGGCTCTCAAATTTATAATTTGAGAGCGTTCATGGATGTCCATCATGTGGTTGAAAGGTCAGTCAAAACATATGGAGGACACAAAGTGACATAATTCAAAGTCTGGCAAAAAGTAAGCGAATAATATTCAAGAATTCTTTAGATGAATATTGTTTATATTGTGAATAGATTGTTAGGGTACGGGATGGATGGATGGGTACTGTACATCTTCAAAAACATGAGGCGGTGGAGTTAAACATTTTCTTTTGATTCTTCAACTTATTTGTGGTCGTGTATGTTGGTTTTGGAAAAGTAGTAATTCTTTCAGGAAAGGTGAGATTGGGGGTAAAACCCGGGCGTAGCTTTAGATATTGATAACATTCTATGATATCACTCTTGAGAAGTTTCCTTCTGAGTAAATTATTAGCATGGTGCAAAAATAATATCGTTTTTTGACGTTAAATAAATACGTCAAAAAACGATATTATTTTTGCACCAACCTAATACTTTCTCTTTTGATAAGGGTGGCATTTTATAGATCAAAGTTGTGGTCGAATGCATTTGATAAATTGCCATGCCCTTTTGTGTTCATAGTTAAGTTTTTTAATATATATATATATATATATATATATATATATATATATATATATATATTTCAAAGGCAACTATTAAAGTGGGTCAAGAGTGGTTTACTCTCCTCTGAAATTTCAGAGTTAATTAGACCCACTGGGTCCATTCGTCCCCGTTTATATGGGTTACCTAAAATCCATAAGGACGGTGTTCCTTTACGACCCATTCTGTCCATAATTCAGTCTTCCCAGCGTAAAGTTGCTAGTTGGCTCTCGAATGTGTTACAACCAGTTTTGTCGCTCTTTATTGTATTAAAGATTCCTTCTCCTTTGTGGAAATTATACGTAGTTATTCTACTTATGGTGGGTTCATGTGTTCGTTTGATATCTGCTCCCTGTTTACATGTGTTCCCCTGTCTGAGACTATTGAGATGTGTTGCGATATGTTGTATCGTACCTCGTTGTCTCCTCCGGATTTTCCTGAGGGTATATTTGTTGAGCTTATGATGTTCGCCACTGCGTCTGTCGAATTTAGTTTTAATAATATTATGTATCGACAGATCGACGGGGTAGCTATGGGTTCACCTTTGGGTCCAGCGTTGGCGAATATTTTTGTCGGTTTTCACGAGGCTTCCTTATTTACTCCTATTTTTCGTCATCTTATGTATCATCGTTATGTAGATGATACCTTCTGCCTCTTTAATAATGAGGCGGAAGCCGACAAATTTCTCATCAAATTAAACTCTGTCCATCCTGCCCTTAAGTTCACCGCAGAAAAGGAGTCCAATTCTTGTCTTTCCTTTTTGGATGTTCTTGTCCATAAGATTATTGACAAGTTTGAGACTTCTGTATTTAGGAAGGCCACTTTTTCGGGACTTTATACGCGTTAGGACTCTTTTTGCCCCAGACAACGTAAGATTAATTTGATTAAGGCCTTAATTCACAGGGCACTTAAGTTATGTTCTGACGGTTTTCTCTGCGGGGAAATTGACTTTGTTAGAATGAGACTATCAAAAAACGGATATCCGTTGGATGTTTTAGACTCCGTTATTCAAGACGTCATCAGTAAATTCCATAGGGTGAAGCCGCAATTAGCTGATAAATGCCCAGTTTATTTGCGTCTTCCCTATATTGGTACAGAGGGTGAGAGTTTATCGAAACGTATTTCACGTTTAATCAATAGTTGTTATTTTTCGGCGAATGTTAGGGTAATATTTGTTACCCGTCCTGCTTTCTCTTCCATTCGTAAGGACGTTCTCCCTCCCCATGATGTTAATTCAGTGATTTACCAATACAAGTGTAGTTGTGGACACGACTACATAGGGAGGACGTCCCAGCGTTTGGATTCGGGAATAAAACAGCATTTACTCCCTAGGATTTTGAATCCGTTCTCCAGGAATAGCCAACTGACCAACAGTTCTGGTTCTGCTATTGCTGAACATTTAATAAATAGAAGGAAATATGTGGAAAATTTTAGCAGTGACTTGATTTATAATTTTATCTAGGTCCCACTCCATATTTCACCTCAAGGTCCTAGAGTCCTTGTATATCAGATCCGTGGGCCTTCCCTTTGCTTGCTGGGTCTGAATATTATTGGACTCTAGTTTCTTGAAATTCATGATTTTTCCCCCCCATTCGATTACATTCGTTAATTAAAAATTAATTTACACGGTTTTAAATTCCCAGATTAAATAAACTTAATAAGTTCTGGGACGAAACCGATTGTTTTTATTTTAGCTTTTGCTTTTAAAAATGCCTCATAAATATTGTGTTTTCCTGTCTATTATTAAATTCTGTACCACGAAAAACTTATTTAAATATATATATATATATATATATATATATATATATATATATATATATCGCCCTTTCCTTACGTTGATGTGACTCCATTTACACACGAAGGAATTAAAAAAAAACTTAATTTAAAGTTCTAGGCCCTTTCCGTCGTGCGCATGTGTAGCCGCATCAAAGCAAATATAATTTTTATCTGATGAAGTCCTAAAGGATGAAACGCGTCATACGAAAACATTTTACACATTGTCATACTTCAATACCCTAAAATTCTATACGTAAATATAGTTTTTCTATTATATATATATATAGATATATATATATATATACACACACATATATATATACACACACACACACAAACACGCACACATACATATATATTAATTTCAATAAAGGTGCAATCAATTTACAAATTCATGAATTATTCATACATAAAACAAATACAAAGGTTAATGATAAAATGGCGAGAAATCCATCTTCGCGAACAATTCAAGTAATATACAAAAACCCCGGATCTGTTTATGAATGAAAAGATCCTGTTTTATAAATTTCCGTTGCATTAGATCTTTTTATTTTACAAGCTTTCGTCTGTTCCTACAGACATCCTCAGGTATGAAATAGATTGTGTTCTTCTTGTATTTGTTTTATGTATGAATAATTCATGAATATATATATATATATAAAAGCATTAAATAACATTTACCGGCCTGAATGTACGAGAAATTTTCATAGAAAATATTCGTTCTTTGATAGGATTCGAACCTGCATCCTATACGGAACCGTCATTTACGCTGACGTGCCTTACCGTTAGGCTACAAAGAAGCGTTCGGTAGACAAGGTCGAATTGAATCCTGTCAAAGAACGAATATTTTCTATGAAAATTTCTCGGACATTCAGGCCGGTAAATGTTATTTAATACTGTTTATTATAAACAGAGCATTTACTTAAAATACTTGTATCTATAAAAAGAACGTTAAACATAAAAATGTCTTTAATAAATAAATTGTCGGACTTTGTCCATTTCGTAATATATATATATATATATATATATATATATATATATATATATATATATATATATATATATATATATATATATATATATATATATATAACTCTGTTCATATTTGTCTATAAGCTATATGGTGATATATTATCCGATATACTCAATTTCATGTATTAGGTTGGTGCAAAAATAATGACGTAATAATGTCGTTTTTTGACGTTAAAAAATACGTCAAAAAACGACATTATTACGTCATTATTTTTGCACCAACCTAATAATTTGGTTTTTTCAAATAATGAAAATATTTTTTATATATATAAAGTTTCTAAACGTCAACTAAACAGCCATAATCTATTTCAGATTTTTTTTTATTTCATACATTAACGGTATGAACATAAAAGAGACAGAATTGTCACGAACAAATCCGTACGATTCAATTTATGTAAAATGCTCAATAACTTAAATTAAACGTTTTCTATAATAAATAAATATACAAGAAATTCCTTTTGGTATCTTCTTCCATTCTTCGAAAGGAAACCGTTCTAAATTGATAAAATGTCAATGTTGCCTTGAATAAAAATGATGCTTTCTCCACAGATTTTGTATTGGATTCAGATTTGAACATTTTGCAAATCTTATCTTTTTAAGACACTGTACTTTTATGTTTAGGTTCATTATCATGAAAGTGAAATGTCGTCTTGCAAAAATGTCTCTGGCAGATTTTTTAGGATTTTCTTTCAATATCACTGTAAATAAGTCCTTGGGTTACGACTGCTCCCATCCTACAACGATTCTTGATCACGACGCCATCTCCAATAATCTTGTTTCCTGCTCGTCCGCCATATTCGATTGTCACTCATTTGCTCTCTTTCATTTGTGTTATGTTTGTGGAAACTTATTACCCTTTATTTTGGTCCCCAAGTATTGTCTAACCTCTTCTGATGGCAGTTTCTGCTTCGAAGAAAAGGAAAGCCATCACCATGGAAGCGGAATTACAGGTACGTTCCGACTTACACGGAAATCGCTATACGAGGCAGCGTAGTAACAGAATTCTGTCGTAAGTCAAGAACCCCCTGTAATACCTTTTTTTCAGGCTGCCAACGACTTAAAACAACCGGCCCGTTACATTTCCAAAGAAACATAAAATTACAAAATGATTTAAGATGCTTTATATTATGGATGGTTTATGTAGGGTTCATGGTTTCTTTGCGCTTTTCCTCTATACCTGGCATGTCCAAAGTCCGGCCTTGGAGCTAAATACGACCCGCGGTCAAATTTTTATATATGACCTCCATCTTCTTTCATAGAATGTATTACTTACGGTCCGCCAGTATTGTTAATGAGAGTATGTAAAGTAGACACCTAAGAAATGCAATTTCATGTTTTACCAAAAGATCGTAACAGCACTGTATGGCTGACCTCTGGCGGCATGACCCAGACCTTGGCATTTTTCCAGCCAATTTCTAAAATCACTGCCTTTGAACTAGACTGCTGCCTTTGGACAAGACGTCAAGTTATTTGTTTTGCTTATCGGAGATGAATAAATTCTAAAATCTTGGTGAATTAAATTTGTTTTGTGTTTTGGTCAAAATCAGTTTTTACTTTATTTAGTCACTTTATGTTTTCTACTTCTTAATAAGTTGAATGTTAGCGTTACGTTTCTGTTCAGATGTTTTTTAACTTAAAAGTTGGCAGACAACATTAATTACCAAGAATATTGTTTCAGATTAACCTGGGATATAGATTCCTGGGAGTTCTTTTTTCTCACTTCATCTTATATGGGATTCAGATATTATAGGATTAGTAATTTTGGTAAGACCTGTTTAAATTTATTTGTCATCCATGTGAAGAAAGGAATAATATGGCATTTGCAATCAAATTTTCATAAGATTGTTCATTTACATTTAATTTTAATACTTCAAAGAATACCAAGCAGAATATTTGGCCCTTACGCATATTCACCTCATCAAATCTGGCTCCGTCAGAAAAAAAAGTTTGGACACCCCTGCTCTATACTCGCTGTACCTGATTCCAAACAATAATTCAGTTTTAGTCTAATTATCCTAAGTTTCAAAAATCATTATCTTTTTTTCCAATTAGGCACGTAGAAATTCCAATTAAGCGTTGCGATGATCATTTTGATCAAATAATATTCTCTTCTTGGACGGTAACTACTGAGAACAAGTTTATTGAGCAACCTGCTTAAACTAAGATGTAACATTTCAAAACAAACAATATGCTTCTGTAAAACATTAGGATTTGTATTGCATCCAAGTTAATTTTTCTTCGCAATCTTATAGTTAAGATCACAACACATTGGAAGAAGAGTTGCAACAGTTTTTTTTTTTTTGGTTTTGTTTTTAGTCGCACAGTGGCTCCCATTGATTCGGTTGATTTGGATACATAAAACTGCTTATCTGCTGCTGCTCCAAAACCCATTCCTGGATTGCAAGCATTCATAATTCATTGTCATAAACCTCTTTCGCCTCCAACTGGTGTAATATTGTCTATAACCGTCTAAGGATACAGAAGGCAATTATCCTCCTTTGGTGGAGGTAAGTCGTATGAGTCACGTGACGATCGCTTATTGACGTCACTCCATACAGTGACCATAGCGGCAGTCAAACTTCAGTCGCTTTTACAGCAGCCAAACTGAAATATTGCTTTCTGTAGAACACACCACGCATAACCCGGACAGAGGCTAAATCCACCTCCCCAGCATCCTACAAGTCCATGACGTCGTTTCCCTTAGGGTATATAACTTTCCCAGATATGGAATGAAATTCCAGCTCGCAGTCCTCAATTTGGGAATAAATTTAAGACTTGCTGTTTCCCGTTCCTGGTATATGTGCACGCCTGGGACATAGATTAATCCGGCCCGTTTGAATCTGGGATCTTAAATATGGCTTCTCCAGGCACAGAAGTATTTCCATATTATATGTAAGGCTCTTCCTTTTCGGTTCTCCTTACACTCTGCTTATCTGTCTATATATATGCTATATATGATTCTCCGTGAGGGACATGCGTATATATGTATATATAGATTTATGTGATATAAAAGTCTCTCTGAGAACAAAGTAGGTTTGTCATTCTTTTTCCTTCAAGCCATTCCACTGTGTCCGTGAATTACGGTCTTATTATAAATGCCTATAACGGGTAAAATACAAATGATAGAATAAATCATTTTACCGTAGCTTTCAACGTTTAGAACCGGTTTGAAGTGAACAATGCTTATGTTCAGAATGGTAAAATAAAGTTCTATTTAAAATTTGCTGTTCAAAGATATTATGAATATTATATATTTTACGAATTTCATAATAATAAAAATAATTCTTTGCCCAATTTTAAGTATTGATTTGTAATGTTATTGTATTAAATAACGATTTTATGAAATGGATTATGTGCCTTTCTTCAATGGCTAAGATCATATTTAACATTTATATGTAAAAAAAAATGTTCCAATATTCGGAATGTCTATTTCTATCTGTTTCAAAAATGGAAGGTCCGAATTTAATTTTGTAATTAAATTAAAGACATTAGTTCCATTTCATCCTCAAGCGAATTTTGGAGTAACTTTTAAAATTGCTGGGTTTTAAAGACACAGATAAAATCATAATTCACGTTTCCAAGGTGGATTTATCTGTAACCTTGGAAACGTGAATTATGATTTTAGTTGTGTCTTTAAAACCCAGTAATTTCAGTATAAGTTACTCCAAAATTCGGACCTTTCATTTTTGAAACATGGTTAGAACTGTGTAGCGGAAAAACTATATTTTAAATCAATTAATTTATAATATTAATGCTCTGTAAATTTACATTGAGCACTATTTTGCAAAAATAAAAATATCCATAAGAACACCGGATATATATATATATATATATATATATATATATATATATATATTGAAGAATAAAAAAATTAAAAAATTAAAAAAATTAAAATCTTTAGACACACTGGGTTGTAGATTAATATTCTTTCGTTTTTTTGTTTTTTTTTATTATTATTCCATTTAGATTCCTCGACTAGTTTCAACCAAAATGGCCATCATCGGGAGGAGAAATATTTCTGCTTGCTGCTAGCACTAAACTACAGAAATGAGTCTTTTGCTGGAGAAAATGTACTTTTGTCTGTAGTTTTCATTTGTTTTTTTATTTTTTTATCTTTTTAACATGAATCTTTTAACATTCCTTGTCTCTTTGAAGTTGTTATTTGAGATAAGAGCTGGATAGATACATGTTGCTCTGAATTCCCCTGGTCAGTTTGACAGTTTTATTGAACTTGGTGAGGGAATGTGTCTCTGTTTAGTGTTTGTGTGTGTGTTATTTGGTTCTTAGGGAGTGAGTAAGTATGAATTGTGTAAGCGTGTGTATTGCTGTGGGTGTGTGTTATCATTTGGCTCATTAGTGAGTGAGTGAGTATGATGTGTGTGTGTATATTCGTGTGGGTGAGTGTATAAGTGTGAGGCCTCAACACCTCCGTAAGCATGTCTGTCATGTGTGGGTGAGAAATGAGGGTAGGTTTTGATTTCTTGATTGTTAAATTTATGGTTTAGCCCGGTTGGATATTATGTTTTTAG
The DNA here is from genome assembly GCA_963932145.1 of Acanthosepion lycidas. Taxonomy (NCBI): domain Eukaryota; kingdom Metazoa; phylum Mollusca; class Cephalopoda; order Sepiida; family Sepiidae; genus Acanthosepion; species Acanthosepion lycidas. The sequence goes on along the minus strand of OZ010614.1, from coordinate 57,083,665 downwards.
ACGTTGTATCCACTTATTTTCATGGGACTCTAAAATCTTTCTAATGTTATCTGCTCTGAACTTTTCTATTCTCTCAATTATAGTGAATTTGGCATGGGTTTTGAAATCGTGTTTTTCCAGGGGGAAATGTTCTACAGGTAATAATTTTTCATGGGGAGTCGACTTAATTCGCTTACGATAATTATTAATTCTGTAGTGAAAGGGCCATTCAGATTTTCCTACATATTGTTTCTGGCATAGTGTGCATTCTAGGAGGTAAATTATGTTATGACTTCTGCAGTTAGAATCGTGGTAGATTGAAAGTAGATTTAATGATTGAGCTAGTGAATGAATTCGTGTTTTTAATATGGTTGCAACATAAACTTCTTTTGTTGTTACATGGTTAGGAAAATCCTGTTGTTTTTGTTCTTAGTTTATTACGGTATACCTTGTCCCCTGAAATGTGGTTACTACCTATGATTTCTTTTAGGTTCTTAAAGGCCGGGTTCCTTAAACAGTTTTTTTAGGTCTGGTTTGATATGTAGTATTTCCCAGCGACATTTGATTATTTGGGATAGTGGAGGCAGAGTGGGATTGAAAGTGGTTACTAGAGGGATGCGGCTAGATCTATTTTTAATCTTGTACATTAGGGTGTCTTCTCTAGGTGTGGAAATTGCTTTATTTATTTGTTCCCTGGTTAGGTGTTGTTTATAGCCACGTGTTGTGAATTGATGCTCCAGATTTTCAATGTGTTTATTTAATTCTTCATTGTTGGAACATATCCTTCTGAGTCTAAATGCTTGTGAATAGGGAAGGTTATCTTTGAGGTGTTTAGGGTGGGAAGACTTAAAGTGTACATAGTTGTGGGTGTCGGTGATTTTAGTGTATATATATATATATATATATATATATATATATATTAGGTTGTTGCAAAAATAATGTCGTTTTCTCACATAGTAACATATGTGAGAAAACGACATTATCTTTGCACCAACCTAATAGAACAAAGTCTATTTGTCTCTTACCCTCTTTCATTTTCTCTCGCTTTCATTCCATTTCTCTCTCTCTCTCTCCCTCTCGCTCTATTTTCTCACTGCTTTTCTCGCTATCGCTTTCTTTCTCCCTAGCGTTCAAACTATCTCGCTACTTCTCTCTATATTTTCTCTTTCTCCCTTTCATTCTCGCTCTAATTTTCTCACTTTCTCCTCCTCCCTCTGTGTGTGTGTGTGTGTTTGTGCGCGCGTAGTTTGCCTCGCTGTGGTATTGTGTCAAAATAGATTTGTCACACATTTTCATACCAGACCTTGAAAGGAAGCCAAGTGCAGTGTTAAACTGAGATTACCTCCAGTCTGCGGTGGAGATCTACGATTCACCCGTTGTCAATGGTAACCCTAGGATTGAACACTTGTGGGCCTGACTGCGGTTGATAAGAAAGACCGTTTGACAGACGGATATGTAAACAATCCACGAACTACCGTCATTCTCTCCGTATTGCAATTGTAAGAAGTATGGTTAATTTAGGCAGTTTTTCACGAAGAACCCCTGCTTTGCAGAACAGATGCCCGCTTTGGTGGCTCTTCAAACGCAACAATCTTCAAGTGTCTCTCCTCCATATTCACACAATTTTCAGTTCTTAATTTCTACTCTTATATTCATATAACGCTACTCACTCAGTAAAAATCTACCTTGAGTGACTCTTGAAATTTGTATTGAGTAAATCTTAGTAAAAGGGAGAAAGAAAAAGAGTCGGATACATCATAGACAGAATTCAAGGCCCCCATGTCGGACTAGAGTTGACTAAGTCGCTGTACACTCACACTGGCCAAGTGTTACTAACGAAGTCAGCAGTTGAAGAAAATATAAAGATTCAAGTGTCGTGTTATCATTTTACAAACACACCGACCTTATTACACGAGTAACTATGACTTACTTAGGTTTATTCATGTTTCTTTATATAATTCATATGCATTGTTTGTTCTACTTAGTATTTGGTGCATTTTCTATTGACACTAATCCAATCCTCATTTGAACACAAAAGCTAACATTAAAAATAATGTCAGGCCTCCTTGTATGGCAGTGAATGTTGTACAATCTGCTGACAAAGAACAAAGAGACTTGAAGCAATAGAAATGTGGTTCTACAGAAGGATGCTGAGGATACCATGGACCAATATATGAATAACAACGATGTTTTAGAGAAAATGGAAACAAAAAGGACATCTATGCTTAACATCAGAGAGTTGAAATTTCTAGGGCGCATAATGAGGAAAGAGGGCTTGGAAAATTTGACACTGAGAAGACATTAAATGCAAGAAGAACAAGCGAAAATCGCGCATAATCCCTGCCAACGAGCAAGTGGGGGGGCAGATCAGAGATTAGGTTAGATAACAAAAAGACAAGCTTTATTAAGACCTACAAAGGACAGGAAATTGTGGAGAGCCTTGATCGCCAACGCCCTAAAGGTACTCGGCACGTAAAAGAAGAACAAGAGGATTAAAAAGTGACGAGTCACCATATTTCTTCACGTCTTTTCATTTAATCGAACTAAATCAATTTTAACCCTTTCAGCCCTGACTACTGCTTTACCGATGGCAGAGAAAAAAGACGTAATACCTAGCCACCGGTTGAACAGTGGTAAATAAAAATGACTTAATAGTCCAGTTACCGGTTGAACAGCAGTTAAACACTGGTAACTATTTTTATATCTAGCGTGAAACATTACATACTAATTATTTGCGGATTTTGACTGAGGAGCTCAGGCAGAAAGGATCAAATTGTTCAGCAACGCAGGGCTCAAAGGGTTTTAATGAATGTCTATATAACTTATTATGTCATACATTGCGCATGTATTTGTTTGAGTCAGAAGAAATTTCCATTTTCGGGAATCAATTTTAATGATGACTGCTTCATCCTAACTACTAATCATACGTGACGGTTAAATGGAGTACATTAACCTATAATAGATAGATAGATAGATAGATAGATAGATAGATAGATAGATAGATAGATAGATAGATAAAAGCGAACAGAGATAGATAGATAGATAGATAGATAGATAGATAGATAGATAAAAGCGAACAGAGATAGATAGATAGATAGATAGATAGATAGATAGATAGATAGATAAAAGCGAACAGAGATAGATAGATAGATAGATAGATAGATAGATAAAAGCGAACAGAGATAGATAGATAGATAGATAGATAGATAGATAGATAGATAGATAGATAGATGTAGTAGCAGATAGATAGATAGATAGATAGATAGATAGATAAAAGCGAACAGAGATCGATAGATAGATAGATAGATAGATAGATAGATAGATAGATAGATAAAAGCGAACAGAGATAGATAGATAGATAGATAGATAGATAGATAGATAGATAGATAGATAGATAGATAACGAGACAAACCGGAATGAATAGATAGATAGATAGATAGATAGATAGATAGATAGATAGATAGATAGATTAGTTTGAGTTATAGACAATAATTATAAATGTATTATCCTAACTGCTGACAATATGTAGCAGTTACGAATACATTTGGAGTACACTAGCATACACTAGCATATACAATGCAAAATGTAATGTATTGACAAGGATAAATATCCACAAACGACCCCCAAAATCTGAGCTTCATTGAAGAACGATAATCTTGTGTGACTAGTGAGATCTCCAGGGTTTTTATTCCTTTTAGAGTTCTGAAACAGTATATGCACATTAATATCTCCTTCAGGTGCAACGTGTCCATAAAAGTCTACTCGAAAAGCGCCCTACGTTCGTCAATAAGAAAAATGTTATTCTCCTCCTTGAAAATACAAGGCCACATACGACAAAAATAGCACATGAAAAAAGTCGATTAGTCTGTTTTATACTCTATCCGCCATATTCAGCTGACCAAGCACCAACTGTTTATTAACCTTTTTCCATCGCTGCAAAATGGCTGTCATGAGGAGAAACCATCTCTATTGTAAAGCAGATTCAATCGCTTATTGAAAAGCTTTTCACATCAAAACCTGCGGAATGTTGGACTGATAAGTGGGACAAGCCATTGTAAATAATGTTGAATTAATTAAAATCGAATTCAACTAGATTTTCTGTAGAATAAAGTTAATAATAAAGACGTGAAGTTATTTATAACTCAACATATCAAAATTTCTTAACGTTTATATGATAGCATGTGTTGGACAGTTGAGCATATAAAACATTGCTTACAAGTTTTGTGTATGCACTTGCATATTTATGGGTGCATGTGCATATTTCTAGGGAAGTCGAAACTCAATCGGATTATGAAATATCTTCAAACAAGAAAATCAAAAATAATGACGTCAAAGAAATTCGCCAAAGAGTGCGCAAATTTAGCGAAGTGAAGAAATTAGTCGAGTCAGCTGGTGCAATAAATGCAGGCGTCAGGTAAAGCCAATGGGAAGTGTAAAAAGAAAAAGTAGAGGAGAGAGAGGGAAGGAAGAGCAGTGGTTAGATTAGAAAAAATGGAAAGAAGAGAGGGAGGTTAGAGATGATGAAGGAAAGAGAAAAGAGAGAAAAAGAAAGAAAGAAAGAAAGAAGAGAAGGAGGTTAGAGATGAAGGAAAGAGAAAAGAGAGAAAAAGAAAGAAAGAAAGAAAGAAGAGAAGGAGGTTAGAGATGAAGGAAAGAGAAAAGAGAGAAAAAGAAAGAAAGAAAGAAAGAAGAGAAGGAGGTTAGAGATGAAGGAAAGAGAAAAGAGAGAAAAAGAAAGAAAGAAAGAAAGAAGAGAAGGAGGTTAGAGATGAAGGAAAGAGAAAAGAGAGAAAAAGAAAGAAAGAAAGAAAGAAAGAAGAGAAGGAGGTTAGAGATGAAGGAAAGAGAAAAGAGAGAAAAAGAAAGAAAGAAAGAAAGAAGAGAAGGAGGTTAGAGATGAAGGAAAGAGAAAAGAGAGAAAAAGAAAGAAAGAAAGAAAGAAGAAAAGGAGGTTAGAGATGAAGGAAAGAGAAAAGAGAGAAAAAGAAAGAAAGAAAGAAAGAAAGAAGAGAAGGAGGTTAGAGATGAAGGAAAGAGAAAAGAGAGAAAAAGAAAGAAAGAAAGAAAGAAGAAAAGGAGGTTAGAGATGAAGGAAAGAGAAAAGAGAGAAAAAGAAAGAAAGAAAGAAAGAAGAGAAGGAGGTTAGAGATGAAGGAAAGAGAAAAGAGAGAAAAAGAAAGAAAGAAAGAAAGAAGAGAAGGAGGTTAGAGATGAAGGAAAGAGAAAAGAGAGAAAAAGAAAGAAAGAAAGAAAGAAAAAAAGAAAGTGACAAAAGGAGAAAAGTTAAAGAAAAAAGATATAAGTTTGGGAAGAGTGAAAGTGTGTTACGCTCGAGAACAAATAGTGTTAGCTTAGAGAAGGTAGTTTTGAGATGATGAATAAAATGTGTGCGAGAGAGGAAGAAAAGGGGGGTAGCTTAGAGAAGAAGAAAAGAGAGGTCAGTCAGTGAAGAAGAAACGTGAGGTAAGTTCGAGAAATAAACCGTGATACGGAAGAGAAAAAGATAAAAAGTGTTAGGCTAAAAAAATGAAATATTAATTATATCAATTCTCCCCACATGAAAGAAGGTCATGTTAGAATTACTTACCTTAATTTTGCACAACTGAGTCACGGGTCATGTGTCATTTGAAGATGTATGTTATGTGTGCATTAGAGAAAGACAGCCATAGTTTTATTCCAAACATTGTTGCATTATTGATGTTCTTATAAAGATTTTAACAATTTACAATGATTTTTAGAATATGAATGAGGTCAAACAAATGTAAAAATTTTATATTGATTTATAAATGATGATAGAAACATGAAATGCGATCAAGTTGCTCACAAATATATTGTAATATTGTCCCGTAATATATATATATATATATATATATATATATATATATATATATATATATATATATGTATATATATATATATATATATAGGACGAAACGGCCGTCCAGTGCTTCCTGAGATTTCTATCAGACTCGATGAATCAATTAATATAATTATCAAATCCTCCTAATTACTGTCTGTGTTTATCATCGCTTGAACCAGCTTCTAATGCTCCAGTTGGAGCGGCTTGGTGAGAGTAGTCGTGGCTCCAGGAGGCTCAGTCCTATGGTCAGAGAGAATCTCAATTGAGTTACACCACGGAATGTGGGAGTGAGCGGCGCTACATTGAGTCTGATTTGCAATCTCTTCTTCACCGAGGCCCGGTGGAGCAGTTGGTATGGTGTTTGCTTGCCAACCTAACTCGAGATGCGCACTGCTGATGAGTCCCAAATATAGGACGAAACGGCCGTCCAGTGCTTCCTGAGGTTTCTATCAGACTCGATGAATCAATTAATATATATATATATAAATATAAGTTATGAAAAACTTGGTAATCCGTATGGGTAATCCCAATGAGGTTGAAATCCTAAGAGTTCAATGTAAATCCAGAGCTAATATTTCAATTTTTGAAGTGCTATCTGATGATCCGGCGTCCTTTAAAAGGGCTCTGGTGAAATAAATTATTATAATAGAACCTTAAAGTGGTCTGTTTTTCTTTAAAATATATATATATGCTAAGATCACAGGAGAACATAAGCATTAGAAGGGAATTTTGAATATGTTTGTAAATATTTAAGGAAAAACAATGGTAAAAGTTCCTACACCAAAAGTGTGATCTGTTCGTGAAAACCAGAATTAGTGAAAGACTCTACAAACACATAACTGATTAATCTTGACTGTTCTCCTAGTGCGGCTATAGGGTATCATCATACTTCGTCATCTTTCTAACTATATATAAAATTCTGTGACTTCCGTTAGTCCGTCCGTCACACTTTGTAGAGTAGCCATACATTGACTGTAACGTAAATTTTACGAAACAGACAAAATATATTGTAATGAAATAAACATGCATAAGAGGAAAACACATGCGCGAAAATAAGATTAAAAAAAGACTATCAATTTTAAAAAGACAAAATATATGTTTACCAACAAAAAAGGAAAGCTACAAATTGATGTTAAAATTAATCAAGTACAGAAATTCAACGATCTGGGGAATGTTTTAAATATAGCACCGAAATACGAAGATACATTGGAATAGTTAATACTGTCTTACTAAAAGAATCGGAATACTTAATACTGCTTTACTAAAAGAATTGGAATAGTTAATACTGCCTTACTAAAGCTAAAGAAAGTATTAAGAAAGAGAAAATTGCGTTAGAAACAAAGTTAAGAGTGCTGAACTGCTATGTAAGATCAGTCCTCCTACATGACAGTGAATAATGAACAATTTCTTCCTAGTTGAAGAGAAGACTTGAGATAAAAGAAATATGGTTCTGTAGAATGATGCTGACAATGCCAGAATTGAACATGGGAATATCGAGAAAATTTTAAGGATAATGGAAAGAAGAAGAGATAACGAGGACAGGGGGCTTGGAAGGTTAGACACTCCCAAGACATATGAAGTCAAGCGGAACAGAGGAAAACACGCGTATGCAAATGGATGTTAGATCAGAGGGTAGGAAAGACATTAAAAACGTTAATATTCCTAAGAGCTATAAAGAATTGGAAGTTGTGAAGAGCCATGATCGCCAAAGTCATGAAGAGTAACGGCACATGAAGAGGAAAGTATAATGATAAAAAATTATATCGATCGTAACAATTTTAACGTTGAAAAGTTCTTGAAAATAATTGAAAACTCTTTGAAAATAATTTCTCATATTTTGTCAGATTTGGAAGTAGTTCGGTGCCGAGGTCTTTTTCATTTTTATGCCATGTCTTCTTTTTCTTATGCATTTTTTTCGTCTACTTCTTTTCCTTTTCTTTTTCTCAGTCTTTTTCTATTCTCCTTTTGCTTCTTCGTTTCTTTTTTCTTCTCCTTTTTCTTCTTTTTCTTCTTTGTCGTCGTCTTCTTTTTCTTCTTCTCCGGCGTCTCCTTCTTCTTCTTCTTCTTCTTCTTCTTCTTCTTCTTCTTCTTCTTCTTCTTATTATTATTATTATTATTATTATTATTATTATTATCATCGCGTATTTAGTGGATACATGCATCCCTGTTTTCTTTTGCAGTGAAATTAATGCTTTCCGGCCTAGAGATCGAAAGTCTTATTAAAAAAATGTGTCTTCCATCAGAAATCAAATATGTATTTCTTTTTTTAATCTGGGAACCATTTTGAAATCAAAATTGCCTTTATTAAGTAAGTTAACTGATTTGCTATGATGGCTTCCCGTAGTTTAATTGTAATGCGCGCTTAATAAGATTTTTGATTGCCAGGTCAGTATATATTAATTCCAGTGTTAGAAAAAAAAGAATGTCTACTCAAATACTTTTAGCCACTAAATATAACATTTCTAAAAGTCGGGTCACTGTGTCATCCCAGAAAATCTTAATCGTCAGAGGCCATCTTGCACATTTACAAATCAACCTTTATTAGCCCGTGTATTGAATACTGTTGCCATATCTGGTTTGGTGCTCCTGTTATCCATCTCGAAGTTCTTGACAAAATCCAAAGAAGGATCTGTAATGTAATCGATCCTGATTTGGCACTTTGACTTCGGTCATTTTCTCACCGACGTGACATGGCTTCTCTCTGCCTTTTCTACAAATATTTTCATGGCAACTGCACTGAAAAGCTTTTTTTCCCGGTGCCCAAATTTCATGAATTGAAGTGTGCTATTAAATTGGCATCTAGGTACCTTCTGTTTATTGTTGAAAGAGTCAAATGCAACAACTACTTCTACTCCGACAGTTTCTTTACGCATACCTCTCTTCCGTTTTCTTGCTTCCCTGATAACCTACAAAAATTTAAATGGAACGTCAATCGCCATCTTCTATCTTCTTAAATTCTATTCAACTTTTGTTCTTTTGTCAATCCTCGCTATACTCAGTCTTTTCTCTCACTTTCACACACTGTAAGCCTCTACGTAATAGTGGCATCCCCACCTTGTTTGGGGTTAAATGGTTAAAAGAAAAGAAAAAAAAGATATGTCGCACGAGTAAAAAAAAGCATTAACTGATTTCAAGTATTTATATTATTGACACTCTCGGACAGTTGTCCTCATGTTTGTTGTTAGTATCACAACTTTTCAGACGTTGTTCCATCCAATTTTCATTAAGTGCTGGTTGAGCCGGATAACATTTTGAGAATTTTTAAATGAACACTTTATTTAACCAACAAGGGTAAAGTGATATAATTCCCTTGATCATAGGACAGGAGTAATCTTGTTCCGTTCTCATTTAGAATTGCTCGATTATTGCTCACACTGTTTCCACTGTTATATGTGTACTACCCGGCCGCGGGATTGAACTTACATTTAGGATGTAACTAAATTCACAAAAAAACCCTTAATTGTACAAGGTTATTGTCCCGTATGATAATCCTGAGTTTCGAACTTTTAAACCTACTCTGCCTGTTGTTGACATACCCACGACTGCTGCTTGCCACACTTGATCACATTCATCAGGATTCCCTTTTCTTTTTGTTGCTGCTCCAATTAAAGCCTTACTGTCATTTCTTTTTCTTTATTTATTAACGCTTCCCATACTATACTTATTACTATGCTAGGACGTTCTCGTACCCTTTCAAATGGCTGACTCACCAGTGTTCTTTTCTGTCTAATATTTCTACTTCATTCCAGAAAGGTTAGTTATATTTTCCCTCCCTATATAATTACCCATGGCTGATTTCATTATCTGACCCTATTTACGACTACTGGGTGTACCTCAAATTTTTCTTCGAGTGATGCAGTTGGTTTTACATTTGTATTCTCTGCCACAACTGCAAAGGATGAAATACACACAGTTCTTGGTCATCTTGTTAAGCTTGAGTAGGGAGAGATTTGGCCTTAAAACTGCTTCTAAATATTGTCTTGATTATGAGCGTAGATCTTTTCTGATAAGCCCTTCTGCTTTAAAATCGCATATATATATATTTATATATGTATGTATGTATATATAAAATGACGCTACTTGGGTGAAGAAGAATAAGTTTCAATGTACCTATGGGAGCTTTAGATTCTGCTCAGATTGCAGATTTAGTGGGTATATATATTCTAGACACCTTCAGTAGAGTAGTTAGCCTTAACCAAGTCGGAATTTATAGAGATGACGGCCTAATCATTGTCCGAAAATATCTCAATACGAAGGTAGTGAGATATTTTCTAAATGTAGACATAAGAAACGATTCAAAACATAAACACCCTTTTATAACATGTTGTCACTTATGTCAGTTCCATCTTGGTTCTATAACATCGGGTATGACATTTTAATGGAATAACTATTATGTTTATCTATTACGTTTATCTATATGTATCATTGTGTATGTTTATGTGATGCGCTATGTATTTAAATTTTTTTTGAGACAAAATTTTTTAAATTTTACCTTTTTAGATTTTACATTTTGATTTATATATAGATATGTATATGTGTGTACATGTGTGTGCATGTGTGTATATGTGTATATATGTAGGCGTGTGTATATATATATGTGTATGTGTATGTATATGTATGTATATGTGTATATATGTATATGTATGTATATATATATGTGTGTGTATGCGTATATGGATGTATGTATGTGTAGGTAGATGTGTATGTAGATGTGTTTATATGTGTGTGTGTGTATGTTTTGGTATGTATGTATTCATATATATCTGCATATGGGTGTATATGTATGTATGTATGTATGTAGGTATAGTTAGACGGATATATAAAGGGATACATTGTTTATTTGTTTAGATGGGTGTATGTAATTGTATGGAGATGTAAGGTTTTATGTATATATGTTTATGTGCACGTATGTATATGTCCGTATGTATATATGTGTGTATATATATGTATATGAATATGTGTATGTATGTATATGTGTACATGGGTATATGTATATGTATGTGTGTACACGCCTATTTTCATGTATGTACGTGTAAATATAAATATGTTGTTGTGTATGTGTGTATACGCATGTGTTTTTGAACATAGAGATATAGGTCCTTGCTAGATTATATTTGTTGTTGTTTTATATATATATATGTTTATATTTGATTTGTAACCTGGAGTCGATATTAATTTTGTCAAATTTTCTTAATTACACAGCGGCCCATTCAGTAAATGTCCTTCGGTATTTTTTTATTCCTAAATTTTCACTTGAGAATGAAACAGGGCTTGTTACTTTAATTCAATTTAATTTTAATAATTATATTGAGGGTTTCGACTCTCGTTTTTGAAACATGAAAACTCTTATGTAGCGAAGGAATCCTATATTTTTAAAATTATAATATATATATATATATATATATATATATATATATATATATATATATATATTCACAATCTTATCTTTTACGAAATGATTTTCAGTATCTAAAACTTGACACCGAAATACGAAATACAGTCATTTTCGTGAAAATCCCCTTCAACGCCAGGTGTCAATCATCAAAATTACAATCACTTCTTCCATCTTCTAAACTACCCAACCACCGCCCCATGCAATAAATATCGATGCCAATTTTGTAAATAAATTATAACAGATTGTGTTTTACCCCCGATCTGGAGAACTCATCATATTACCCACTTGACAGTTCAAAGATAGCTTCCATTGTTTTTGTTTTTTTTTTGTCAATATATGCAGCAAAGGTAATTACATCGGTGAAATTCGCACAATTCTGTCTTCACAAATAACAATATCAATTTCACTTTAGCTATACGTTTGAACCAACCAGAACATAGTATTTATAATGTTTGAAACATTCGTTTTACGTTTTTATTTAACTTCTAACAAAATCGCTGGAAATACGACTTCAAATTCCTTTTGAAAATAAAAATCCCCCATCCTAGGCTTAAATAGAAAATTAGGCATACTTAATATTGATAATGTCCATGAAGCCTTTCCCACCACAAAAAATTACATTATTTACATTATTTGAGCTGTTATCCTCATCTTCATTTTTGTGGCCTAGTATGTGCTGATTCCTTAAGTTTTCGTATTTTCCAGTAATGTTCTCTGTCTATTATTTCAACCTCACCCCACAGGGGGTGGTGATCTCTCTTTTCCCGACATGTCACAAAAATGTCCTGAGCCGATCAGGCATAGAAATGAATACAATATGGGAGCCGGTAATAAAGAGTGTTAGAGAAAAGCAATGAACAAAAAATTGCAATATAAACTCTGATAATAAATATGCAATAATAATAACACTGGTAAAAAATGTTGCTGAAATATTAGGTTATGTAAGATGCAGAAATTCATACGTAGGTATCCTCTAGGACACATAGTCACGTCGACAAATGCGTTAGTTTCAGTGGTTAGACCCAAAGATTGTGAGTTCAATACTAGAGTTAACTTTTAAAAAAATAACTGAGACTAAAATAAAAGGGTTCAGTTCAAAATTCCACCATAGCAATGAAAACAGTCCGGAAACAGATAATATAAATAATCATCTCAGAGACATCCCCGAAATTAACTTCATACTTTTCAATCTTTATTTTTTAATTCTCTCAAGTCAACAACACATCTATACATATGAAATACCATGTTTCAGAAATGTTGAAAAAGGACACAAGTGTGTCAGAATATTACAATTTTAAATATTTTTATTCTTACTTCTGTTTCGTCGACTGGCATAACAACTCATAATAATATTATTCTTTCCTTGTTCGGGTTTATTTATCGGCTTATTACATTTGCAAGCACACACACATATATATATATATAATGGATGCGATTTATAAATTGTCATCTAAATTACACAAAAATTAAAATAACACTGACAACTCATTTTCACAAATATATTTACCAAAATTACTCAAACATTTCTTGAAAGTAAATTGAGTAAATTTATTCGATAAAAATCTCCATTGGCTTCAACCCGGGCCTCGAGAAGACTTCGGAAACCCTTCTGGACGGTCTCCTTGTTTAAGTTGGTGAATGCTGTCATAACCCGTACCTTCAGTTCATCTTTGGTGTAACAAGAAGTTTTGTTGCTCTCTCGCTCAAATGCATCCTACATATAATAATGAAGGGGGTTGAATCCGGGGCGTTAGAATGGCCAGATGAAACGGGTGATTTGGTCACGGAAATTGTCTGCCAGTCATAACTGGGTTCTCCTGCTTGTATGACATGGTGCAGTGTCCTGTTGCCAGACATAGAATATTTCATCAACCATCCCCTTGACCCAGGGCAGCACAATCTCCTCAAAGCACTTGATGTAGACCTCCGTCTTGAGTCTGATGCCCTTATCAGAAAGATCAGGGTGAGTTTTCCGTTCTGTCGTAAATTGCTAATTACCATTAGACTCATCAAACTCTTTCCGAATCCTTTGCACTGTCCTCAGATTGATAGCCAGCACTCTGAAATGTTCGTATTGAAGCTTCCGGTGCGATTGCCAAGCGGTACAGCATGCCGTTTCCAAATTTCTGGCAGAGTGAACTGCATCATGGTGCCTTTTTCTCACTGATCCTACTATACTTTTCAAAATCAAAAACAAGCAACGCGCAAGCACGAAATTAAAAATATAAGATCTTGAAAATTATCCATTGCTCCATATATATATATATGTGTGTGTGTGTGTGTAATATGCCTTAATAAACATATTATAAGCAGCAGCCCTGAAGGTATGGAAAAAGGACCGGAAATACATATTTTCCTGTTTTTCCTCCTTTCGAGATGTGTGCCAACAACTTTTCATACCGAAGCAAAAGGGCCTGTGAATGCTTCACACACAAACACACCTACACAATTTATGTAATTTATTTCTAAGAAAAGAAACGGTTAAACTTGTCTTTTGTTATCCTGCTTAATAAATTTTGTATTGCAAACCAATCAGTCTCTGTGTTTACCCTTTCCCCATCATTATTTAACGTAAAATACTCTTGAAAAGACCTTATACATTAATTACAATAGTTGAGGGTTTTTTTTCTTTCTTTTTTTTTTCGACCCAGATGTTATTGGGCAATGGGCACATGTTTCGGGGTTATTTTTTTACGCTGAATCTGAAAATCAAATCCATTTTGTTCTATCACATCACCTTTTCTCAGTACAGATAATTTCTATCTTGCTTAAAATAGGCCAAAATGCCTCATTCCCAGGGATATGGCACAGCTTAAATATGCGAGTGACATAGTTCAAACATTTCGTGGCATGAAAAAAATGATTTATCATTCAACAAAAAGTATCCAAATAACTTTCAAACTGAATTCTAAGCTATTTCAGTTCAGATAAATTGACCTGAAAATGACTGATTTTATGTAAGATATCTCACTGGAAAATGTACTTGTGCCCTCAATGTTTATAGCTTGTTAAAACTTTGTGATTTTTGTTTCTTCTCAACTTTTCATAGAAGAAACTCTTTAGAAGTCATTCAAGAACAGCAATTTTAGTTTTTAGTAGTTTTCACTTTCATAAGATTTTATCATTGATTAATTGATTGAATTTACGGAGGTCTGGTATTGTTATTCAGTTTCTGTATAACATGCTTAGGAACATTGATAAATGAGGGCTGTTATTGTGTTAGGCAAGTGTGTTTGAGCCTAGCAAGATTCGAATTTTCTTTATCGACGCTTGAAATAGCTGCTAAACACCAGATAGGCATAGCCAACTAGGTACTTTGCAGATGCAATGTTAACATTATGGCTGATATATGTATTTTAAAATCCAATTCAACGTTTCAGTCGGACTCAAATCTGTTAATTCGAAAAAAAATGCTATCATGCGCAATATACAGTTGATGAAGACAGAAGAATATATCGTTTGATTTTTTTTTTTTTTTACTAAAAGCATCAACAATGAGGGCAGAAAAGGTGAAAATCCTTTTTAGAAGTTCGGACAACTGATGAAAGTTGAAGAATGTATCGGCCGCTATGAGGACAAGTTTACAAAATATGTGGAATAATAAAAATACTTCATCTTAAAAAAAATATGTTTACTTGAAGCTCATACGTTTCTGACAGTTGCTGTCTGCTGGGATTTTTTCAAAGAGAAATTGTAACTTCGATTTTTATTGGAAATAAAAATCATTCGCCGACAAACGTTGAAATGAACTATCCGATTAAAATGATTAAAACCAATACACATATCTTCTCTCTCTCTCTCTCTCTCTCACTCTCACACACACACACACACACACACACACACACTTTCTCTCTCTTTCTTTCCCATTCATTTTTGTCTTATCATTTTTCCTTCATCCTCTTTCATTTTCATCTTTTCACTTCATTTTTAGATTTTTACTTTTCTATGAGCTAAATTCTTCATTTCCCCGTATCTTCATCTTTCATTATTTTGTTTCTTCTTCTCATCCTCCTCCTTCTACTTTCTCTCCTTCTCTTGGTTACGTATCGTTCATTTTTCTCTTCTTCTTCTTCTTCTTTTTTCGTTTTATTTTTTTTTTCTTCTTTTGTTTTTCTTCCCTTTCATTCAGTCCATCTTTTTACAGTACACACGCATCACTTTTAGTGCAAACATCTCAATTGTCTTTTATGGCTGTCGATAAAAGCTTCGTCGGCAATCAGCACCCACAATAACGTCCGGGCCATTGCCACGAGTTGCATTCACCCCGACGCTGTCTCAACCATTCCAACTGGCGGCGGCAAGAACTCATTTTTACATGGTTGATTTATTACGGAACGCTCCCCCGTTCTCCCGTCACGTTCATAAGTATCTACCCATCCACCATTATGCCATTAAGCAATGCCACCATCGACGGCTTTAAGAAGACAGCTTTAGAACACTCACTCGTTTTTCTATGACAACGAAAACATTACCAGTCTCATTCTATCTATCTATATGTCTATTTATCTATCTGTCTGTCTATCTATCTATCTATCTATCTATCTATCTATTCATTCCGGTTTGTCTCGTTATCTATCTATCTACCTATCTATCTATCTATCTATCTCAAACTGTTCATCTTTATCTATCTATCTATCTATCTATCTATCTATCTATCTGTCTGTCTGTCTGTCTATCAATATATCTATCTCAAACTGTTCCTCTTTATCTATCTATCTAATTAATATTATCCTTTGTCGATATGCATGTGTTAGATATGAACAGTGATAAACAGATATGAGCACAGATAGATAGATAGATAGATAGATAGATAGATAGATAGATAGATAGATAGATAGATAGAACTGAGTTAGATATGAATACGGTAAGAAAGAATGAAAGAAAGAAAGAATGAAAGAAAGAAAGAATGAATGAAAGAAATGAATATGTTGAGTTAGGTAGATAGATATGAATAACCTTAGATAGATAGATAGATAGATAGATAGATAGATAGATCTATTAGGAATCAGATAGATAGATAGATAGATAGATAGATAGATAGATAGATAGATAGATAGATAGATCTATTAGGAATCAGATAGATAGATAGATAGATAGATAGATAGATAGATAGATAGATAGATAGATAGATAGATAGATAGATAGATAGATAGATATAAATAGCGATTGATATTTCTATTGAATCACCGTTTGTACAAATATCGATTAATAACCAGGCTGTCAAATTGTAACACCAGCCCGTTCCGTTTTCTCTTTTGGTCTCTCTCTCTCTCTCTTTCTCTCTCTCTCTCTCTTTCTCTCTCTCTCTTTCTCTCTCTCTCTCTCCTACACTCGCCTCTCCCATCTCCATCTTTCGATTGAATCAAGTTGACAGCTTTCTTTTCTCCCAAGCAACAGACAAAATTATTCGTGGTGATTTTGAGAAAAGAATCTAATCTCCAGGCACCATTCTTGTAAAGAGAATCAGAAATATTGCCGTGAATAAGAAACGGCGATTCAAGTATTCGCTTTGTTTCTGACGCATAGAACATTGAACGGCAGGTGATGAGGTCCTTGATGCATTTTCACCGTATTTTTCGCAATTTAACATGCACTAAATAAACAGTCACCATCCCTCGGCGCTGTTAACATAAACATAATTGTGTCGATTAACAAACGAATTATAATTGATAATTTGTCCTTTACTTAAAATAAGAAATGGGAGTATATGAGAAATAATACAAAATCATAGATAATCCTTACGAAGAAACTTACAAGGGATAGGAAGTTATGGAGGACCATAATCTTTCTCCTCCTGTAAGGACACGTCACATGGAAGAAGAATTTAAATATTATACTCAAACACACAGATGCACAAACACACACACACATACATATATATATATATATATATATATATATATATATATATATATATATATATATATATATATATATATATAAACCGAAAAAGAGGGAAATCGCAAACGTTTTTGGTTGTAATGTGGATTTTTTTTTTAAATATATTATGCTTTATTTTCCATAATTTTGCTACACGGGTTTCCGGTCTTGCGACCTTCATCAAGCAAAGAGTGAATATTTCCACATATTATTAAAAAGAATTAATTTTTCTTATGTTTTTCACTGTTAAACATTCTTGATGTTAGATATTGTCTTTTTTGTGTGTGTTAGTGACACAAATGTCTTCCTTGTACTGGCAGTGAAAAAGTTCTTCAGCGTAAAGGGTAATAAAACAATTAAGATTGATCCGAGAAAGGGTCAAGAAAGTTATGCGTATTCTTATCTTATATATCTTATCATATAATGACCCCTATGTCTTCTTAGATCTATTTCCATTTTTTGTGTTTTTGTCAGCATGCGTATGTATACGTATATTCCATCTCCATACATACATACTGTCTTATTATAAGGAATTAGTATACACATATATACGCATATACATACACACACATACATATACATAGATACGCACACACATACATATACACACACACATAGACACACTTTCTATGTGTTGTGGATTCCGAGATGAATTCGGTCTCCAAAGAATGGCAAACGCAATAATTAAATATAAGAAACAAAATGTATTTACACAATCATACAAAGAGTAATACTGTCAGGAAGTCCAGGAACGCGGTTAGTAGCAAATACAGATAGATATATATACAGTCTAGAAGTAGGACTTCCTTAGAGTCTACGTGCTTGTAACTGACTTCTACAAGAGGTTACCTCACACTATTACTCTACCTCCAACGCTATCTCCGTTCGTATATTCTCACTGACTCTGGATATTTAACGGCAACAGTCCAAGTAACACTCTGGTCGAGTCCACTTATATGAAAAAGGGGAGGACCCCATAACACTATGTTGTGTATGAGCAGTCTTATTCTTGCCAACATGAGTATATATATATATATATATATATATATATATATATATATATATATATATATATATATATATATATATCCGTATGCGCATGTATACGCGCATTCCCCCTCCATACATACATACATACTGTCTTATTATAAGGAATTAGTATACACAGATATGCACACATACATACATACATATATACATACATACACATACACACACTTCCTATGTTGTGTAGGGTTTATGTGCGTGCCTGTGAGTAGTCTATTGTTTTTGCCAATATGCATCTACATATTCGTACTCCTCAGATTCCTGTGTGTGAGTGTGTGCACACGGATGCGAGTTGGTTTGACCACTGTATATGGCCATTATGTGTGCATGTTGTATGTTTTTGTGCGTTGGGTTATGATCTATTTAGTGCTGGTTTAAATTTATTTATGAAGTTTTTTTTCTTGTATTTGTAGGTAAGAATAATTATGTTTTTGATATATTGGCATCATTTTAAATTCACCCTGGTTACATTTATAGATGTGTTGTGTTACAAAGAGTTTTCTGTTGTCTGGTAATTTTATGTTGCTTTTGTGGAGGGAGACCCTGTTATTTAGCTGTTGACTGATACCTATATATGGCTTCTTGCATTTTGTGATTTTTGTGCATAAATCACATTTTTGGAGTTGCAGTTTAAATTTTTATTTATTATGAATGTCGTTTTGGGGTTTTCAAACGTGTAAAAGTTTCTTTCTATAATGATTTCACAAACCTCACATCTTTTTGTTGCATTTTATAACCGCCTGTATTGTGTGCTGGTTAAATTTAGATGAGGGTAATGTGTTTCTGGTTTTTAGATTGGCGTTTGCTTTTAATTATTTTGGCTGTTCTTAGTATATTTTTCAGTTTATTATTCTTGCTTACTAGGTCTAGATTTTTTGTAATTTCTGTGAATAGTTCTGGATTGTTCTTGTGTATGCTGAGACATATGCTAGATTTTGTTTGACGTTAAATTTCTTTGGATTTTGTAGTTGGTCTAAAGGGATTTTTGCGAGTTCGAAACGTTTGTCTATTAGTATTGTGGGGTAACCTCACTTTTTAGAGTTTTATATAGTTCTTCTAGGTGTGTTTTTCGTACACTTTCGTAAAAATGTAAACTGCAACTCTAATAATGTGATTCATGCACTCAAATGCACAAAATGCAAGAAGTCATATATAGTTATCAGCCAACAACTAAACAACAATAACAAGGACAAAAATCGTGTTGCACTCTAGTTCAAAGGTAAGTCATTGTTTATTCAAAGATACGTCATTGTTTATCGCTGAAAAGAAACCAAAATTGTGATCTCTTATGAGAAACAAAATGATATCGTTGGGTACTACAGGAAAATTTTCATTAAGACTTGGGGTGGGGCAGAAATGTTCCTAACTCATCAGCATATGTTTTATTCACTTCAGTCATGTTAATCGTTGTTGTTTAACTAAATTTTCATAAAATCATATGAGAACTAAAGCAAGGATCTTTTCTGTTAATTCATTCCAAATAACGTACTTATCGCAAATATTGATTAACCTCAAGAAATTATAAATTTTAAATCAATGAGTGTTTATTTTTTATTAAAATTTTGACATTCTTTTGAAATTATAATTTTTAAATCGTCGCAATACCAACTCTCAGAATGAAAAAATTACCAAAAATCAGGGAATTATTCACATTTCGTAAGTGCAGATGATATACTAGGTACTTACAAGGAATGGTGAGCGCGAATGTAAACCCCACACTTAGAAAAAGCGCACCCGAGTCTCTACCACATTTGGAGCGATAGCAAAGGTCAACTCAACTGGAGTGCAATAGGAGGGCCTCGCTCTAAGTCGTGTGAATTTTAGTAAATATAAATTCTTTTTATTTTGGGGTGAATTAACACAAAAAATCCCAAGCAATACGTAGATACGAACAAAAATCGAACTGTTGTGATAATGTTTGAAATATATTTCGGTACAAACTTCATAACGAGCTTTATACTTTTATCAATGTTATAGACTTTCGATTAATTTTCATGTCTGGGGAAATTAAATACTGAAACAATACAAATTAAAAAATATATATTTTTAGTAATTATAAACTGAAATTATTTTCATCAAAATCATCATCTTTCATTGCTAATTTTTTTTCGTCATTGTAGCACATCTCTGTGCATATAAGTTCGATAATTGCACCACATTTTTCTACATTCTAATCTCAATCTAAAAGTATTTAATTCAACGACAACTGGAATTTGATGTGCCAACGTGAGCTCATATAAATCATTGACCGTTTTTCAACGAAAAGACATTTGGTATTTCAGACATTGCGATGTTTTAATTATGCCAATGAAATAACGACGTTTTCTTTACTCGTTATTTACCTATAATTTCTATGATTTATTTATGCTGTCGCAGTTGTTTTGATACGACTTATGACTATGTACAAATGCGGGCCTAAGTTTTGAATCTCTGAAATAGGTTTCGGGCAACATCGGCAATTCTTTTGTTTGTTTTTTTTTGGGGGGGGGGATATCGGTATTACTCCATGGAAATCAATAAAGTCACTAAGACACAAGGAGTCGCAGGGTGTGGAAGAATTGTGAACAGAATCATTAATAATGAGCTTGAAGAGGAAAGAGTAATCAGGAGGACAGTAGATAGCGATTGACATTGCATTTAAATTTTTCAAGATGAAAGTTGACTGGAAAGCATGGAGCCTGAAGGGAATTCCACAAGCGAAAAATGCGAGAAAAGAAACTGTTAGCATAGAAATTACGGCTACATCTCGCCAGTTCAACTGTAAATTGATGAGATCTCGACGCCAGTCAAATACTGCGCTTAAATTAAAAAAATCTAGCATGGGGTCTCATTGCAAATATCGTAACAGATGGAACTACAGAATAGAACACTCATTTGAACATTTTCAATGGAAATAGCATTTTACTGTCGAAAACCTTGCGCCCCTGCTGAGTTGGGAATAATTGTTTACCCTACAAAACCACGGACCCGATATTGAACTCTCTCAAAACTGGGAAGAGAGGTTTGAGCAGCTCCAATTTAAAGTATAGCAGGAATACGCGATGCTTTGTATATTATGTAAGGAAAGTAAATTAAAAAAATCCACTTTTTTTAGCAATCGATCATATGCATGTATTCTACTTGAGATCTGGAGCGAATTTGAGTCCCAATAGACTTTCAAAGCAAGAAACATCATTGAGATTGCAACTGGCCATCGTGATTGCAAGCATTTCATCAGCAAAGGATTTAGAAACTGTACCTCTATCTCAAACATTATTTATCTTGCATTCATAATAAACAAATGTGGATACAAAAGATATTTGGAGTTATTCATTTTTCCTCATTAATAATAGATCATTCTGTTCATACACTTCCCCGGTCTTTTGAACAAGTAGAGATATTTATCACTGTTTTTTTTTTGTTTTGTTTTTTCTGTTTAGGATTGGGTTTTCGGTTCCTTCTAATGTCTCCTTCAACTCTATACTTTCGAAGTTTCCGTCTAAACTCACCAATTTTTTCTTTATTATTTTTGCCTCAATAGGAGTAAATAAGTTTCCCTATCGTTCGGTTCACACTTCTCTCCGGACTTTTGAACAGGATTAGAAGTGTATCCTTAGTTTCCTGTTTAGTATTAGATTTCTGTTTCCTTCTAAAATCTGCTTCAATTCAATACGTCTAACGTCTCCGCCTAAACTCTGAAATTTGATTTACTATTTATTTGTATTTTTCCCCTTCAATAAGAGTAGATAGGTTTGCCTATCGCCCGGTTCACTCTCCTCTCTGGTCTTTTAAACAGGAGTAGAGGTTTATCCCGTTTTTCCTGTTAGGGTTAGGTTTCTGGCTCCTTTTCTTCTCTTTTACTTCCAGCAACCTGTTACGTCTTAGTGATGTTGTCGCCTTACTTGGGAGGAATTGATAAAAAGAAAATCAGAAGTAAAAGTACATTAGTATCTAAAGAGACTAAATCATGAAGGAAGTCTTAAAAATAATCATCCCATTCTATATTAAGGTCATAAAAACTAAATATAGTACCACCTGTTTTGTGATCGTGTTATTCAATTGGTAATGGCTATATTTACTTTATACGTGCCATCAAATAATATTTACCTTTCACGGACGACAAGGAATTTATTGTTCATTTATTGTTAATTCTTTCATTCAACATTTGACATTTTCAGTAACAATCTATTCAAACATTCTGTTCTTTTAACTGGCGCCTTTGATTTCAATCAAGAACTGTAACATCGGCCAGATAGCAATCGAACCTGATTGGTGGATAGAGATTATTGCATCAGCATCGCAATGGATGGATTTCGTGACACATTTTCCTTACTGGAGACTCCTTTGGGTTACAGTGGCGTACAGAATAAATATACCATCTAACCAAACAACTTTCTTTTTACTTTTCTTTTTACTAAGTATTTGACAATCTACTTTCAATATTATCTGGATGATTTAGCATTGTAATACAAATTGTCGAATAGATAGATAGATAGATAGATAGATAGATAGATAGATAGATAGATAGATAGATAGATAGTGATGTGGGGCCAAAGTCGGGACCACAGACGGAAAACACGGAACACGGATTAGATGTAAGAAAGATATATTAACAACAGGTTACAGAGATAGTGTAAGCGGAGCTTACTATATGTTAGTGTCCAATACTGGTAGTCGTACGCAGCTCTCACTGTCTCTCTGTCTAGAGTGTTGTGTCGCACACTTAATATAGACCTGAAAGAGTCTATTGTGTAGGTAGTTCCGGTCTCACAATACCCACCTTCCAAGAGTTTTCTTTTTGAAAAGGAAAGAAAAAATAAAACTGTTAATACTTTTCCACTTGGGATTTACGTCGAGCGGTTGAGGAAATTTCCTTTTCCTTCCTGAGCGTCTCAGTTTGTGGTTGGTCTTTTGCATTGTAGGACCTCAGGCCATTTTGAGCGGCTATCCACAGCAATGAGGTAGTACATGTTGTCTATAAGCCCAGCAAAATCGATATGAATTCTTTGCCATGGATGGTCTGTGTTTGGCCATAGTTTGCACGTCGTGGTTGGAGCTTTTGCTGCAAGCGCGCATTCTTTGCATGATTCTATCATGTCTGCTATGTCCTTGTCCATGTTTGGCCAATAAACATAGCCGCGAATGAGGCTTTTTGTACGGTTCTTCCCCGGAGATGTCACATGTGAAAATCCATGAGGATTTTTCTTTGTGGGCTTTTTGGAATGACTACGCGGTCATTGTACAGTAGGACATCATCGCAGAGGGAGAAAACTTCAGGCACATTGGGGTCTTTGTTGCGAATTTTGCTTTTTATGGATTGAATGAATTCATCCTCTCGAGACTCCCTTTTTATGTCGGCCAAAGTAACTGGGAGCTCTCTTGATTTCACAATTTGTCTTTGGAGTAGCAATGATGGAGTCTTCAAAGACTTCTGTATTTTTTGGAATAAGTCGCGATAAACTGTCTGCATGGCAAATATTTTTGAATGTTAGGAACTCTATCTTGAAATTATAGTTTAAGAGAATCGTTCCCCTATGAAGTAGTCTATTTGCAGTATAGACTGGCAGACCGTTTTTAGAACAAAAAATTGTAATTAGAGGTTTATGGTCCGTCTGCAGTATGAACCGTCTACCATGTAGATATCTGTGAAACTTTGTCACAGCGAATATTAACCCTAGAGCCTCTTTCTCTATTTGGGAATATTTTTTCTCAGCTGGAAGTAGAGATCTTGATGGGTGAGCCACAGCTTTTCGCGAACTATCTGGCAGTTTATGCAGAATGCAAGCACCAATGCCGTACGAGCTTGCATCACTTGCGACTGATGTCGAGACTAGGGTCGTAATGGGTGAGGGAGAGTTCTGAAGTAAAAGTTTTCTTGATCTTCTCGAATGCGTCTTGGCATTCCGGGGTCCATGACCATGGTTTGTCCTTTTTTAAAAGTTGGTTGAGTGGCCCTCTTAAATTTTGCATGTTCTTAATGAACCCTTGGTAAAAATTAGCTAGGCCGAGGAAGCTTTGTAATGCTTGAACGTTATCTGGGGCCGGCATGTTTCTGATCGCGTTGGCTCTTTCTGTATCCGGCCGACGACCATCTTTATTTATGATGTGTCCTAAGTATTTAATCTCTGGTAAGAAAAAGTCACACTTTGCCTCCTTAACCTTAAATCCGTATTCTTGTATCTTTTCGAATACGTTTATTATATTGTTCCGGTGCTCTACCGCAGTTTTACTAGTAACCAGTATATCATCCAAATAGGCTGTTGCGTAGTCAAGGTCGCCGAGCATGGCGTCCATGACTTTCTGGAAAATTGCATTCACAACCTTTACTCCAAAAGCCAGCCTGTTGTATTTGTGCAACCCTCTATGGGTGTTTATGCAGAGGAATTTGGAACTTTCTTCTTCCACCTCTATCTGAAGGTATGCGTCCGAGAGGTCGATTTTAGAAAAACTTTTTCCACCATTGAGTTTATTGAAAATTTCTTCAGGGCTTGGGAGAGGATAGTGGTGATCTTGCAAGACATCGTTTAACTCTGTGGAAAAATCTGCGCATACTCGTATTTGATTGGACTTCTTTTTTACGTAGACCGTAGGTGCTGCCCACTCGCTGAAATCTGTTTTTGATAGAATACCTGCCTGTTCGAGTCTATCTAACTGTTTATTGGTTTGCTCTAGAGCAGCGAAAGGGACATTCCGTTTCTTTTTGAATAACGGTTGTGAACCGTCCTTCATCTTGAACTTAGCTTTCATTTTAGTAAATTTCCCAAGGCCGCCAGAAAAAACCTGGGGAAATTGTTGTTTGAGTTCCTTTTTGAGATTTACCAAATTGGACGTTGTACTTTGTATCTTGCGACAAAATGTACTCATTGGGCAATCCCAAAGATTGAATTTTTCTATCCAATCAGTTCCAAATAAGTTATCTGAAGTTTTCAATACGTAGACTTTGAGCTTTTTGGTAACTCCATTTAGTGTTAGTGTAAGTATTACCTCGCCTAAAATGTTAATCTTTTCGCCAGTTACGGATTTTGCTGTTTTATCCGTTTTTAATAAGGTCGGCTTGTTCAATTGTCGCCAAGTACGCCAGTTAATGGTCGAAATATCAGAACCCGAGTCAAGCTGGAATTTAATGGACTTATTGAAAATATCCACCGTTACATATTTTCTTAAATTCCTATCGACAATATTGTCCGAATGAGCTTGCCTAATTTTATTTTTGGGTTTTCTCGTTCTGTTGGCGTACCAGCACGAAGTTAAAGTATGCCCACTTTTATTGCAATCTTTGCAATATTTTTTGTTCTTAACTGGACAGAATTTCATCCAATGCCATTTACCACAATGGTAACATGGTCCGGGCGGTTTCTTTAACCTATTTGGGTTTTGGTTACTGCGGAATTTAGGACATGAGATTTGCCTTTTGTCTTTTTGAGGGGAATAAGAGGTAGACTTACTTCTGATTTTATTAATCTGAGTCACACCTGATTCCTCGATAATGTTTGAGTCACGCTTTACAGATATTAATCTTTGACAGTCCTCTGCCAGTTTTTGGAGAGTCAATCCTTGTTCGTTCTCAAGCTTGGTCAGTTCCCGTCGTCTGACTTCGGCGTCTTCTGCTGATACTAGACCTTGTGCGAAAATTAAGCACTTAAAATCATCGGCAGTCAGTTCGGCTAGTTTAAAATCATTACAGAGCTTGTTTACCGATGCTGCAAACGTTAGAAAATCTTGCTGGTTGTCTTTGACTGTTTTCAGGCATTTCCAGCGTTTGTGAAACAAGGTTGTGTTAGGCCCGAATAGTTCCGATAGGAGCTTAATAGTCTCTGAAAAATTGTACTCTGGGAGAATATTGTATCTTTTTCAGAGTTTGAGCCTTTTAATGCATTTACGAGTAATTCTTTAAGTTGTTTCTGTTGTAGTTCAACATTCTGAAGCGTAATTTTTTGGAATTCTATTTGTTGTTTATGTAATTCCAAAAATAGTTGTTGTTGTCTTTCTTCTGATTTTTGTTGCTGATCCAAATTTACTTTAGCATTTTGGCAATTACTTTTTGAAAATCTTCCATATTTAGGCAGACAAAAATGACAGCGATTTTTTGTTGCTTTGAAAACCCGTATACCAAGGGGAGGTACACAAAAAAATCTTGATAGGTTTTTTTTTTCTTTCTTTTACAAAAAAAAAATATGGACAGACAATTAGTTAAACTAAACTAATTATGTGTTTAGCTTTTTTGCAATTCCGTGGTTCCGTTAATTTAATGTAATTGTATAATTTTTCACCACACTAATGTATTTTTTTTTTTTAGAGATACAAAAAAGAGAAAACTCACCTCAGTGAATTTGAGGGGAGAATCATTTTATGCCCGAGTTCAACTCAGTTACATAAAACAAAATTTGAGTACAATGGTAGTACTTCTGCTCTTGTGTTGTCGGTTTGTTTTACGAACAAACTGTTTTTTTTCTGTGTGTGGGTGTGTAAGAAATCGTTCTCGTAATGTTGTTTGGACAGACTTTAATATTCCGTAGATGTCGAATCGCTAGTTCGTCACTGATGTTTGGTATTGGAATATATTTTTTTTTTATATGTAGACACTGGATGTTGCGTTAAATCGCTAATGTAGTAATACCAGCTTAATTTCTCGTTCAACACTGCTGTGGGAACGTGTGGAGTTTCTGTGTATTTTTCGAGTACTCTGTCGCTATTGATATGGTTAGAACGAAATTCTCGAATCTTTCTGTCGCCACTGATGTGGAACTGGCAAGTTATTGCGGTTTTCGACGTGAATGCGTTTCTCGAATTCTTCGTCGACACAGATGTGGAACTGGTAAGGTATTGAGGTTTCGCCGTGAGTGCGTTTCTCGAATCCTCGTCGCCACTGATGGAAAACACGGAACACGGATTAGATGTAAGAAAGATATATTAACAACAGGTTACAGAGATAGTGTAAGCGGAGCTTACTATATGTTAGTGTCCAATACTGGTAGTCGTACGCGGCTCTCACTATCACTCTGCCTCTCTGTCTGTCTGTACAGTGTTGTGTCGCATACTTAATATAGACCTGGAAGAGTCTATTGTGTAGGTAGTTCCGGTTTCACAATAGATAGATAGATAGATATGGACAAACTCAGAGATAGAGAGGAACAGTCTGAGATTATATATATATATATATATATATATATATATATATATATATATATATATATATATATATATATATATATTCGGTGGTGAGCAAAAGAAAAAAGAAAAAAATCAATGTGCTTAATTTTGACTAAGAATTTGACAGATTGAAATAGATAAATAGATAGAGGGATATGAACAAACCAAAATATCGATCGATCGATAGATAGATAGATAGATAGATATGAATAGGTTAAGATAGATAGGTAGAGAGATATGAATAAGCTTAGATAGATAATCAACAGAGATAGATAGACATGAATAAACCAAAAGAGATAGATAGATAGATAGATAGATAGATAGATAGATATGAATAGGCTAAGATTGGTAGATAGATTTGAATAAGCTTAGATAGATAGATAGATAGATAGATAGATAGATAGATAGATAGATATGACCAAACCAAAAGAGATAGATAGTTAGGTAGATAGATATGAACAGACCAAAAGAGATAGATAGATAGATAGATAGATAGATAGATAGATAGATAGATAGATAGATATACATGAATAGGCTGAGCACAGATTTGCTTAATTTTGACTAAGAATTTGAAAGTATCTACTGTCAACCAATAAAGTCATAAGACAAATTATCGCGCATATTCACGTGAACACAGAGAAAAACAGGTTTGCCTAAAGTCTGGAGTGTTCATTTCGTATTTTTATCGCAGTTTATTTCTGT
Source organism: Acanthosepion lycidas (assembly GCA_963932145.1). Classification (NCBI taxonomy): domain Eukaryota; kingdom Metazoa; phylum Mollusca; class Cephalopoda; order Sepiida; family Sepiidae; genus Acanthosepion; species Acanthosepion lycidas. The sequence continues at coordinate 57,055,673 of OZ010614.1, read as the reverse complement.
TCGAAAATAGGAAGAATGGTTTTCGGAGGAGAGGATGAAAATTATCGAGATGTCACAAAGAATAAATCAACGCGAAATCGCTAAAGAGTTCAGAAAATCAAGGCCTGATGTCTCCAGTCATCTAGATGATGTATATCTGTCTTGGGACCGTTCTGAATATGAAAAAGACTCAAAGACATTAGACAAAAGTGCTAAAAAGTTCGTGTCTTTTTATAAAGCAGCATTTACTAGTGAAGTGTCAATATAGTAAGAAAGATGCTACGTAAATATCATCGAGATGGACGTATTGCAAAAAAGAAAAATGCCATCGAATGAGACGAAACTGTCGGGCAATAGAGCATTTCTTATGGGACAAGAAAACATTGGGAAATTAACGATATATAGTAACAAAATTAAAATAGAAATGAATTTGCAATCTTGTATCATTGAATACAGGGTACAACAAAGAATCCAAAATATATATCAAAAATTAAAATTCGGTTCGTTGATTTGTTTTTTATGGTCTATCAACCTTTTGCAGGTTATTTAAAGCCAGAAAATATTTTTAAATTACAAGAATGTTTTAGAGATAATAATGACTTACTAATTTACCTATAGCTAGGGGAAGAAGGGTTGAATTCACATCCTTCTCAAGACCATTTACACGTAAGTAAATATAAAGAACCCGACTGGAATTGGAACTCGTCTCCCCGATTTCCAATTCTGAACCATTATCATTATACCATCCATACATCCAAGCTTACAGCAACTGTGTTCCCAAACAGTCACCATTCTAAGTAATGACCATATTCGATGTTGCTTAACTTTGGTGATCGTACTAGAACTAGATGTTAAGGATTTGAGGCTACATCAAAAGCAATGTTAGAAGAAAGTAGATAAAACTTAATTAAACACTGAACCGTCGAAAAGACACTCCACTGTTAAAGTCCCACTTATTACTTGATATAGGAGAAGGTCAAATATTTTAATATGACGGATCGCTTATAACAAAGAGCGTCTCTCACTGATGAAGATATTACAATGTTAAAAGAGTCGATTACTTAAATCTCTGACCTTAACAAAGGGATAGGCAAATATTGGACTTCTACATTTGGATCTATAAGTGATTTCTTGAATCGGAGGCAACTAAATATGGATAATTTGTATTTGATTCTATAAGCATTTGCATGATTCAGGATAGGTAAGTATTGATCGTTTTTATTTGCGTTTATAAGCATTTATTTCGATAAATATTGGTCATTTATATTTCAGTCTGTCAGCATTTACTTGTTTTGGGGATATATAAATAAGTGTCGTTTATATTTTACTCTACAAGCAATTACCGGTTTGAGTTAGGTCAATTTTGGCTGTTCACATTTGAGTCTATAAGCATTTGCTTGGCTCAGGGATAGATAAATATTGATTATTTATATTGAGTCTATAAATATTTACGTGCTTAGGGTATAGGTAAATATTGGTTATTTATATTTGAGTTTCTAAGTATTTACTTGCTAGGTGGTCCCTCTGTGGCTAATTCGGTCAGCATATTCTACGCCCTGTCGACATGTCAGGAATTTCGGTGGGGTCCAAATCTGAAATATTAGTTGTACTATTACTGTTACTTTTCTGTCTGTTAATCTTAGTCTAGGCGTGTGGGGTTCACGTTTTTGACCCGAACCAATTATAATATATTTAATCAAAGCAGATATAAATGGTGACTCGTTGAAGTTGGCAAAGATCCATGTCTATTTTTCAAAAGCTCGGAATGACTGTTATTATATCTCGGTAAGCCTATCACCTTTGGTATTAGCAAAAGCAATAACAAGTGCTCGACTAGTGATTTCCTCTAGTTTCAAACAGTTAACATACTTAAGAAACTTTGTAGTGAACAGTCATTAGGCTTTTCAAGTATTTTTTGCCATTTATCTTTGGGCACACATTTTTTTTTAGTTGTTCGTATCAATACTGTTTATACAGTGTAACCCGGATATAAGAGACCCGGATATAAGAGAGACTTTCTCTGGTCCCAAATTAGAGCCATACTTACCTAAACAAAATAGACCAAACCCGGATATAAGAGACTTCTTCTCCGGTCCCGGCAACTCTCTTTTACAGTGTAACCCGGATATAAGAGAAACCCGGATATAAGATAGATTTTCTCTAGTCCCAAATTAGATCCATACTTACCTAAACAAAATAGACAAAACCCTGATATAAGAGAAACCCGGATATAAGAGACCCGGTCCCGACAACTCTCATATCCGGGTTACGCTGTATTATGAAGAAACCGAGACGCCGCCCTTCGTACGGACTAACTCCTACGGGGAGCTTTTGGGCATACTTCCTTTTACCTTCAACGTATGTACGTAAAAGTCATAAGAATTTAGAAATAATTAAATTATTTTATTTTTAATTCGGCATGATCTTTCTTCGTATACGCAACTGATCTCTGTAGTTTGGTTACATTTATTTTCCGCGTAATTTTTTAATTTCTATTAAAATAACCCTTCTTTATAATCCTTTCACATAAAGTCACTCTTAAAAGACATTAGGAAACCCGAAATTTCAAATACGTCACAGTACTCGTGCTAGAAAATGAACAAAAAACGACAATATGAGCAACGTACTGTGCCCCGCTTAAGTTTTAATTGCAATTGCGACGAATAGCGAAATTAAAGTTAAACCTTTAATAAATCATTTATTTTTAAACTTTTCACTCTGTTCAATATTTAAATTTAACTTTAAATGAGTTATTAATTTAATTTTTAATCGCGTGTCACTACAGTAGTTATTAACCTGTTCCTTCAGGTTGTTTCTGATTCGCCAAGATCGAAAAATGGACGGACTTTATTTCTATAGATTTTGTATGACTTATCCGTAATATAATTTGCTAACCCACCGCGAAGGCCAAAAAAATATCAACCGAATTTTTAAGATAAAAACAACAAAGATGACGATAAGAGAGATAAATTAAGCTATAAACCCAATTCGAGGTGGGGATGCTTTATTTTTTAAACAGTCTTCGTATTAAGCGCATGCGTATGTGACGTCATAACAAAAATGATTTCCGAGGTTTAATCGTACTTATTATAAAACGCAGATTGTCTCTCTGTGTGTGTGTGTGTGTGTGTGTGCGTGTGTGTGTCTGTCTGTACGTTTATATATTGGATCGGATTTCCTACATTTTTCAACTGATTTCAACAAAACTTCACAGGACTGCTTAAAATTACCTTGCGGTGGTTCTGACAGCGCCAAAAATTGGAAAAACACAATTGTTTTTGCACGAAATCAATTTGAAAACACGATTGAGAGGCATCGCGAGAATGAAAGGGGGACAACTCATATCGAGTTATACTTATTATAAAACCCAGGTTGTTTGTATGTGCGTGTGTGTTCGTTTATATTATGGAATCGGATTTCCTACATTTTTCAACCGATTTCAACAAAACTTTTTTTTTTTTTTGGCAGGTAGTGTTTCTTATTGTCTTGCACACTTTTTTCTTTATTTTTACATTCAGGATGCTTTAAAAATTCCATTTACAAGACAATTGCTTATAATAAAATTCTATTCAATCGGTAGACTCATAACGATTGAAAACAATGTTTTTGTTTGAGTTTGGGTTTGACCAATTCGTAAAAAGTAAACAAAATAAAAAAATAAAAGCTAATTAAGACATGCGTGTCCGTCAACCTTAAACAATAATCTTTGTCAATTTTATTTTTCAGTCTTTATGATGGTCGATACTTGATCTATCTCTTACTGTTACATCCCCGGACAACGTTGGGCTCTACTGCTAGTATTTATTAAAATGGCAAAAGAAAAAATGCAACCCTGTGTCACTAAGCAATTGATTTTTGAACGCTAGTTTCAGTGCGTAGCCATTTGTACTTTTGTAACACTATAGTGAATCATTTCGGGCATTTCTTGGCCACATGAGTCACGAGTGATCACATTGCCCCGATAAGAAAGGTTTATTTCATGATCTGAAAGCATTCATCAGTGAACCCATTCCCAAAATTCAAACTTTAGCAATCAGTGAAGAAATTGATGGCAAATTTGTGTCATGCGTAATATGTGCTACTCATAGACACAAGCAATTAAAACAGATACTACGAAACACTGAACAGGCTGAGAGAAGCTGTTCATCGAATGGAACCAATATATTTAAGTGGCTTCAGCAATATGGCTAGAATCATTTATTGTATTCACTCTATCGTCCTGACTTGACTTCTAATTATCATCTCTTTTCGGTCTCTCAAATGTAATTATTCCGTTGGTGATGAGGTGGAAGGTCAGCAAATACGGAACATTCCTGCAACTCTGCAGATGCATTTAGGTTGGGTTATATGTGATATCGCGGTGATCTTGCTCTAAGCAATGTCGTATCACTTTTATGGCAACATAGCTAAAGATTAAGCATTAATCAAAAATAGAAAAATACTTTGTTTTTTAAATTAACAATTTTAACAAGAAAAATGCTATCAAATTTATTTTCGTTTTAAACTGAAAATTTCTCATTTCGATGATGAATGGACGTTCTAATATCTTCAGGGATTTATTATCTATTTTCCGTTAATGTAACGTTAAAGTCAACACATTTGCAACTTTACCTTGTAACATTGCAGACATGTGTTGAATCTGCAAAATAAAATATATGTTAGCAACCTCTATGCAACGTTACAGAAATGTTGTAGTAAGATCATTTTGTTAGCTGGGATGGTCATTACAGTTGCTTGACGCCAGCATATAACTGTTATACTCAAAGTCCAAACTAACGAATGCGTCATACAAAGATTAAATCACTAACCAAACACTGCATGTCTTTTTACAAAAATCATTCACACAGGTATTAATCAGATTTTAGTCCGCTTCGCTGTTCAAAGATGGAGCGAGTTCAAGAGAATATGCTTTGAGCCAAATCGCGTCGTGGCTGACTGCCGCTGACCGATGAATAATATAATTTTTCTAGTTTCTTCTATATACTGCGTGCGGACGTAGTAGCAATGTTCACTTCTGTCTCACGCCTCTACAGAGAAATACCAACTAAATACTGTAATGGTTTGGTGGTTGCTCATCTGTGAACACATCTGAGCCACATTTTATTGAATTTTTGTCCGTGCGTTTGCGCTGAATACTGTTTAAATTTGGTATTTCAAAACGTGATGCAAATATCTACTGTCCTCAGGATTACTCTTCTTTTATTCTCACTCCTTAATAACGTTTCAGCTTTCTAATCTTTTGTGTCTTAGTGGCTTTACTGCCTTGCTTGGGGTGAATTCGTTCAAATATATATATATATATATATATATATATATATATATATATAAATTCTTATTTTCATTCGATACAAATCGCATAGAAAGTTGAAGAAATGTCGATTGGTTGGCTGGATGGTTGTTTTTCATTAACGGCATATCAACACTTCTATGGGTTATTTAATGCCAAAATCTAAATATTTTGTTCGGAATTCTATTTTTTCTTTGGAGATAATAATAGTTTTAGTGATACAATTCTTACTAATTAATTAGAGGTGGATTCGTACTTTCCCCAAGCGTAGTTGCGCGTAGCGTAAGTCAATTTAAAGAACCAAATCGGACCTGGAACTCGGCTATCCTATTAACAATTCTGAGCCATTATTCATTACACCACCCGCACATCGACGCGTACAGTACCTGGTATTCCCAAAAGGTCACCCATCTAGGTACTGGCCATGCTCGACGTTACTTAAATTCTGTGATCGTACGGGAAGCGGTGTTTCAACGTTATGTGGCCGTAAGCCTGAAGAAATGTCAAATTTAGCTGATGCAAATTCTAAAAATTCAGTGCGCATTATGTACGATGTATGTTTTTTGTTTTCTAGAATTTAGTATTTAGGGATGCGTATTATATACGGATGCGTACTGTGCAAAAGTGCGTATTATACACAGGTGTGTACTGTGCAAAGTGCGTATTATACACGAATAATTGCGACCTGTGGAAATGTTGCTTACTAGTGCTGGTAATATACACATAATTCTTTATTTCTTGATTAGTAAATGTTTGTAGCTTACTTTTCAAACACTCGTATGAAATCGAACAATTTGCGAAACAGTGAAAATATTGCATGCCAGCATTCTAGGGACATAGGGGACAAAATTTTGTTATTAAAACAACAGCGATGAAGATACTCATCTAAATAAGCCATTTCAAACTTTTACAAATACTTAAATTCTTAACATTCTCAAAAACATATACGATTACACGAGTGTTTGTTTGTCGTGTTGTCTTTTGAGTAAGACGTTTTCTTTCTTCATTTGTTAAGTCTTCTCGCTTAAAAATCTCACATTTGTGATCTGCCTATTAATCCTTCTCAAATTTAATCTGATCGTCGAGAATGTCACCTTTAAGCCGTCGGATTCAGGATTAACAATTCTGTGTCTTATCTAACATAACAAAGGATTTGAAACAAATAAACCCTCCAGGAAATCATTTCAAACTAATTTTGATTTTTCTTGTCCTCAGCGACTTTATCGATCTTTTGCATAGGTAGATATTTACTAAGCTTTGTCTGAAATAACGTCACAACAGTAAATTCTACTAAGACTCGAACCTACAACACGAACAATAGATGTAATTTTTTTTTTTTTTTTATAATAGTCTCTCGCCAGAAGCGTTTATTCTTTGCTTAGGTTCGCATTGTGTCACAAATGTAGAGATCAAATGATTACTTCGTCATTAGCTTGTTCGCTAGCCTTTCGGGAAAAGCACTCGTTATAGCATGGCTTAATTTAGCACAAGGCCATGATAATGGAGCACTGAAATAAATCAAGAGATAATGTAGGGTAAACCTTTTGCCCATCACTACAGCAAAAACAACTTTCGTTACGAGGTGTGACAATTTAATTCCTGATATGACTGCAGTGTGTCGCGAGCGTAATTAATCAGGAATAGATTTCAACTTCTGATTTCTTGACATGCAAACTAGATGTGTTATTCGTTGCCGAGCAGTACAGGAAGTTCTATGAGGTTCATGTTATACTGTTGGTGGGGAAAATGAGTAAAAAAAAATTTGCAACAGAGGATTAACATCAAGTTTTGTGTGAAGATTGGTAAAAGGGTGAAACGTTAAACCTATTAAAATGCTTTGTGGGAAACCCTAAAAAGTTAACCCTATTAAAAAATGCTTCTTTTGAAAATGCAATGAAGAAATCAACTGTTTTGACAGCCGTTTCAAGGCGTGACGTGAAGATATGAATGATGAAGCAAAGAGTATGACGATAAACGTACACCCGACAGCAAACCCCCTCTGATCCGGAGATTAGAGCTTTTGAGGAGCGTAACCTCTTAATTACTGTTGTTTCCAGGTTCAATCTGACCCAGATTGGTAGCACCTTTTAGGGTTCAAGCTATGAGCAAATGGTGACCCCCAAATCAAAATACAAGGAAAGTATGAAAATATGATTTAATAGTAAAAATACCAACAATACATTATTATAATAAAAAAATTACCAACAATATATTTATGTAGTGAAATTACTAGCAATACATTTTTATAGTAAAATTATCAACATTACCTTTTTTTTAGTAGAATGAGTAGCAATAAATTTTAAAGCAAAATAATCAGCAATACATTTTATAGCAAAATGGCCAATAAAATATTTTTATAGCAAAATTATTTTGTTTGTTTAGCGGCATATCAACTCCTTATGGGTCATTTAATTTTCTTTGGAGAAATGTATTGCTGGTATTTGTACTATAAAAATGTATTTTTATACTTTCATAATATTTTGATCCCAGTTTGAGAGTTAACTATAGTTGATACCTTAACAGGTGCTACTACCCCGTGTCAGGGTGGACCTGCGAACACCAGCAATTAAGAGGTGATTCCACGCTCCTCAAGACCCCTACCGATTTTGCTGCTGGATGTAGTTTATCGTCATACCCAGGACGTTATACATTTTATAATAAAAATGAAAAACACGGCATACATTGTTGAAAAAAAAAAAAATTTAAACAAAAACAAATTTGTTATGAGATCAAATCTAATTTCTTATAAGTTTCAAATCCTAGTCGAACTTTGGTAAAAATTGCAGCTAAGTAATTAAAATTTAATCATGGAATGATTTCATTCTCTTGAATTAATTATAAAGTTAGACTTTTCATATTTAGATTTTGACATTAAATTATCGATAGAGGTATTGATATGCCGTTAAATAAAACTAACCAAACCAAACCATGGCGAAAGGTAGGCAGCCCAAAACACAAAGATCAGATGAAAACATTGGTACGCTAATGTTGAAGATTAAGTCTGTGATTTATAGCAGAAGAAATGAATATGAATAGGAAAACTGTGTGTCAGATTCTAACAGAGGATTTGGGAAGGAATGAGGAAAAATTCTTAAAGGTGGCGCCTTTGGCGAGCAGAAATAACGTCGGCTTCTATCTGATCTTTGGATAACACTTTATTTGACAAGGTCATTACAGATGATGAAAAAAGTTTTTTTTTTTTTTTTTTTGTTTTCAATACGAGCTGGAAAAATGCCACAACATGCAATGGAAAAGTATATGAGAAGAGCAGTTCCAAGAATGTTTCCATCAATGGCACCCCATAGTTTCACGAAGTTCATAACTTCACAAGGGAGGTAATTTGAAGGGGGGGTAACAGGTAAGGGCTTTTCCGAAAATGTAATTTGTCACTGCACATATTTACTAAAGGCTACAACAACCGGTCAGACAATGAGGACTGAACCCGCAAAACCATCTCCGAAACAAGTTCCTTAATAGTAGACAAAGTCAGGGTCGTGAAGAAACTGACTCCCTGCATAGACTAATCAAATAATTATTTGAATTTACATATAAACTATATATAAAACTATATTGAATCCATTGCCAGGTCAGCTGCTACGAAAGTTGGTTCACTGTGTTGGGAAAGACAATTTTCTCTCCAGAATCTATCTTACATATCTATCATCTATGCTTAGAATATTGCTGCCACATATGGTCCGGTAACTTTGCTATTTACCTTGAGCTCCTTGTTGAAATCCAAAGGAGAATCAGAAATATTATCGATCCTGATCTGGCGGTTCGGCTTCAGTCACTTTCCCACCGCCATAAGATTGACTTCCTGTGTTTTTTCTATAAATACTTTCATGGTAATTGTTCGGAAGAGCTCTTCATTATGGTACCTAGACTTTATGAATTTAAGCGCAGTACTAGACTGGCGTAGAGATATCATCAATTAATAGTCAATTTGACTAAATGTAACCGCAATTTCTACTCTAACAGTTTCTTTTTTCGCATGTGAACACCTTTCCGATTCCATGTTTTCCAACCAACTTTAATCTGCAAAAATTTAAATGCAATGTTAATCGATATCTATTGTCCTCCTGATTAATCTTTCCTCTTCCTGCTCATTATTACCTTATATGGGGAGATACAAATTAAAAAAAAAAATCAGGCATAGGTATATATGAAGACAACGCGCAATGCCATTTATATTTTTAGAAATATTCCTCAGATATTTGCGGATAACACAAACATATAGGACATTAAAAAAAGAAAAGCAAAACTGTAAATACTTGAAGCTGTAATCTTAAAAAGAAGTATATTAAATACAGTAACGTTCACCCTAGGAATTATGAAATATATTCAACATTTAATAAGTGTAAAAATGTACTTAATACTGTAAATGATTTTATAGATGTTGTAAGCGGCTTTCAAATGATGTCATCAACATGGATAAAACATGATTTATAAAGTTCTAAACATAAAACGCCATGATAAAAAATCCCAGTTGAGTGTATGAAAATGCTAACCGAAAGTGAAAAGCATAGCATCACAATTCAAGTCCATGAAAAAGACTAGTGATGATTGAAATAGTTGCAATGTAAATTCTTTTGTTTTTTCAATGTAAGTTCTTCTTTTTTTCTTAATGTCTGTTCTTTCCTTTCGGACCATTTCAAAGCACACCAGAAACACCTCCGCTAAACTATTTAAAAAAAACCTTGTTCTAAAAATAGCTCAAAGATTATAATCTGGGTATTTAGGAAGCGAATTTTGTGTTGATTAATTTTAATGATTAACTTTTCCAAGTTACGAATAATCCTTCTCAGACAAGGAAGAAATTCCATCAGAAAGTGCCTGTCATTCATTTCGGAAGAAATGGATAGAAAAATATGGTTCAAATTGTCGACATTCTTAAGTTATCGTCAGACTAGGTAGAGACAATTGGCGAGATTTGTAAAATTTTGAAATTGTGCAACGACGCTCTTTTTTAAATCAATCTGTTAGGAGTATGTGATGAAAGCACTTGGAGTGCATTTTAGAGTCGAAACTCGTAGAACTAATGAATGCTGTGAGGTAGGTAAAGGAAATTGCAAGGTAAGCGAGGTGTGATTTTTTTCTTTTTAATATACATTTAACGATGCGAGCTCTTAAGCTATAATTGGTTATATTTATTAATGGTTATCTTAGTTGTATGAGTATTGCTTAAAAGATCATCTATCTATCTATCTATTCATATCTATCTCAGTTTTTTCATATATGTCTGTCTGTTCATATCTACCCATCTATCTATCATTTCAACTTGTTCATATCTATCTTACTCTATTCATATCTATGCAGTTACGTAGATATGAACAGAATTTTATATCATTGAAGAAGTCATTACATTCGTGTTTCTAAGACACATCTGTAAATTGCATTACTGTGACAATCACATCCGAAAGATTGCATATCGCATTGTTGATAATTTTCAATCTAAACTTTGCCCTCAAAGTATAGTCGGAAATAACTTTTATCGATTTTGTAACGGCAATATACAAAACTTTCAACAAGTATCTCTCACATTTAAACTCCCAAAAGCGTAAACCATTATAAGCACCTGCATTATAAGTTGTTGGTCCCACATGTGTCCGCGAAACTGTTCTTTCTCAAGTATTGCTTAAAAGGTTTCTAAAGACCTGGCGCTTAAATGTAAACAGCAAATTCTTTATTAGCAAATTGTGCGTTCGATATACTGTAGTGCAAATTCATTGAATGCATTATACATGAAGGCATAATAAGAAGAAAATGTAAAAGTTTGGTGGCCAGGTCCACATAATGAAGTATTCTTCACGTTCTTGGGCTTATTACCTTTAAAAGTAATTCAATGTGGCAAGATACATTGTCCTACTGATATCTTCCTCTGCTACAAAGATGGTTATCATCACTAGGTATTCCATTTTCAATAGTAAATTTTACGCAAAAAGTACTTTTTTTATACAAATAATAGGACGTAACTGTTTCATAGCAAAAGGTTTCATTCTGGATCCACCGATTTGCTTTTTTTTCCCCACCCATTCTGGTGACATTGTTTCCCAGGATAACAGCGCGCATAGAACCTCTACTATTTACATTAGCCATTAGAAGACAGGTAGTTCGCGTCATATACAAGAAAAGCCAAACTACTATAAGTTGTAATGCATCCCTTCTATCATTTCGATACTATATCTTCAATGTGTGTCATAAATGCGGAATTTAACATATCAAAATGAATTACTCCAGGCCACTATACCCGTTCTAATCATTATTGGAAAGAGAAATATGAGTTACTGGATTGGCAAAAACCATTTTCCTTAAAAAATCTTTGTAATAGAAATATTTAATAAATTTCACACGACGACAACACTTGCTCCTCGAACAATGAATAGCGAATATTTCCATACAAGGAAAAGATTAATATATTATATAATATATATATATATATATATATATATATATATATATATATATATATATATATATATATATATGTATATATATGTGTGTGTGTGTGTGTGGACACTGAGGTAAACACTGAACGGCGACAATCGGTTGAAAAACTACTTGAACTCAGTCTTCAAGGACTGAAGGTTAAGTTCAAACATGAAACATGTCGCCGCTCGATGTTGACATCAACATTCCACCATTATATTTACATGCGCTCTATCCCTGATATTCAGCACTTTAGCCAATAAATACGTTATATCTTAAAACTATATCATTATATATTTTATGCGTGTTTCATTAAATAATATAGACAAGGTTTGTCTATTTATTTTAAGTAAGTTCCTTTCATATTGTCTGATAAGCTTTCGTCTTGAATAAGCCATTATCAAACATGATAATTACTTTTATATATATAAACCAATACACAGACGAAACAATAATGATAGTCTGTTTTTGTTGCATGAAAAAGTTCAAAGCAACGACTAACTTGTGCATAAGAAACGCGGAAGCGAAAATCGCGTCGCACCTCATGACGTCACACATGACCACGCGAGAGTGAAAACGAGAAAAGTATTAAGTATGGGATGCCGTTGGTATAAACCAATGACTCCCTCTTATAAATTATAGGCATTTAAGAATATTCGTGGAGATTTCATAGTTTATTTTGTTCAGGTTAGGTTTCAATTGTTTTATGTATATAGTTTCAAGAATTTTTAATTTTTGTTTATTGTTTTCATGTTTAAGTATAGTTTTCAACAAGGATTTTACGGAATTATGTACGCGGCCAGGCATATTGTTTTAAATGCCTAAAAATTTAGAGTTATCATTCAAATGTAGCGTCGTGAAAGCGAATTTGTGGTGTGACCAACATAAATATTACTTAATCCATTGGAGGTACAATCTTCCAAAGGGCACTTGAATTTGTAAACTATGTTGTTTTTTTGCAAATCGCTATCGGGGAGGGGGAAGAATCATTGCGAATAATTAAGTTGGATATACTAGATTTGGTGTAGTATATGATTAACCTAATTTTTTTGCTAGGATCTGTTGTGGATATATTAGTATTTACTATTTTTTTAAATATATTTTCATCTTGTTTATAATTAGTATGCATTTGACTACGATATAAGAGATTAATATGTTTGAGATTAGTTGAAGACTTGTCGATATTATTTAATGAAACATGCATTAATGAAAAATTGCTGCCTAAATATACACAATATATATATATATATATATATATATATATATATATATATATTAGGGTGTTCTGATTGTAAATATGTTTTACCAGAAAGAATATAATAAGCAAATGTAAGTTAAATTTATTTAAATATATTTTTATCAAAAAAGTAATTTCCTTCATTTTCAACGAGAGTAGTACAAAGGAAAGCAAGCCATGTTTAAATTTCCGGTTCGAAAAAAAAAGAAGGCGGCAGTCTGTCAAAAAGACGGCTATTACTTTGACACTTCTATTATTATATACACATATGATTCCCTCGGTAATGTTTATTGTTTTAAAAAACGATGATTAGAATCTTAATAAAGTCCAAACATATGAAAGCGGATAGATTTTCTTAATTCTTGAGAATTGACAAAAAACCCTATTTCTTTATCAGTTTGTTTATTTACAAAAAATAATTTTAGATTTACAAGATTATAAAAATATTTGGACCAACTATAATAAAATATTTATTATTTTCCATTTTATAAAGAAATAAAAAAAATATTTCATTCATAAATTTAAATAAACAAATAGCGACGAGTGACTAATTATAAATTTTGAAAGAAATGCATTTTCTGGGCCTTTCTTTCATTTGCTCTCTCCACATAAATTCAATCAAATAAGTTGACATCATCTCTTCCTCTGAATCAAACTTTCTTTTAATTTTTATTTGCCATAGGTTTATTCAAATTTTCTTCTAGAGTTATTTATAAAATGGTAAATAATAAATATTGCATTGTTGTTGGTTTACATATTTTAAGAATTTTGTAAATTTTAAAAAGATTTTGTATAAACATTTCTTTTTTAGTTTATTTCTTCATGAAAATCGCATTATACTTGGTTCGCATATTTTTATAATCTTGTAAATAAATATCGTGAACGTCATAAGTGTATACAATGATAGCGATGTCAAGGGAATAACCATCCATTTGACTCACTGTTCTTTTGTGGGTACAAAGGTTAAACATTACCAAAAAGCAAATCTTCGCATCCAGGCTTAAAGAAATTTCAAAGTTTAAAAAACAGATTTTTAATTCTTTGTTTCTGAATGTTCTGACACTTATAAAATGTTCTTTTGTTCGTAAGTTAATTGGTTAATCAAGACATACCCACAAGTTTAATTTTAATTCTGATTTTAAGTTCCCTCCCCTTAACTTTTGAAAAAGAAGTAACAATTCGTTTTTAATTTTCCTTAAAAAATCATTTAATCACCAGTTATATACCATCGTCTGAGGAAATACTGAAACATGAAAACCTTTGTGTAGCGATTACAATATGATTTTATCATAATATTTTATAATAATAATAATATATATATATATATATATATATATATATATATATATATATATATATGTATGTATTTATGCATATGTATATATATATATATATATATATATATATATATATATATATATATATTAGCCTTCGGTTATGCTTTTACAAAAAGTTTGGAAAATAGGACATTCCTATAACTCTAGATGCATACATAAGACAATCCCTATATTCATTTAAAATTAAAAAATAAAATTCATCCTTGTTAATGAGTAAAAGTACAGACAAAAGCGCTCCGACATACAAAACATTTGGACAATTTATACATAATTTATGTCCAAAAAAGAAGAAAATTTTAAGAACACAAGAAAAATGAAATAGAAAACTTAACCGCAGTACCTTGTCAGTCGTTTTTAATGAAACTTGTACATATATATATATATATATATATATATATATATGTGTGTGTGTGTGTGTGTGTGTGTGTGTGCGTCTGTGTGTGTCTGTGTGTGTGCGCGTGTGTGTCTGTGTGTCTGTGTGTGTAAAACAAATGCTCGTTGATAACTTCTTTAATAAAAATGCCGTAGTACATATTCTCTCTTTATTAAATACATTTTGGAAGACTCAAGCAATTACAGATGAGTGCCGTCTACTGAAACACGTGTATCCACGGAATATAATGTTAATAATATATATATATATATATATATATATATATATATATATATATATATATATATATATATATATATATATCATTGAATAATATAGGCGTTGTGTCTATTTTTATAATGATCCTTTCCAGTTGTCTAACCATTTTTTTTATGTTAAGGATGGCGCCGTAGTTTTTGTTAACCCGAGAACTTTCGACCTTTTCCAAGATCATATTCAGAAGTAAATTACAAAGTACTTGGAATAACAATGAATACGGTGTCTTCTATGTTGAAATTCATTTTAACATCAAGAAAATGATTAAACAACTGAAAAAGGTCAATATATATGTACAATATATCTATATGTTATTCAATGAATGCACACACACGAACATTCACATACACACACACACACACACACGCATTTATATATATATATATATATATATATATATATATATATATATATATGAGAATCCGACAACCTAATTCAGTTGTTGTTTTTGTGTTGTATGTGATACTTCAGTCCCGCAAGTGACCTGCATACAAGTCCACATATTGTTCAACAGCGAGGATCTCGAGACATAGCCACTGGAATATTTTCTCATGCTTTTTGCCGTTGTCTTTCGTCTCTTAACCGGTCAATACGGCTGATTTCGAAATTCTCATACCAATCTGGCACAAATATCTCCAGTTATTTTTATTCTGGGCAACTCGCTCGAAGCTAGGTATATATGTGAAGCTGGCTATATATGAGGATCCTAAGTATTCTGTTGTCAATCTTCCTTTGCAAAATGACCAGCAAAGTTATGACTGCATCAGTAAAGTTTCAATTCCACCAATGTTGCATTTTGCGAGAATATCAGCATCGTTAAAAGTATAGCCACATACCGGGCGGAGAAAAAAGACATACAGCTGATTGAGATGGAACCTATATGGGGTCCACGATTCTGAGCTGTACAACAGTGTGTTCAAAACGGCTGCTCTATAAACGTCTTTTTTGTGTCCAATTTGATATTTCTCTCGTTCCATAGGCAATGGTGAAGATTCCCAAATGAACTTGTAGATTTGTCAATCCTATTTGTTATTTCGTCATCATCAGAGATTATATAAATGATGTGCCAGGGATACTTTTCTGTTTTTGATGTAGTTGACATTTAGGAGAACAATGAAGTTTGTGGAAATTACAAAATATTCGTCTACTAAAACCAAAACATTAACTTTAAAACTTAATTCATTTACTTAAATAGTTTTTTTTTTTTTTTTTTCTTTTTTTTTCGAAACATGACTTCCATATGGATGGCATATTTGTCGCTAAACTCGTTCAGGAATATACGACGGATTTTGTCTCTTTCCTAAAATCTGGCAAAATGATCAATCAGAGGTCGAAAGGAATACTTTTATTCGCGTGGGCCGAGAAGATTTTAAAACTTCCTCGTAAATAAGTGTCTGAGAGAGTCTATAATATTGTGCATTTTCTTATTATATATTGTACGGTCCGAGTTTTAAGTGTATGAGTGAATATGAGCATGTTAATGATATATATATATATATATATATATATATAAGATGCAACCATTTCCATGTCGCCCACAACCAACAGTAGTGAGAAAATCATGCCGTACCCGCATTTATATACAAAGCGTTTTTTTTTTTTTTGGTTGTTTGTTTGTTTTTTCCGCTTCAGGAATCATTTGGAAGACACTCAAGAACGAAATGCAGTTCAGGCGAAGATAAATACACAATGTGGAAACTTTACAAGTCATATCAAACGTCGAACCTGATATTTAGTTGTGACAATGTGATTTACACCCACCTGCCAGTACCTCGTGGCTGAAATGACTTATAGTTGGTTATGTTATGAGTTTATTAACTTGAACATGACACAGGCTGTCAGTTCTAAGCACCCTACATTCTAAGCACCCTACCATCTAATAACAGACAATTATGTAAGCTTGCGTTGGGCGATTACATTACTAATGCTAACGATTGATGATGGTGGACAGTAAACAGTCAAAAGATACTAAACTTTCACAGGCATGAACCTCAGCATTCCATGCATTAAATAGTTTTAAGGAGAAACACCGGTCCTAGAATCCAGTCTTAACGAGAAAAATAAACAAAATGATTACACTAGAATATTTTCTTCTTCTTTATTTTTGTTCCTTGTCCCTTCAGCACGTGGACGATCATAATTTTCGACAACATTGTCTCCTTCCCAGTCTCTATTCTGCCATCCATTTACATATGTTCCAACTTGGAGTTTCTCTTTATCAATCTTGCGTTTAAAATGTTTTATTAATATTTCCATAAATACTTTCATGCTGATGAAATTTCGACAATGGTCGAACCTAAACTATATGAATTTCAACTTAGTACTAGATTGGCGACAAATTCTCATCATTTTATAATTTACATCGCAAGATATAACCGTAAGTTCTATGCTAAAAGTTTCTTCTATCGCACTTCTCGCTTGTGAAAATCTCTTCCAGCTTCAGTCTTCACAATCAACTTTGATCTTCAAACATTTAAATGCAATGTCAATCGTTATCATCTGCATTCTTAATTCTTCTTCTTTTATTATCCTCTCTCCTTAATAGTAGTTTTTCTCATATTCTCTAACACTCAGTAACCCTTTGCATCCTAGTGGCTTTATTGCCTTTGATCTTCAAACATTTAAATGCAATATCAATTGTTATCTTGTGTCTTCTTAATTCTTCTTCTTTTATTGTCCTCTCTCCTTAATAGTAGTTTTTCTCATATTCTCTAACACTCAGTAACCCTTTGCATCCTAGTGGCTTTATTGCCTTTGATCATCAAACATTTAAATGCAATGTCAATCGTTATCTTCTATCTTCTTAATTCTTCTTTTAATGTCCTCTCTCCTTAAAAGTATTTTTCTCATATTCTCTAGCACTCAGTAAACCCTTGAATCCTAGTGGCTTTATTGCCTTTGATCTTCAAACAATTAAATTGAATGTCAATCGTTATCTTGGGTCGTCTTACTTCTTCTTCTTTTATTGTCCTCTCTCCTTCATAGTATTTTTTCCTCAAATTCTCTAACACTCAGTCACCCCTTGCATCCCAGTGGCTTTATTGCCTTTGATCTTCAAACAATTAAATTCAATGTCAATCGTTATCTCGTGTCTTCTTAATTCTTCTTTTGTTGTCCTCTCTCATTAATTGTATTTTTTCTCATATTCTCTAACACTCAGTAACCACTTCGGTCTTAGTGGCTTTATTGCCTTTAATCTTCAAAGATTTAAATGAAATGTCAATCGTTATCTTCTATCTTCTTAATTCTTCTTCTTTTAATGTCCTCTCTCCTTAATAGTAGTTTTCTCATATTCTCTAACACTCAGTAACACCTTGCATCCTAGTGGCTTTATTGCCTTTGATCTTCAAACATTTAAATTCAATGTCAATCATTATCTTCTGTCTTCTTACTTCTTCTTCTTTTATTGTCCTCTCACCTTAAAAGTTATTTTTTTTCATATTCTCTAAAACTCAGTCACCCCTTGCATCCTAGTGGCTTTATTGCATTTGATCTTCAAACATTTAAATGCAATGTCAATCGTTATAATCTATCTTCTTAATTCTTCTTCTTTTAATGTCCTCTAACCTTAATAGTAGTTTTTCTCATATTCTCTAACACTCAGTCACCCCTTGCATCCTAGTGCCTTTGTAGGCTTTAATCTTCAGACATTTAAATAGAATGTCAATCGTTATCTTCTGTCTTCTTAATTCTTCTTGTTTTATTGACCACTCTCATTAACTGTAGTTTTTCTCATATTCTCTAACACTCAGTAACCCCTTGCAACCTAGTGGCTTTATTGTTTTTGATCTTCAAACAATTAAATTCAATGTCAATCGTTATCTTGTGTCTTCTTAATTCTTCTTTTCTTGTCCTCTCTCATTAATTGTAGTTTTTCTCATATTCTCTAACACTAAGTAACCACTTCCGTCTTAGTTGGCTTTATTGCCTTTGATCTTCAAACATTTAAATGCAATGTCAATCGTTATCTTCTATCTTCTTAATTCTTCTTTTAATATCCTCTCTCCTTAATAGTAGTTTTTCTCATATTCTCTAACACTCAGTAACCCCTTGCATCCTAGTGGCTTTATTGCCTTTGATCTTTAAACAATTAAATTGAATGTCAATCGTTATCTTGAGTCGTCTTACTTCTTCTTCTTTTATAGTCCTCTCTCCTTCATAGTATTTTTCCTCGAATTCTCTAACACTCGGTCACCCCTTGCATCCCAGTGGCTTTAGTGCCTTTGATCTTCAAACATTTAAATTCAACGTCAATCGTTATCTTGTGTCTTCTTAATTCTTCTTTTGTTGTCCTCTCTCATTAATTGTAGTTTTTCTCATATTCTCTAACACTCCTTAACCACTTCCGTCTTAGTGGCTTTATTGCCTTTGATCTTCAAACATTTAAATGAAATGTCAATCGTTATCTTCTATCTTCTTAATTCTTCTTCTTTTAATGTCCTCTCTCCTTAATAGCAGTTTTCTCATATTCTCTAACACTCAGTAACACCTTACATCCTAGTGTCTTTATTGCCATTGATCTTTAAACATTTAAATTCAATGTCAATCATTATCTTCTGTCTTCTTACTTCTTCTTTTAATATCCTCTCTCCTTAATAGTGGTTTTTCTCATATTCTCTAACACTCAGTCACCAATTCAATCCTAGTGACTTTATTTCCTTTGATCTTCAAACATTTCAATTCAATGTCAATCGTTGGGTTCTGTCTTCTTAATTTTTCTTCTTTTATTGTCCTCTCTCATTAATTGTAGTTTTTCTCATATTCTCTAAATCTCAGTAACCCCTTGCGTCCTAGTGGCTTTAGTGTCTTTGATCTTCAAACATTTAAATGCAATGTCAATCGTTATCTTCTATCTTCTTAATTCTTCTTCTTTTAACATCCTCTCACATTAATAGTAGTTTTACTCATATTCTCTAACACACAGTCACCCCTTGCATCCTTGTGCCTTTATTGCCTTTGATCTTCAAACATTTAAATTGAATGTCAATCGTTATCATCTGTCTTCTTAATACTTCTTCTTTTATTGTCTTCTCTCCTTCATAGTAGTTTTTCTCATATTCTCTAACACTCAGTAACCCCTTCCTTCCTAGATGCTTTATTGCCTTTGATCTTTAAACATTTAAATGCAATGTCAAACGTTATCTTCTGTCTTCCTAATTCTTCTTTTATTGTCCTCTCTCCTTCAAAGTATTTTTTCCTCATATTCTCTAACACTCAGTAAACACTTGCATCCTAGTGGCTTTATTGCCTTTGGTCCACAAACAATTAAATGCAATGTCAATCGTTATCTTCTATCATCTTAATTCTTTTTCTTTTAATGTCCTCTATCCTTAAAAGTAGTTTTTCACATATTCTCTAACACTCAGTAACCCCTTGCATCCTAGTGGCTTTATTGTCTTTGATCATCAAACATTTAAATTGAATGTCAATCGTTATCTTCTGTCTTCTGAATTCTTCTTGATTTATTGTCCTCTCTCATTAATTGTTGTTTTTCTCATATTCACTAACACTCAGTCACCCCTAGCGTCCTCGTGGCTTTAGTTTCTTTGATCTTCAAACATTTAAATGCAATGTCAATCGTTATCTTCTATCTTCTTTATTCTTCTTCTTTTAATGTCCTCTCTCCTTAAAAGTATTTTTCTCATATTCTCTAACACTCAGTAACCCCTTGCATCCTAGTGGCTTTAAGCCTTTGATCTACAAACATTTAAATTCAATATCAATTGTTATCTTCTGTCTTCTTAATTCTTCTTCTTTTATTGTCCTCTCTCCTTAATAGTAGTTTTTCTAATATTCTCTAACACTCAGTATCCCCTTGCATCTTAGTGGCTTTATTGCCTTTGATCTTCAAACATTTAATTTCAATGTCAATCATTATCTTGTGTCTTCTTAATTCTTCTTCTTTTATTGTCCTCTCTGCTTAATAGTAGTTTTTCTCGAATTCTCTAACACTCAGTAACCCCTTCAATCATAGTGACTTTATTGCCTTTGACCTTCAAACTTTTAAATGCACTGTCCATCGTTATCTTCTCTCTTCTTAATTGTTCTTCGTTTATTGTCCTCTCTCCTTAATAGTACTTTTTCTCATATTCTCTAACACTCAGTAACCACTTCCTTCCTAATGGTTTTATTGCCTTTGATCTTCAAACATTTAAATTCAATGTCAATCTTTATCTTCGAGCTTCTTAATTCTTCTTCATTTAATGTCCTCTCACCTTAATAGTAGTTTTTTCTCACATTCTTTAATACAGGGTAAACCCTTGAATCCTAGTGGCTTTATTGCCTTTCATTTTCAAACATTTAAATGCCATGTCAATCATTATCTTCTGTCTTCTTACTTCTTCTTCTTCTTTTATTGTCCTCTCTCCTTAATAGTAGTTTTTCTCATATTCTCCAACACTCAGTAACCCCTTGCATACTTGTGGCTTTATTGTTTTTGATCTTCAAACATTTAAATTCAATGTCAATCGTTATCTTCTATCTTCTTAATTCTTCTTTTAATATCCTCTCTCCTTAATAGTAGTTTTTCTCATATTCTCTAATACTCAGTAACCTCTTCCGTCCTAGTGTCTTTATTGCCTTTGATCTTCAAGCATTTAAATTCAATGTCAATCGTTATCTTCCGTCTCCTTAATTATTCTTCTTTTATTGTCCTCTCTCCTTCATAGTATTTTTACCTCATATTCTCTAACACACAGTAACCCGCATGCATCCTAGTGGCTATATTGCCTTTCATTTTCAAACATTTAAATTGAATGTCAATCGTTATCTTGTGACTTCTTAATTCTTCTTTTGTTGTCCTCTCTCCTTAATAGTAGTTTTTCTCAAATTCTCTAACACCCAGTAACGCCTTGCGTCTTAGTAGCTTTATTGCCTTGATCTTCAAACATTTAAATGCAATGTCAATCGTTATCTTCTGTCTTCTTAATTCTTCTTCTTTTATTCTCCTCTCTCCTTAATAGTAGTTTTTCTCATATTCTCTAACTCTTAGTAACCACTTCCGTCTTAGTGGCTTTATTGCCTTTGATCTTCAAACATTTAAATGAAATGTCAATCGTTATCTTCTATCTTCTTAATTCTTCTTCTTTCAATGTCCTCTCACATTAATAGTAGTTTTTCTCATATTCTCTAACACTCAGTCACCCCTTGCATCCAAGTGCCTTTCTGTCTTTGATCTTCAAACATTTAAATTGAATGTCAATCGTTATCTTCTGTCTTCTTAATACTTCTTCTTTTATTGTCTTCTCTCCTTCATAGTAGTTTTTCTCATATTCTCTAACACTCAGTAACCCCTTCCTTCCTAGATGCTTTATTGCCTTTGATCTTTAAACATTTAAATGCAATGTCAAACGTTATCTTCTGTCTTCCTAATTCTTCTTTTATTGTCCTCTCTCCTTCATAGTATTTTTTCCTCATATTCTCTAACACTCAGTAACCACTTGCATCTTAGTGGCTTTATTGCCTTTCGTCCTCAAACAATTAAATGCAATGTCAATCGTTATCTTGTGTCTTCTTAATTCTTCTTCTTTTATTGTCCTCTCTGCTTAATAGTAGTTTTTCTCGAATTCTCTAACACTCAGTAACCCCTTCAATCATAGTGACTTTATTGCCTTTGACCTTCAAACTTTTAAATGCACTGTCCATCGTTATCTTCTCTCTTCTTAATTGTTCTTCGTTTATTGTCCTCTCTCCTTAATAGTACTTTTTCTCATATTCTCTAACACTCAGTAACCACTTCCTTCCTAATGGTTTTATTGCCTTTGATCTTCAAACATTTAAATTCAATGTCAATCTTTATCTTCGAGCTTCTTAATTCTTCTTCATTTAATGTCCTCTCACCTTAATAGTAGTTTTTTCTCATATTCTTTAATACAGGGTAACCCCTTGAATCCTAGTGGCTTTATTGCCTTTCATTTTCAAACATTTAAATGCCATGTCAATCATTATCTTCTGTCTTCTTACTTCAGCTTCTTCTTTTATTGTCCTCTCACCTTAATAGTAGTTTTTCTCATATTCTCCAACACTCAGTAACCCCTTGCATCCTTGTGGCTTTATTGCCTTTGATCTTCAAACATTTAAATTCAATGTCAATCGTTATCTTGTGTCTTCTTAATTCTTCTTCTTTTATTGTTCTCTCTCCTTAGTAATAGTTTTTTTCATATTCTCTAACACTCAGTAACCGCTTCCGTCCTAGTGGCTTTATTGCCTTTGATCTTCAAAGATTTAAATGCCATGTCAATCGTTTTCTTCTGTCTCCTTAATTATTCTTCTTTTATTGTCCTCTCTCCTTAACAGTAGTTTTTCTCATATTCTCTAATACTCAGTAACCTCTTCCGTCCTAGTGTCTTTATTGCCTTTGATCTTCAAACATTTAAATTCAATGTCAATCGTTATCTTCTGTCTTCTTAATTATTCTTCTTTTATTGTCCTTTGTCCTAATAGTAGTTTTTTCTCATATCCTCTAACACTCATTAACCCCTTGCATCCTAGTGGCTTTATTGCCTTTGATATTCAACATTGAAATTCAATGTCAATCATTATCTTCTGTCTTCTTACTTCTTCTTCTTCTTTTATTCTCCTCTCACCTTAATAGTAGTTTTTCTCATATTCTCTAACACTCAGTAACACCTTCCATCCTAGTGGCTTTATTGTTTTTGATCTTCAAACATTTAAATTCAATGTCAATCGTTATCTTCTGTCTTCTTAATTATTCTTCTTTTATTGTCCTCTCACCGTAATAGTAGTTTTTCTCATATTCTCCAACACTCTGTAACTTCTTGCCTTCTAGTTGCTTTATTGCCTTTCATCTTCAAACATTTAAATGTAATGTCAATCGTTATCTTCTGTCTTCTTAATTCTTCTTCTTTTATTGTCCTCTCTCCTTAATAGTAGTTTTTCTCATATTCTCTAACACTCAGTAACGCCTTGCGTTCTAGTGGCTTTATTGCCTTACTTGGAATGAAATGATTTAAGAACATATTATCATTCTCAAATTCTCCAAACCTTGTTTCCTCATAATGAGCCTTTGAAATTTCGACTCTTTTTCGATGTACTTTTATTTTCCTGTTTCCGGTGAGAGAAAATTATCCAGCATTCACTGCCATCGATATTGATTTTAAAAACGTTGCTTTCTAGAATTTGAAATGTATTTTGCAAAAGATAAATGTATTTTTGACTTCGCGATCTACGAAACTCATACAAGAGTTAAGTAAATGTTTTATTTATTTATTTATTTATTTATCATTATTCGATATTTGAGCCCTGTAATTACAATGTTTGCTTACCAAATCACATCATACAAAAATACCCTTGTTAACCTATTTTAACATAAGATATATATATATATATATATATATATATATATATATATATATATATATATATCGCACCTCTTGCCTGTTTCCCTATTCCTGTTTCTCTGAGAGCTATAATCTCCAACTATTCAAATGTAATGTCAATCGACATCTCCAGTTGCCTTGATTCTTCTCCTCATCCTTTCCTCTATCACTCCTATCTGATCTTGCTCCAAATCTTATGGAACCCCTTGCGTCCTTGTGGCTTCCCGCCTTACTTGGGGTGTAACGCTTAAAAATATATATATATATATATATATATATATATATATCCAGAGAGTGATACGAGAGAAAGGGACGTTTTTATTAGTTTTATTGACATATACAACATGGAACAAAACAAATGCTTCCTCAGCAGTCTTCTAGTGCTGACCGAGTTTGAAAATAATCTTTTACCAATGCGCTCGGGGTCACTGACATTTGGCGTCATTGTGAAACGTGCAGCTTCCTCATTCAATAGATCTATTCATATTTAATAAGATTAACTTTTTCGACAAAAAAAAGCCATATTAGTGGAAGACAAACAGAATTTCTGGTAAATATGGTCGATAAATTAAAATCTTCAAAATAATCTTTTAGCTTAGTGGTTCTGGACCTATTTTACCTGATGTGCCCTTTTCCACCATGTTAGGATGTCATACCCCCACCCCACATCTTTCCAAGTTTGTCTGACTCAAAAGGTACATTCCAAATAATATGCATATATTATTAAAAATCTTCATTTTAACCCTTAATAATACGTCTACATTTACATGAATTATTTTTGTAGTGGTAAAAATACACAAGAGCTATCGGAAAGAAAACCCAGATTGACCTCTCAGTTGCACGGACTGATGCACATTGTGCGTTTTGCCGCCTTGGTGTTTAAGAAAGTTAACATTTTGTGTCTACCAATCCATGTCTCCAGTACTGTCACCCTGAAATCCTGAAATTCCCACCCTCTTTGACAACCCGTACCTCAAGTGGTCAGAAAACAAACATTCGGTTTAGTACTATCTTGACGGAATATTACACTCTTTCTCTAAATTAATTCTGGATGGATGATTTTAGTAGTTTTTTTTTTGTTTTTGTTTTTGTTTTTTTTTTGTTTTTTGCCTCTTCTGAATTGATATCTTTGGAAGTAGTACTTGTTTGAATCAATCATTTTCTTATCTGGAAGGTGCTCACTGTAATTCCTGTTTCATCATATAGACAGTATCAATCTATTGAGTGAAGACCAGGCTTTGGTTTGATGAATGGTAGTTCATTTTACTTTTCTCATGATCTCTTGCATTTCATGTTATTGTAAAGTATCTACTTTTTATCCTCCGTTACAATTTATCTAAAAAACGAAACATTTTTGCTACACTTAAATTGAGAACACCTTCCCCGGCATATATAGAACGTCACCTTCTTTGGATTAAGACCAGCTTTTAGTAGAGTTAGAGGCATTTCAATTCAATCGCTTTCACTTTTCATCTTCGATCACAATTTTTTTTTAAACACAAACGGTAGAGTATGATTTTAGCTTACTTTTCCCGGAAGTCAGCCATCAAAACATCATAATCAATTTGTTGCAAATGAGTTCATTATTTCCGTTTGACATTACGATTATATTGGCTGTCTATGATGTTGTATATTGTTGATTATTCTCAGGTAATGTCTTCATTTGATCGCGCTGTCAACTTCAGCTTGACCACGTGACCGTGGGACATCGTTCTTCAAGAAAGTCAAAGCTTGAAATTTCGGGCGTTATTTTTACACGTTTTTATTCATTGCGTGTTCCCCATAAGCTGCAAACCTTTTATTTACATTTGAGTTGAATTTTTTCCTTTGTAAAAAGTATAATCTGACCAAAATGATTTTCTTTCACCTTTCTTAGAATCAGTACATACATATTACATTAGATTTGAGAAACTCTTTTTAAATACACACGGTCACGACATCTGTCACAATACATTAAAAATGATATTTGAATAAAAGTCAGTTGACAGTAAACCCTTCTAGTGATATCTACCGATAATCTTTTAACAACATTATTGGCCAAACTAATATTTTTTTCTGTCGTGTATATGCATATATATATATATGTGTGTGTGTGTGTGTGTGTGTCGGGTATCTCGTTGTATGATAATGGATAATGAGCTGATTCCGCTGATCAGCACGAGTTTGATCCCCACCGCGTGAACGAAATTTGCAGTCTTATTCCAAATCTAATCTATACTTAAGAAATAACAATATTTCTGTAGTTTATTTTTCATAAGATTATGTTTAGAATCTTAATGCCATTCTCTTTTTGAATTACTGTATATGACAGCGAAAGTTTCGTTGAAAACGTTCTTAAGAGGTCCAAATCGATGGATCGCTCACAAGCAAACTGATTGAAAGCGCCGATCGATTCTTCCAATGTGATGGAAGTAATTTGCTGGAGCATTCGATTGAATCGCCATCATTAGTAATAGACTTCTATTATAGGCGTTAATGTGTTTTCAGTGCCGTGGAAGAAGCAACAAAATGGTTGCCGTGTTTCCAGGTGATGCCCAGATTAAAGCATGATTTAATCAACAATTACTCAAGGAAGACAATCTAAATTGAAATTAATATGTATTCATAGAATAAATAAAAGATAAAATTGCAATAGAAATCGTGTGTCCTGATCAAAGCTGAAACATTAACAGTGACATGATGACTAGAAAGATGATGGCTGCAAATATTAGGTTGGTGCAAAAATACTAACGTAATAATGTCGTTTTTTGACGTTAAAAAATACCTCAAAAAACGACATTATTATGTCATTATTTTTGCACCAACCTAATATTTAAAAGTATGAGCTGGCTGGCGATACATCGACGACAGACTTTGAAACGGCGATTTTAACTAAAGACTTGTTAACCTTTACTCTACATCAGACACCAAAACAAAGATCTTAATAATTATTACAACAAATAATAAAACAGCCATCCTTTTATGGAAAAAACCAGAAATTTTAAGCTCGAGATGAAAATCGAATTCGCTGCCAACAGAGAAACTTCTTCAGATACTCAACAAAAAAAACGTCATTCCTGATTGTAAAATATAGTGTGAACTGAACATATATCGACTTTTTCCGACTTTAGTGTGAAACGGACGTATGTCTCCCTTTTCGAATCTAGTGTAAGCTGAACATATGTCTCCATTTTGGAATATAGGGGAATGGGAACTTATGTCTGCTTTTTTCAACTCTAGTATAAAACGGATTTTGACTCTCGTGTAAACTGGACATAGTCTCCCTTTTGGAATCTTGTGAATCCGAACCTATGTCTACTTTTTTCGACTTTAGTGTAAACTGGACCCATGTCTCCATTTTGGAAAACGAACAATATCTACTATTCTAGTAAAAATTGAACCTAGGTCTCCCTTTTGAAATCTAGTGTAAACCGAAGCTATGTCTGCTTTTTTACTCTAGTGCAAACTGGACCTATGTGTATCTTATGGACACTAGTTTAAACTACAGCTATGTCTAACATTTTATCACTATTGTAAACCGAACCTATGTCTACCTTTCGAGGAGCCGTATTTGCTGGTTCCCAGACTTCTTGAATTCAAGCGCCCTACGAGGCTGGCATCCCGCTCTCAACCTTTCACTGTCGAAACTATTAAATGTAGCCATCTCTTCTACTCCAATAGCATCATGTCTCGCACCTCTCGCCTGTGGAACTCCCTTCCCTATTCCAGTTTCCCTGGGAGCTATAATCTCCAACTATTCAAATCTAATGTCAATCGACATCTATCCACTATCCTTCTCCTCATCCTTTCCTCTATCACTCCTATCTGATCTTGCTCCAAATCTTATGCAACCACTTGCGTCCTAGTGGCTTCTTGCCTTGCTTGAGGTGAAACGCTTAAAAAAAACTGGAGCTACATCTACCTGTTTATATTTTAATATAAACTTGTTCTATATCTACTTTTGTGACTCTCGTACAAACCTGACCGTTGTCTAACCTTTTCGAACCACTCGTGAAATCATACCTGTATCTAATTTTTTACCCTATGCTTCTAGCATAAAACCGGACCTATGTCTATTAATTTCTTAATTCATTCTGATAAAACTTGTATACAATATAAAATAAGCAACAAAAGGTACTGCGTCGGTAAATGAAAGAAACTCTCCAAACTGATATTTGAGTTTGTCCGATTCTTTGCATACAACGAAGTAAAATCTTAAGTAACTTAAAAAGAAACTATATATAGTTAACTTAAAAAACATAAAATCATAGACTAAAAAGGCCTTCTTTAAAGTTAATCCGTAATAACAACTCCGCGACAGACGAGTAGATCATCAGCACAGTAGGTGCTTAATAATATGACGGTATTTAGATAATAATTAAGTTTTTATTCATTTACTTATCAAAGATGATTTTATTTATTAAGTTTAATTGAGTGTGTACGTTGTGTGTATGTTTTTAGTGTTATAGAGATCTTTCATTTTCCGAACACAGCCAGCACATTGTGGTCGTGTTCGTTGTTAATACTATTAAGTGTTGTCTTTTTCATTTTTATTATTAAAGGTTCCATTATTTTGAATCATTTTTTACAGGTGGATGAGCTTATTATGTTTATATTTTGTATTATGTTTCGCATGGTGTCTGGTAAGTTTTTTTTGTGCGTGTTTAAATCGGTTCTAATGGAGCTGTGATCAGATAGGTGTAACGTAAGGCGTCTAGATAGGCATGTAGTCGTGTGACCGATGTAATTATTTATAAATTCGGATTGGTCAGGAATACAGTTCCTTAAGGGTCATTTGAACTCAGAGATAATGTTCGTTCGCTGTAATTTTGGCTTTGCTGGTGTGTTGTTATTTTTTAGCATAACTTTAGCTGTTTAAAATCTTTTGTACTAGATAATTAATTTGATTTTTGATTCAGGTCAACTGGGGTAGTGTATTTCTTTATAATATGTCGAAGTGAAGATTCATCTTGTTTGTAGTTAATGTGAAAATATTAATGTAATTTTTGACTGGATGTTCACTATCGTTGTTATTTACTCTGGGGAGAAAAAGTCTAATTTGGTAGATCTATATGGTTAGTTGTTAATTAGTGTCTGTTTTATAATATTGAGTTCTATAAGGAAGAGTAGTCGAGAGGATAAACTCTGGTTTGCTCTTTTTTGAAAGTTTTTTATTACTGTTATTTTGTATTTGAGTATTTGAGTATTTTTAAATTTAAGGTGGAAAGAGTTTCTGAAAGTGTTTTTTCTTATATAATGAGGTGATAAAAGTGTTGTTGCTATATTCTACCAGAAAATCTAATAATGGGAGTTTGTTTTTGTTTTGACTAAGTTCGTAGGTAAAGTTAAGGACAGTTTTTTTCAATATTGACCACTGTAGCTCATAAATATAGATAAATTAAAAGTATATTTTTAACGTATACCTAAACACACACACACACACACTATATATATATATATATATATATATATATATATATATATATATATATATATATATATATATATAATGTTACAGATATTACAGCAAAAATCAATACACTGTGTCAGAAATAACCGTGACAAAAATAACAAAGATGAGGATACTAATTATGAATAGATGGTGAATAAATTTGATAATAATAATTTACTATTTTAAAAGATATTATTTCATAACATAATTTATAGGGATGTCATACTGAGATTAAATTTCTCGGCTATCAATACATCCTGGTAATTTGAAAACGTTGGAAGATTTATAAATGCTTCGAACAATATAACAATTTAAAAGCTATTGCAACTTCTAATTTATATATATTCGATCTTCATGAAGTCTAACCCCCAGGAGAGAGTGATTCATTGCCTCTTCTCAGTATAACGTTTTCCGCTGACATGACGTGGAAAAAACATTTTAAATAAACTGCTACGTCCGCTTGCTAAGAAGTTTGGTTCACTGTGTCGTGGTAGACAATTTATCTCACTCACCTTACGCATTTATAAGTCTACCATTCGTCCATGCATTGAATATTGCTGTCACATCTGATCTGTTGCTTCTGCTTTGTATTTAAGGATCAAATCCAAAGAATAATCTGCAATGTTATTGATCCTGACTGGCTTCTCAGCTCCAGACACCTAATCCTAGGCCCTAACGTCGATTCTCGGTGTCTTGTCTATAACTATTTTCATGGTAATTGTCCTGAGAAATTTTTTAGTAACTCGACTTTACAAAAGCGCAGTAACAGATTAGCAGGTAGGTGTATTTATATCACAGTTGAAATGGCTCGATGTAACCGTCTTTTGCATTTCTCGCTTGTGAAACTCTCTTCTGGCTTCTTGCTTACCGGTCAACTTTAATCTTCAAACAATTAAATACAATTCCAGCTGTTATCTTCTGTTTTAATTTCTGTTCCTTTATTATTCTCGCACTCGAATAATGTTTTTTCTTTTTCTCATATATTTTCACACACAGTAAAACCTTACGTCTTGCTGACTTTATTGCCTTCCTAGGTGTGAAATGATTAAAAAAAAATATCAATGCGTACAGAAACCAGTGAGGAAAGAACTCACTATATTGTCTTCAACGATGGTCTGCACTACAGTAGGCGCATTTCATACACGCATATCAAGATTATTTGATATCATTAATGTTTTTTTATTATGATTATTAATCGAAATTTACTCAGTTCTTATATTTACTAAGTAAGGTTACTTTTCTGCATACAAACAAGATGAACGCTGGAAGATTGTATAGCATCAACTAACCCACTGAACTGGACCTACACGCTTTAACAATCAGAATATGAAGTCTTCAAAGTTTTGCATTCAGATCTATCCTTCTTCTAATTTGGTTGCCCTAAAATGTTTAAAGAGTTCAGTCTGTTTATTTTATTAGGTTGGTGCAAAAATAATGACGTAATAATGTCGTTTTTTGACGTTGAAAAATACGTCAAAAAACGACATTATTACGTCATTATTTTTGCACCAACCTAATACCTACCAGGGGAGGAAAGATAGATTATTGCTTTTTTCCAAAAGCATCATAACAAAATATTTTACTAGTGAGCAGACGTAGCTAACGTGTTGATGACAGACTGTGTATCAAGGAGGATGGTCGGTGCTTCTTGCCTTACAATGACTGACAAACTAATCTGGCAGACCATTACTATTTTCAATCGTGCCAGACTAAATTAAGATCAGTAAAAATAAAAAAAAAAAAAGTATCCTCCTTGTGGAGCAATGGTTAATATGCCAGTTTTAAATAACATTACTACAATAATAATTTTCAGTTGGCATCTCACTATGACCATGTGCCAGACTCAGATTTAATAAGACATGTGTCTATATCGCATTTTTATCTTAATTAAAATGATACAGGTTAACATACAGAAAATTGCCTATTCTTCTATCTTCTGTTTGCTTTTGTTTTTGTGCCATGTCTCTTCAGAACTTAAGCAATAATGGTCTACCATACATTACTTTTCTTTATTATTAGGTTAGTGTAAAAATAATGTCGTAATAACGTCAAAAAACAACATTATTACGTCATTATTTTTGCACCAACCTAATATCTTGAAATTGCAATGTTTTCTTGGCAATTATGGAAGTGGGTTCCCGTTTCCTTCTACACGGAATTTTCTTTGTCTTAGATCGGTTGTTTACCTATACCAGCTAAACAGACTAATCTACCTTACTATTTCCCGAAGGCATTTGTGAGAAAATGAATACAACAGACTCGGCCAGAATTTGAACTAGACTCCATTATCCGTACCGATTACCGCTACGCCACCTAGAGTCAGGAACTAAAAAATACATTAATTATTTATAATTAAAAAATGTACACTGATATTACAGTTGCCGCATTACAATCAATCCTGATATTTTTTAAAAAGTAAAATGAAACGCTTCTGGTAGAATCAATTCATAAAAACGGAAGAAAAATTTTAGCCAAATAAAAATTTGAATCTTTTGGATAAAAATCAATATTTTGCTCATTATTTACAATGCAGACAAAATCATTTTTAAAGAAATCTTATTAAAATTTATATATTTGCACTCTTCTCTTCAATCCGATCTTTACTATTGTCAGTCATTTCACCGCCAAAATCAGATATTTACTATTCTTAAGGTAGTTTGGTACAGGGCCTAATAAGAGTAACGAAAGATTGTGGTGCGCCAATTAACCAAGTAAGATAGTCTTACTTAATTTTGCATTTACTAGGACAAATATTGACCATAAACACCAATAGATATTCTACAACTATCACAAACGCAAAAAGTAGTCTATAAATATTTTCATGGTAAATATTCTGATGAGCTTTTTAGTTTGGTATCTTAACTTTACTAATTTATGCATAGTACTGGTTTGGCAGCAAAAGGTATCATCGTTTTACAGTTGAAATCGCTATATGTAACCGTAAGTTCTATGTTGACATTTTCTTCTCTCAACCTTCTCGCTTTTGAAACTCACTTGCTTTCCAGTTAATTTCAACCGTCACCTTCTGTTTCCTTGAATCTTGTTCTTTTATTGTCCTCTCTCATTAATAATGTTTTTTTATAAGACTCTTTCACTCTCAGTAACCCCTTGTGGCTTAGTGGCTTGTCGCTTTGGATGAAATAATTAAAAGTAATAACAATAATATTATGTCTCAATTGCAATGTGCGATAATTGCTGTTTCGACCATAATAATGTATCACCCGTAACAATGCTGTTTCACCTACAAGGCATAAAGGATAAAATAATTACACATTTGCCATTGGCATCAATGGTCGAGACCTTAGACTACAGAAATTTAACTATTTGTTAAGGGTCACAGCAGACGTCAAAAATTTGTCACAGAAATCCGAAGGAGCATTGGGACAGCAAAAATGCCTTTTAGAAGCTAAACAAAATATTAAGAAACAGAAAAATTTCGTCACAAAAAAAAGACTGTTTAAATGCTTTATCATTTGTGAAAGAAAGGGATACTTATACATAGAAGCAGAAAGAGACAGATGAAATTTTGGAGACACATAATCAGAAAAGGGGATTTGAATAATTTGAACCTCAGAGGATACAATGAAATCGATGTTTAATTTTCTCCTTTATTATTCTTATTATTATTGTTGTTGTTGTCATTGTTAATCCTCTCTGTCACGAGCCCAGTCTTTCAACCACTGTGATTCGCGTGCTCTGCAATTTCTACTAACAATAACTTTCATCGTGAATGAACCACCATTTATAATCAGCCAATGGCATACCCTCAAGCGACTTCTATCTTCAAGGAGAATAACTCAACTATTATTATTCATGTTTTTATCTTTTCCACTTCTGAAAATAATGTTTATTTTTCTCAAAATAACAAAGCAGAAAAATAATGATCAAACAGAAATGAATTACATGTAACCGATTCAGTTAATTCAGTTTGACTGATTCCACAAAACAAAGTCGTATCCGGTTTAATTTTCTGTTTATGTTATCTAGAGAACTTTATTGTGATTAGAAAAGCTTCACCACAGAAAACTTCTGCCAAAGGTTATTTCACAAAACGACCACCCAAAAAGATATCGTATCTACAGGAACGCCACCAAATTGTAAATAGTTGTTTCTCAAAAGTTTGGTTATGTTAAAAAAAAAACTTTTAAAAATCCCTTTAAAATCGGACTGGAGCTTGTGAAAATTTTTGGCCTCATGTTTATACCTATGTTTTCTTTGTCTTTCATCTTCATTCTAATGAATGATTTGCACCTTTCGATCTAAAAGTTTGGAATGAGAAGTCAGCCTTGAAAAATGTTTTCCTAGACCTCGAACCTATGAAAACAATAGACGATGGGATAAAATGGACTACGTAGTGGACTATATATATATTTGTCTCCACTTAGATCTTGACTGCCTTTGCGCTCAGTATCCGTCAGAGAAGGCAGGTGTCGGGTTGATCTGAAATCACATCCCAGGCCCCACCGAGTGCAGAATTAATAGATAGGACAAGCTGCATCTCTAGGTTCACTTGTATGGGAACGGGTCGAATGACAGAGATAGGTGTGTATGAACGCCGGCCACACCAGGTGAGGGTGGGCCGAATCTCACAGACAATGGAGAAGAGAACGTAAAGTCCAAGTATAAGTACGTGAGTGAAATAAAATGTAGTGTTCAATAAGAGAGATTAAGTCTTGTGTGACTATTAATCAATAACAATTTCACACACACACACACACACACACATGCACACACACACACACACACACATATATATATATACATATATATATATATATATATATATATATATATATATATATATATATATATATATGGGGGGTGCACGTGAACGAGTGTTTAGAACGAACGTATTCTGAGTAGGTGACCGGGATTCGAATCTCACCACGGTCGATTTGTCAGATAATTTCCAGACGATATCGGACTTGAGGGGTCGATCCCAGCGTGTGGCACTTTTAGAAAGTGTCTGAAAACCATAGCACGGGTTTACCCAAGCCTTATGAATGAAATTGTGGAGACGGAACCCTTGGCTGCCGTCTATAGGTGTGCTAGCACGAAGTCACAAATCATTGAGCTAGCTGTCCTAGTAGACGGGTGTTCTCGAATACGAGTGGCCAGCTATGCATATATATATATATATATATATATATATATATATATATATATATATATATATATATATATATATATATATACAGAAAGAAAAGCTAGTTTTCATAAAAAAAAAAATTACATTTTTTAATTTAAACTGTTTTATTTTTTTTACTTTAAACGGTTTCTCTTTTAGCTATACAAAAAGTTTGTAACTGTTTATATATCTACGTGTTGACGCTTGTGTTTTGAACGAATAAAAAATCAAAGGGCGCAACTGGCTTTATATATGAATATATATATACAATCTTTTCCCATAAATAAATGTACAATTACACTATCACTAACGTACGTTATAAATATCAACATTTAAATCTTATATATATATATGTGTGTGTATATATATATATATATATATATATATATATATATATATATATATATATATATATATTATAAATTAATTGATTTAAAATATGGTTTTTCCGTTACACAGTCCTAACCATGTTTCAAAAATGAAAGCTCCGAATTTAATTTTGTAATTACAATCACTTAAAAGAATCCAATAAAACACCTACAGTAAAATGAAAAGCTAGATGTAAGCCATTGAATGACCCATGTCCTTTGTACTTACATGAGAAAATATATATTACTAGGTTTTTATAAAAAATAAAAGTTTACTAAATCAGTGAAATCAATTAGCTATTTTTGCGGTCATTGTCATACATTTTACTTAAATAATATTTAAATATAATTTTTTTTAAATTGTTACCTAATAATATACATACTTATAGTTGATGTGAAAGTAATTCTACATACTGTAAGGGATTCTAATACATTTACTTGTTCTTAAAAGAAATATAGTATATTAAAAATTAAAAGTGAAAATATTTTTCAAATCGTAGTTAAATAAAACGTATTCTAACCTAAACACCCTCCCAAAATCTTTAAATATACAAATAGAAAAAAAATGGCGTAAGAATTTTTGCCGTTAACAATAAAAATTTTTAAAAATCCAGACGACATGCATTTAACGGATGTCAGATTTCATTGAAGAATACATCCCTACCCCTACCAAAATGTAACTAATAACTGATACATCAAAATACAGACATAATGAACACGCAAACACCCCTCGTCTGGTTGAAGTGAATCTCTCTGTATCCTTGGAAACATGAATTATGATTTTAGCTGTGTCTTTAAAGCTCAGCAATTTTAAAAGTTACTCCAAAATTCGCTTGAGGATGAAATGGAACTAATGTCTTTAATTTAATTACAAAATTAAATTCGGAGCTTCCATTTTTGAAACATGGTTAGAACTGTGTAGCGGAATAACCATATTTTAAATCAGTTAATTTATAATATTAATGCTCTGTAAATTTACATTGAGCACTATTTTGTAAAAATAAAAATATCTATAAGAACACCGGATTATATATCTTACTGTTCTTTCTTTATATATATATATATATATATATATATATATATATATATATATATATAGTTTATGCAAACTTAGGTAATCCGTATGGGTTGACCCGAGGAGGATGATATCCGGAGAGCTCAATGTAAAATTCAGAGCAGATATGTTTGTGGTCTGTTTTTATTCAAACAATATATATATATATATATATATATATATATATATATATATGCGCACGCGCGCGCGCGCGCGCGCGCGTGTGT
This sequence comes from Acanthosepion lycidas, assembly GCA_963932145.1. Classification (NCBI taxonomy): domain Eukaryota; kingdom Metazoa; phylum Mollusca; class Cephalopoda; order Sepiida; family Sepiidae; genus Acanthosepion; species Acanthosepion lycidas. The sequence continues at coordinate 57,019,212 of OZ010614.1, read as the reverse complement.
GTGTGTGTGTGTGTGTGAAAATATATAGAAAATAGGAAATAACTCGTTAGGTGAATAATCCTAAGTTCTTTAGTATTTTTGTTATTATTTTTTAAAAAAACAGTGCTCGATGCAAAAGTAGAGCCTAAATAAATAATTTATATATATATATATATATATATATATATATATATATATATATAGAGAGAGAGAGAGAGAGAGAGAGATAGAGAGATAGAGATAGATATATATATATATACGTGTGTGCTGGTGTGCATCCGCTGGTAAGCAAATAAATAATTACTAAATTTAGCCAAGAGGTATAGACATAACAGTGCTCAATGTGATTAGACAGAGCTAAGAAATATATGTTAATAAATACATATATACCTACATTTGTTATATATATATATATATATATATATATATATATATATATATATATATATATATATATATATAACTGATTTAAAAATATGGAATTACCATGTTTCAAAAACTAAAAACTTCAAATTCAATTATATAATTAAATCAAAAGCATTATTTCTGTTTAATCTTCAAACGAATTTTGGAATAACTTATTTTGAAATTTACTGAGTTCTAAAAGCACATTCATAATTATTGTTTCCAAGGATACAGAGAAATCCAATCATTTAGAGAGGGGCAGTAGCGTGTTCACTTTTATTAATTATTATTGTATCAGTTAAGTCTAGGTAGGGTAGGGGTGAATCTTTCAATGAATTATGACATCCGTTCAACGCATCACATCTGTTTTCTTAATCTACGGCAAAAAGTTTTTCGGCATTTTATTCGTTAAATTCATACTTGTATACATACAGATTCTTTTTAAAAAGGGGATTGGATTAAAATACGTTGCATTGAAGTACAATTTTAAAATATTATTTAATTAATTTTACTTTTAATTACTAATAGATTTTAAGATAAATAAATGTAATAGAATTACTTAAATAATTTTAAAATTATTATTATATATCAAATATAAGTATGTAAATTACCAGCTACATAATATAATTGAATTTGAAGTTTTTAGTTTCGGTTTTTGAAACATGGCAATTCCTGCGTCGCGATGAAACCATATTTTTAAATCAGTTAATTTATAATATTTATGCTCTGTAAATTTACATTGATCACTGTTTTGTAAAAATAAAAATATCAATAAGAATACCGGATTATACATCTTACTGTTCTTTCTTCTTTTTATTATAATATATATATATATATATATATATATATATATATATATATATATATATATATATATATATATATATATGTATGTATGTATGTATGCATATATATATTTGGCATTTGAAGAAATTAATAAAACAAGTAAAATGGAAAATTATGAACAAAACTAGAACTTGTAAAACTTGGGATGACCCATGCCCTTTATGCCTACATGAGAAACTACACATTATTAAGTTTCTAAATAATAAAAATCTATTAGACAATAGACATGAATTAACGGTTTTTTTGCCGACATCATCAAATTTTCGCATTGAATAATTAGCATAAAAACAAACAATAAAATATTTTTTAAATTCCATAGTCTAAATAAATAGTTTAAATGCCCTACAAAAAAAAGGATAACCCTTTATGAAATCGTCAAAAAAACAAATGTTAGCGACTTACGACTGTTTTTTTATATACACAAAACCCTTTCAGAAAATAAATAACAAATAAAATAAAAAAATAAATAAATCTCCATAGACACTTAACCAGACTAGACGATGTCATCTTCCCCTTTAAATTTAGACACCCCAACCTTACCCTGACTTGACGTCTTTGAATGTAACTGAGACATTGAGACAAATTATTAACCCTAACGCCCCTTTTCTTTAAACAATTGCTCTAGCCGTTACCATAGTAATCTTAATTTCAATAATGAATATGCTTATAAAACGCGTAAATTTCAGGAATAAGTTATTCCCCAAAAAATTTCGCTTGAAGATGAAACAGAGCTTAGTACTTTAATTCAATTTAATTCAAATAAATAGTTTTCGGCTCTTGTTTTGAAACATGAGAACTCTTATGTAGCGTTGGAATCATATTTTTAAATATATATATATATATATATATATATATATATATATATATATATATATATATATATGCCCATAGAGAAAATGTAGTAGTATGGCATAGAACAAATAATGTACTATTTATGTGTGTGCACGTAACAAAACAGATTAACTGAGCAATATCTTTTCCAGACCAGCCTTCTCGTCAGTTTCGTTTGCTCAGAGCTGTGTGTCACATTGTTGTTCATTTGCAATAATAAATATCATTTTTGACACAAGCCGAAAAAAATAAACCTAAAATCTGTCACGATACATGACGAAAACGAAAACACGATGTAATGTCGATCCATGGGATTTTGATTTCTTTCTTACAGGCACGAATTGTTGAACTCATTTACATTTAAAAGCTATGATTTCAAATAGATATTTTTGATGGATGGCAGAAGAACTACACAGCCACTTGAAAAACATGATGACGTTGCAACTATTGTATCAAGAAAATTGTTCTAAAATAATTCTTTTGAAAACAATTATTCGAAAAACATTTATTCAAATGGGATATAAAGTAATTCTTGGGTCCAAGGCTACAAGCTTGTTCGAAAGAACTACCCGAGAGACATTGAGACGATCCACCGTGTATCTCATCAATTAATTCGTGACTGGACGAAAGTGAAGGAAGATATGCTGGAAGAGCAAAGTCTGCCGCTGTTCGAAGGCTCGGGCCTACGAAACTCAAAGGGAGCTTTGCCTGCCTCCAGCCTGTGTTGTTGAAATTAACAAAATTAACAAAAAAGCTGGGATAGAATAAAATTCAAGGACAATTTTACTAATGTGTGACTCTCTCTAGATAAGCACCGCCTCGCCTCTCCTACTATTTGCTTCCCAACCGAGTAGTGGCGTCTGGCTCAACGCAGTGCCCTCCTCATCTATGCTATCCTTCCAGATGATGATTGCACTCGAGTCAGTCGCGATCCGTCTTGAACTCAAATTATGTGAGCGACAAAGATGCAAATGCGGAGCTTCCATTGATGAGTTTGGTATGCACCTCTCTCCTGCCGTCGTAGTGCGGGCCGCTTTCCAAGGAGGTCTGAATGCAGCTTGGTTCCCTTCCCAAATCGAACCTGTACGCCTTGACCGAGGTGATGGTAAGCAGCTGAATGCTCTCTCCTGTCGTCATAGTGCCGGCCGCTTTCCAAGGCATGCAGCAATAAACATCATCATCATCAGAGGTCTGGATGCAGCTTGGTTCCCTTCCAAAATCGAACCCGTAGACCTTGACTCTGGTTATGGGAGGCGATTGATTTGGGATGCGTCCTTCGCGGATACATTTTCGACCGGTAATTTAATCAGGTCCGCGGTTGAGCCAGGATCTATGGCCCGGGACGCAGAGATAAAAAGAAAAAAAGTTAAATATTCTTCTCTTGCTGACAGATTATTTTTTTAAATTTCTGTGATAGTGGAGATTTCTGGGATTATTGACCCTCGTTCGGTGGCGTTCCTTCAGAGGATTGACGGGATGGCGTCTCGATTAAGGGACGAGCCTTGTGAAACAGAGTGGCTCTTGCATCGTATATCACTGGCGATGGTTCGAGGTACTTTCTTCATCATTGCGGCTGGCAGAGGATAGCAAAAAACATTTTGTTTATAGTCACTTTGTTCAAACTTTCTTTTCAATTAATTCCTCTATTCGAATTGTAAATTGTTTGAATGAAAATTAATCAAAAGGACATTTATACTAAATAATAATTATTCGAAATACCTACGTTTGAAATACGTATGTGGTTTTGCTTTGAGAGAGTCAAAGCTGATTTACCTCGAACTAATAACGCCCTTGAAGGATGGCATAAGGCTTTTCTGCAGCAACTGTCATCCCATCATCCCACAATATAGAAATTCCCAGACGTTCTTAAAAGAGAACAGGACATGCAAGAAATTCATATTAGAAAAGTAAAAACAGGTTACCAAAATACCAAGAGCGCCAAGAAATACCGCAATGTAAATGGAAAACTTAAATATTAGTGACATCTTTTAACACGTACTTTTCAGTAATTGACTATTTACATACAAGATCATATAACTTAAGATTATAAGGATATTTTCTTATTAAATTGTTTTTTAACGATGTTTGTATTTCGAATAATTATCATTTGTGGATTTTCTCTTTTATTTGTTTACATTTTTATTGCATTTCGAATAACTACAATTTAGTATAATTGGCCTTTCGATCAATTTTCATTCAAACAATTTACAATTCGAATAAATAAAATTTTGAACAATTATTTTTGAACAATATTCACATAATCATACTTATTCTGTTAATTCCTCTATTGGTACTGCTATAAGAATAACGATTTGTACCTTTTATATAAAATTAGTTCAAGAAATTTACCAGCGTAATAATCAGAATTACATATTTCATAATATATTTCATAATATATTTGTGCAGCTTTGATAAAGATCTATAGAGAGAACTGAGGCCTTCCACCGGCGCTGCCTCTGCAGTATCGTCAACATCTATTGGAATGACTTTATCTCCAACATTAAAGTAAAAAAAAACAGCTGAGGTTACTTAGCACTGAGGCCATACTGTTGAAGCAGACGTGAACGTCTGATATCTTCGTTTGCGAAACTTATGGTCATAATATCCATAACCACTACAGCATAGGTCAGACCTTATCGACTTTCTAAATATGAGGTTAAATATATATAGAGAGGTTAATATGAGATTATATACATGCTGTTTGACTTACACGGTTTGACGTCATGCTATTTCAATGGTCATTATTTGATATTTTCCCACTCGGTATTTTCATGTTCTTTCCATGGAATGTCTGCCTATTGTAAAGCTAACCCTAATATCCTTTATGGATAAAATCTCATCGAACATCCTATTGCTCTTGTATTGATTCCTTGTACAACTAGCCTCCTCATCTCCGAGCAGTTTTTGGGGTCCTCTTCTCCTAATGAATCCTTTAACCTTCCCAAACGAGTCAGCTCTTATGCCTTGCATTAAAGACAGTAACAAGCCAACTTCTACTCCAGCCACTGTCATGGCAACAACATCTTATTTTATCCTATGAAATGTTTCTGCATCTACAGAATTTCTAATATTCAATTTTTTCGGTTTTAACAAACTACTTGTCACGTGTGAGTCTCGGGGATCATGTGACATTAGACGATTGCACTTGGCTTACTTTATATTCCTCAGCAAGGGGGGATATCAATGGTGATTTAAGCTAGGGTTGTTGAGTCATAGAAGCAGTCGCTTTACCACCATCCTAATGTAGCTGCCTCTTTTTCATAAATACTTTCATCGTAATTGTTCTCGTGAACCCTCCTCTATGCTATTTACACTCTATAAATTTAAGGACACAATTAATTTGGCAGCAAGATTTCATCATTTTACAATTGAAATGGCTGATGTAAACTGTAAGTTCTATGCTAACAGTTTCTTTTCTGGCATTTCTCGCTTATGAAACTCTCTTCTGGTTTCTTGCTTTCCGACCATCTTTGAACTTCAAATGTTATCTTCTGTCTTCTTGATTTATGTTCTTTTCTTTCCCTCCCCTCCCCCTCCCCCTCGCTCTCTCTCTCTCTCTCCCTCTCTCTCCCCTCCCTCTCTCTCCCTCTCTCTCCCTCTCCCTCTCTCTCCCCATCTCTCCCTCTCTCTCTCTCTCCCCTTCCTCCCTCTCCCTCTCTCTCCCCTCCCTCTCTCTCCCTTCCTCCCTCTCCCTCTCTCTCCCCATCTCTCCCTCTCTCTCTCCCCTTCCTCTCTCTCCCTATCTCCCCTCCCTCTCTCCCCTTCCTCTCTCTCCCCTCTCTCCCTCTCCCTCTCTCCCCTCCCTCTCTCTCTCCCCATCTCTCCCTCTCCCTCTCTCTCCCTTCCTCCCTCTCCCTCTCTCTCCCCATCTCTCCCTCTCCCTCTCTCCCCTTCCTCTCTCTCCCCTCTCTCTCCCCTTAGTCATGTTTTTTCTTATGTTCTTTCACACTCAATATCCCCACTACGTGTTAGTGACTCTGTTGCTTTTCTTAGGATGAAATGATTAAAAAAAAGATACAGTTTGTCCCGAAGATGACAGCTCGGTTTAAATATCGAATAATAATTGTTATTTATCTTTGTTTTCTAAGATAAAATTTTACAAAATTAAAATCAACTAAAAATTACTTCACTTCGACAAAACGAGTTAATGATTAAAAGCACAAGAAATCGATGAAAGGAGTTCAAATTTCAACAGAGGCATTCTACATTTACTTCGCATTAACGCTCTTGGAAAATATATGTTTCACCTTTTACTCCCAGCCATGATGAGGAGGTGGAGGCATTGACCAAAAGTTTATACACTTTCCGAATTCAGAAAGGCGATTTATGCTCGAAATTCAGATTATTGCTGTAAGTAATTGCTTTAATATGACTTTAAATGATCTAGGCTGGTAGACACTAATTCCACTATTTGCATTATATAAAAGGATGTCTGCTAAAACAGGTGAACTCACTAAAATAACGTTTATAAGGCGAAGAAATATAGTCATAGTATTATGATGGATGTGCGGGTGGTGTCCTTGATATCGGCGCGGAATGAAAAATCGGAAAGACGAGTTCGAATTCCAGTCAAGTTCGTTATATTCCCTCCCACGCAAATAAAATTAGGAAAGAAAGGAATCCATCTCTTCTTCTGCCCCTAGCTATGGGTTGAACAGTCGGACAAACTGAGCTCCTTAGCTCTGATTGTCGTATTCAGTCTGGTGTTTCCACTTCGGCCTTACCGCCATGGGTGACCCTGTTGGAACTCGCTCTTGGGATCACTGGTACAAGTAGACCTTCCACCGTGGCAAGAAATGATCGTATATATTTTACACTGGATGTCGAAGTGAACAGTTCGTTATCAAATTAATTTAATGACAATAATGGAAACGAATCAATAAATAAGAAAATGATAAAACTAATAAAAGTATAAAATTATCTTTAAAAACATTTTTATTTTTGTTGTTGCTAAAAATAAATATTGGAGAGACAAATAAATAAAGAGTGAAATTCACTACTGAAGCAAAAAAAAATGTAAACAAAACAAAATAACTTTACAACTCCAAACGCTTTTACTACCCATTTGAAAATACGTCCTCGTTCATAAAAATCTTACGTTACTACAATCAATAAATAAGAAAAGGATAACAGAATAAAATTATTGATTTTGTTAAAATATGTTTGAATAATAAATGATAGGTAAAGAAATCGACGATACTGAACCAATATATGTTAAACAAAACAAGCATTACGACACGAAATGCATTTCCTACAATTTCGAAAATTACGTCCTCTTTCATAAAAAAGAGAAATGTTGCGCTTAATTATAGAGTAGAATTATTCGTGTCAGTGTATAAATAATTGAACAAATACAATTCATTTAATGTTCCTAATATAATTCATTGTGATAATAGACATGTTTAATAAGTTAAACTTGCTAAAACACAGTTGTATACATCAGTTGTTTTTTGTTTTATTTTTAAAATATTAAAAATAAAACAAAAAACAACTGATGTATACAACAACTTTAAAAAAAATAAAGAAATAAAAATAAATTAAACAAATATGTGTAAATATATAAAAGCAGAATAATATGACAAAATTATAATATAATAAACAGCGAAAAATATAACACTAAATAGATAATTAAAATAAAGTTTTCGTTTTTTAAAAATACGACATGGCTTTCTTTGAGCAATAAAAACACAGCCGTTTCTTCCGACATGAGCGTCTATATATATATATATATATATATATATATATATATATATATATATATATATATATATATATATAATTTCACCCCAAGGAATGTGATAATGTGATTATGACGGAAGGGTGTTCATGGCCATGAAAGAGCAAATGAAGACTTGAAGTGAAGAGAAAGGAATGTAAAAGAAACATGTTTCAGGAAACAGAAGCTGGCGGTTGTTGCTGCATTTCATTTTTTGAAGATTGTAGGTGACAAGAAAGCAAGAAACATTAAGAGAATTTTACAAGCGAGAAGCACGAGAAAAGAAAGTATTAGAATCGAATATACGGTTATATGTTTGCTAGTTCAACAGTAAAATGGTGAGACCTTGGAATCAGTCTAGACTTGAAGAAATCGTTAATAAATCTGAAATTCAATATCGTTTGTACATTAAAAAAACATAATACAATATAAAATGGAACTATTC